>OX465580.1:137180525-137594089 GCA_950022655.1 Alentia gelatinosa | reverse complement strand
CCGAGTGTAGTGAGTAGCAGACCTAACCAGAGAGGTATAAACATTGACTAGGCTAACTCGAGTTCGGGTTCGTATTTATCCTACCCCATCTCACCGATATATACAGAGACAATTTTGTAATTATCCATGTTAGTAGCGTGTTGACACTCATCGGAGGATGGCCGCGTTTATTAATGCTGACAGATCTACTTTCGTTATCTCGTCCCTGATTGGTCCGTTTTTTTATTCACCTCGGTGCATGAATAACACTTTATTCAACACTCCGTCAAATACACTGAGTCAATGTTAAACCTATGGCGTTTATTATTAGGTGTAGGATAAAAATTAGGATGCGAATATAATACAGCAAAAAACCCATTCACAAATGTTAAGTAATGTGCGAATCTTACCATTCATCACTCATTCACTAATATAGAGTAAACTCAGGTGCTCGCTAAATAGATGAGAATATTCAATGGATACTAAAAAATACTATGGAGAAACCAAACAAGAGTTAGTCATGTTGTTGTTTATCGCATGACGGCAAGATCGCATATTGCTGCGTGAGGTGAAGCCAAGAGCAGTAATACGTGATCTTACTGGAGTGCGATGAATAATAACATGACTAACTCGAGTTTGGTTTAGAATTTATCCTACCCCACCCGTCTCAATTACTTCTACATTAACAAATGACGTCATTTGTCAAGTGTATCCCACTAGAGCGATATTTTTCATTTTTCTGAACTCCAGACTGAATACAGTGACCCAATGTTAAGCCTATGGAGTTTTTTATTAGGGGTAGGATAAAATGAGTAAATGTAAGGACCAAGGCTTTGAAAATTACAACAGCCCGGTTGGGAGTTTATGACACAATCTACCCGCGTCAAGACCTCATTTTGCGTATTCATTGCGGCACTAATACCGACTAACTCTATGCATATTTTTGTCCGGAGCCTCACCAACCTGCGCAGTGAGCAAGTCTAAGTATTATAATGAACTTTATTCGTATTATAATGAACTTTATTCTGATTGTGTTAAAGGCATATCTTACAATTCATTGTGGCGCCACCTGTTGATTTTTAAATATTGTTAGTTATTAATCAAAACTCACTCCTTGGGATTTATTCTAATGATGGTTGACTCAATCTAATGTTTGATCAGTTTATCAAATCTTATCAGCTAATAAGTAAAATATGACCATGAACATTTATTTGATTTTCAAAGAGAATGTACTTGAAAACAGGGTTTTCTTTAATTTTTTCAAAAGCAAGGACGGTGTCCTATGAATTTCAAAACTTAAATGTGTAGTACTATATATCTACTCTACTCTGTGAAAGATTGAGGAAAATGACATTGGTTTTACTAAGTTCAAAGCACCATTTTAGAATTTCTATATATTCTATTATAAAAATATCTTTATATTGCTCTCTATTCAAAAACGAGCATGGTGACCCCAAAGTTTAAAGTTAGATATGTGATCTACAACACTCAAAGATTATCATATTCAAGTTTCAGGAAAATGACGTGGGTTCTAATTTTCTAACCACATTGTCCGATATGCCTTTAAATAATTTAATAAATATTCATAATCAGGGACTTGAGCATGTCTAATCACCCACCTGCGCGGCAGTCGTACTCGATCTGGAAGTACTTGGTCTGGTCTGGGTTTCCGCACGACAGCGCTGCGTTCTGCGTGTTGCTTTGCGTGTGGCTTTGCGTGTTGCTTTGCGTGTTGCTTTGCGTGTGGCTTTGCGTGTGGCTTTGCGTATCCGTGAAGGACACGCTGACGGCGCAGTCCGTCTGTCCGTCACAGCGACGGGTGGCGCCCTCTTGTATCACGCAGTCCCAGGCCATGTAAGAACACGCGTTACGCCGCGAGATTCCCGTGAATGACGTCAGCGTCTCGATGGTGTATCCGGGCGGACAGCGCATGCGTATACTGGCCCTGCCATGCGCGTCGTAGCACATGCTGGCTTTGAAGGTGGCTGAGTAGTAAAACATATATTGATCTTAATGTGATACATTATACTAAGTCAAGACAACTTAGGTATGTTATAATATTAGGGAGATAACAAAAACTAGGTACATATACTGCCACCTAGTGAGGAGAACTTGCATGCGAATACTGGCCCGGCCGTGCGCATCGTAACATATGCTGGCCTTGAAGGTGGCTGAGTGAGACCTTACCATTATACATCAAGAGAAATCAGAACAATGTATTTAGGTGTACCACATTGTATATCAGAAAAAATAACAAAAACTAAACTGCCACCTAGTACGGAGAACACACATGTGTATACTGGCCCTGACGTGTGCTTCGTAGCTCACGCTGGCCTTGAAGGTGGCTGAGAAGGATATAGTGTCGGGTCTTAGCAGTATACGTCAAGAGAAATCAGGACAAATGAGTTATATTATATTAGAGAAATAACAAACACTAGGTGGAAAACCAGCATATACTCGCTTTGAAGGTGGCTGAGTGGTAGAACATGTCTTAATCTTAGCATTATAAGAGAAATCAGGGCAATTTAGGTGTATTACATTAGAAACAAAACTAGTTACATATGTACTACCACCTAGTGCGAAGAACCTGCCTGCATATACAGGCCCTGCCATGCGCATCGTAACACATGCTGGTTTTGAAGGTGGCTGAGGAAAACAGGTCAGGATCTTTGCATTATATGCAATGAGAAATCAGGACAATTTAGGTGTATTATATTAGATACATAACAAATGATAGGTAGATTTACTGCCACCTAGGCTGAGAACCTGCATACTTATATACTGGCCCGGCCTTGCATGTCGCAACACATGCTCAACTTAAAGGTGGCTGAATAGGAGATTGTGTCAGGATCTTTGCATTATACGTCATAAGAAATCAGGACAATATAGGTGTATTACATCAGAAAGATTGCAAACACTAGTTATATTTACTGCCACACAGTGTAAGAACCTGCATGTCTATACTGACCCTGCTGTGTGTGACACAACACATGCTCGTCTTCATCTTGGCATTATACTCATGAGAAATCAGGACAATATAGGTGTATTACATCAGAAAGGTAACAAACACTAGGGATCTATACTGCCACCTAGTGTTGAGAAAATGCATGCATATCCTGGCCCTACCAAGTGCATCGTAACACATGCTCGCTTTGAATGTGGCTAAATAGGAGATTGTATCGGGGTCTTAGCATTATTAGCTGTATCTCGTATGAAACCTACCTGGCATCCTGGAGGTACACACATGTACCACAACAGCCAACAGCAGACACTGCACGATACCACATGGTCTTCGAATCATGGTTCTCCACCAGTGTCAAGAAAGGAACTTATAGAAGCAGAGTGGATCTGATACAGTTGATTGTCGAAGACTGTTGGTGCTCCACGAGTGTCACTAAGGGAACTTATAGACGACTGTTGGTGTTCCGTGAATGTCACTAAGGGAACTTAAAGTCAGCGGTTGTTGCTCCACGAGTGTCAATGAGGGCACTTATAGATAACTGTTCGTGCTCCAATAGTGTCACTAAGGGAACTTATAGTCGGCTGTCGTTGCTCCACGAGTGTCACTAAGGGAACTTATAGTCGGCTGTCGTTGCTCCACGAGTGTCACTAAGGGAACTAATTGATGACAGTTGGTGCTCCACGACTGTCAAGACAAGAACTACATGTGGCAGAGTGTAGATGCTCAACCAGCTTCACTAAGGGAACTTACAGACAACTGTCGGAGCTCCACGAGTGTCAATGAGGGCACTAATAGACAACTGTCGACTATCAAGACAAGAACTTCATGTGGCAGAGTGTTGTTGCTCGACCAGCGTCACTAAGGGAACTTAAAAACGACTGTTGGTGCTCCACGAGTGTTACTAAGGGAACTTATAGTCGACTGTCGGTGCTCCACCAGTGTCACTAAGGGAACTCATTGACGACAGTTGGTGCTCCAAGACTGTCAAGACAAGAACTACATGTGGCAGAGTGTTGGTGCTGGACAAGCGTAACTAAGGGAACTTATAGTCGACTGTCGGTGATCCGTGAATGTCAATGAGGGCACTTATAGATAACTGTTGGTGCTCCACCAGTGTCACTAAGGGAACTTATAGACGACTGTCAGTGCTCCACGAGTGTCAATAAGGGAACTTATAGACGACTGTCGGTGTTCTGTGAATTTCAATGAGGGAACTTATAGATGACTATTGGTGCTCCACAACTGTCACAACAAGAGCTTCATGCATCAGAGTGGCACGCACAGACGACTCTAGGCAACTATTGGTGCTCCACCAGAAACACAACCACAACTTGCAGCAGCAGAGTGGACACAGTCGACTGAATCCGGTTTGTTCCCGTTGACTATAAACAGTTGACTATAAACGACTCTCGGTGCTCCACTGGTGTCACGATGACCAGCAGTGAAGTGAATACTAGTTGACTCTGTTGTGTTCCCTGCTGTCACTCACTCCCCAGTGTGATGGAGAAAATGTTGAGTGCTGACGTGGTCGCTATAGTGACAGTCAGTTGTCACGCATGCGCTGTGGGTCTCTGTTGGCACGCTGCTCTGAGAGAACTGAGGAGTCCTGAGGTCTGTTGAGTTGTGTTGAGTTACGCTCAACGGCACAAGGAGATACGTTCTGAGGTGTTGAGAGTTGTATTGAGTTGTCCTGAGTTGTGTTAAGGTGTGTTAAGTTACGCTGAGGTGTATTGAGGTGTTCTGAGGTATGGTATGGTGTGTAGAGGTGCTCTAAGGTGTGCTGAGTTGTGTTAAGGTATGTTGAGGTATGCTGATACGTGTTGAGTTTGGTTCAGGTGTATGGCGTCAGTAGACAATTCTTTCTTCCCCGCTATTACACCCAGCGTACAGTTGACCTTAGAGACGGTTGTCGCTCCACCAGTGTCACGATCAACACCTTACGGCCACAGAATGTACACTGACCACCAGTCAGTTCCCTACAATCTCAGTCTTCTGGGTGTGGTGGATGTGTTCGTCCTTTCTCTTCCCGCGGCATAAGGAAAGTACAGTTAAGTTTAGAGACGGTTGTTGCTCCACCAGTGTCACGATCACCACTTTACGGCCACAGAATGTACACTGACCACCAGTCAGTTCCCTACAATCTCAGTCTTCTGGGTGTGGTGGATGTGTTCGTCCTCTCTGCTCGCGGCATAAGGAACGTACAATTGACCTTAGAGACGGTTGTTGCTCCACCAGTGTTACGATCACCACCTTACGGCCACAGAATGTACACTGACCAGCAGTTAGCTCCCTACAATCACAGTCTCCTGGGTGTGGTGGGCGTGGTCTGCTCGTACTCTCTGCCCGCGGCACAAGGAGATCCGTCTCAGACACAAACCCTGGAGGCGGAAGTCACCTGCCCCCACTGCCGCCAGGTGGCGCGTGTGGCGACCCCTGGCGGGCCTGCTACAGGTGCGCTGGTTATTACGTGTCAGACACGCGCCATGATTGCCCCTCGATTGACGCTCGCCGGCACCCAGCGGCGGTGGGGCCCTCTGGCGGGAGATGGGGCAGTGTGATGACGGTCACAGGTGGGCGATAATGAGGGAGGAGTAATGATGCAATCTGCGTGTCATGAGTTGGTGATGAATTGTGTGAAGAACTTCAGTAAATCATATATAGACCCTATTGAGGTATCTCATAATTCAGTCTGTTTACAAGTTCCGGTGTTCGCTGGTTGCCGACATTGTATTATCCCATAATTCAGTCTGTTTACAAGTTCCAGTGTTTAGACCTACCGATATGGCACCGATACAAAATGCAAATATCGGAGACATATCGGGGAGGTGCAAAATCGTAGACGTGTCTAGACATGTCAATCCACCACGCATTGTATGGGGTTTTTGATCGGTGTCTAATCGCAGAAACGTGGTCAACTGCCCCGATATTAGGTGACCTTCCAACGCGATTTTGAATTTCTATCGGAAGGTGCATCGTAGACCATATCGGAGTCATATCGTAGTAGGTGGACGCTTGGCCTAACCCACAAATTTTCAGTGTAATGGTTTTTATAAATATTCAAATTGGAAATCCGATGTCAGAAATCGAAATCTCAGCTATTTCTACATATTATTCCAAAATTATATTCAGGTTCTCCAAATATAAATGGGAAAACTATAGTTCATGTGGCGTGGTGTGCCCGGTCAGTCGTGAGCGGAACTTGTATTTACCCTGGGCGATAATGGGGAGTTTAGTAACCTCTGGAGGGCGTATGTATACGTGTGATAAAGGTGATGTCTTTCTCACCAATAACCCCATCTCCTTTATATCTGGTGTCTATAGTGCACATTTTTCTCTCTGTTTGTCTTTGTTTCACTTTGTTATCTCACCCCTGGTATTTTTTTCCCCATACAATTTTATATTTTGAACTCGTATCCAACGCCCATGGAGTATTTATGTCATGTATTTATGGGATTCATGAGTACATATGGAATGTTTTGTTATGTATTATCTTACTTCACAGTCAGTTTACTTGTTAATTTTCGTATAAAGTATTCAGGGATTAGGTGGGGCTAAAAATAAGCTCATGTAACAGTTGAAAACTCAACCTATCTATTGAACGCCATCTTTGTACCATTTACTATGAATACAAGAGAAAGGATAAAAAGGATCTACGATAAAGTATGATGATTCAATAAAGAAGATAAAAAAAAGATTAATACAGAAAGCAACTCGTTTTGGTCGAAGTTGATGTCGCCTCGTTCATATCACCTTGCATCAAAACTCGTGGAGAACGACGACTTTGGCCAAAACTTCTTTTTTTTTTCGGTGAATGAAATAAAATAGCAAAATTGTAAATTGAGTGACAGCACAACTACCAAGGTAATTTTAATATTGGTTGGCTTTATTTTAGAACCAACGTGATGGACTTAATGAAAGTTAATCTAAAGTTTTGGCTTTTTTCTAAGGTCCTATTTGAGTCATTTGGGCTACTTTTTTGGATCGGCAGTTCTTAGTGGTTGAATTTATCGCTGTATATTTTTGTCGATTTTTTTTCCAATGATGGAGTCGATATGTGGTTCGTAATTTCTTCGTTCCAATAGACTCTGCGTAAGAATTCGTGGTTCACCCAAATATGGAGTCGATATGTGGATAACTTGTAATATTTAAAAATCAACATTTAATCGTTACATTTTAATTTTCATCATATAAATTTGAACAGTGTCATCTTGACGTCGTGGATGCGTCATCTTGACACAAATATAATTGTTATTTTTCAGCACGGCTGATTTTCTTGTAGGGTTAGTTCAGAGTAATCCGTGTATTTTCAGATAATAATAACTGGGCCTCATTCACACCAATAAAACACTGGAGTGATCCTCGAAACCAACCCTCAGTCCCACACTATGCCCTATATCGATGTGTTTTCACTTTTCTGGTATCTCTGAGATATTAAGCCTTTAAGGACGCATGATGTCTGGAGGCATCACCACACTAAAGACGCATGATGCCTGGAGACATCACCGCAGTAAAGACACATGATGCCTGGAGACATCATTGTTCCAATATTTACACAAAAAGACATAATAGAGCAATATTCATGAAATCTTCACAAAGTATTGATATGACATCGTGCATACTACCTCTATTCTAAAGAAACAAAATATTTAAGATCATGTCTCCTATGGGAGTAGTTCGTCCGCAGGCACCCGTCCTTAAAGGGTCCAATTTAACAAGAGGAGTAGGAGTGACAGAACTTAAGAACTATCTCTTCCTCCTACACGTATAATGCCGCTATACACTCTTGCTGTTGGAATATTGTTTAATGTTCCGAGTAGTCATCCACAGTCTTAGGAACAGGAATCCTGGAAACTCCTCAAAAATAGAAATCGCATAGTTTGATATGGATATTGATTAATACCCTGACACTATGAACTCAAGAACACTATTTTTATCGTGAATATTGGCTAATGTTCTCAAAATGGAGCCAAACATACTCCCAATCTTACATTTGACAATACTACGGCCTAAATATAACAAGGGAAGTCTCATGTAAAACAATCCCCACTATGTCTTGTCCAGTTTGTCTGTCAATATTCCCATTGGTTTACATTGTATTGTCAGGGTCTGAAATGGAAGGGGTAATTAAATAAACAAACAGAAGGGAAGGGAAAAGGTTAAAATAAACAAAAAAAACAGCAGCATAATGAATAATAAAGGCAACCTGTATGCCTACGTTGAATTTTATCCTTGAATCGGATCGAGTACTCTTCTAAAAGGAATACATATGTGAATTAAAAATTCTGTACCATGTTACTTCAGAAATAAACGCTGCAAATATTTGTATATTATCGTAAAACTAGATGAGTTTTAATCTTGGCCACCATATGCCACGACTGGAGTTTGGCATAGTATACAATAGTATACACATTCTGTATGCCACTAGTGGCATATAAAACTCCGTATGCCAGGCAGCGTGGCATACGGAAACCCAATGTTAAGCCTATGGGATTTTATATTAGGGGTAGGATAAAAAAAAAGAACTATCTACATCCACTGGAGTTTATCTAAAAGCTGTTCTTCTGTATTAGCCTATTGAAGGATGCATCATCTTGTCCATGATGACATCATTAGATATCCTCCTGGCACCTCAGTCTTCACCACCTGCTGCTATCCCTTGTGGTAACACCTGCAGGGGAATTGGACGTTCAGACCACCACCACTGCCCAGGGCCCTGACCCCACCGCCGTAATTTACACCTGTAACCTACACTGGCCCCCAAAGCACACCCGACTTACACCAGAGACTAACTATCTTTCATTTTTATATTTTTTTTATCTTGATAATTAACCTTTTGGGGATATGAAAAATGCCCCTTAGCCAACTTTGTGTTCTTGCGTGACTTTGTCTTGTGAAGTACTATGCTATTCAAACTCGATGGAATGCGAGCTCTGACCGTAACAATCCAAAGGTTTTCTATCATATGTATGTATATATATATATATATCTATATATGATATATAGTATAAACATAATAGATATATATACATATAATATATATATATTTATATATAGATATTCTTATATATGCTCAGATGATTTGAGCCTACGGATGAATTAACCAAAGACGAAAACACGTAAATATAAATCGAGTCATTTTATTGAGCTCACTCTGTTCATACATTTGTATGTTCATCTCGAAACTAATCAGATTAAACTATCTTAAACATAAAACATGGATAATGATAGTAATATTTGGGTCTATCGTTAATTATCGTCCTTGATGTATAAACTACCAAGATTCTTTAAGGAATCACCTTAAAAGGAGAAGTGAGAAGAATTAAGTATACTGTAGCTACACTATAAGGCACTTTAGCTTACTTTTAACAGGGCTATATAATGATTACCATGTACCTGTGGTCGTATCTCCTACATATACCGCGAACTCCCACCAATGACGTATTTATGTTCATACGTCACAGTGTGACGTATAAGGCACAGCTGGTCAACAGAAAAATGGCATCAATAGAAAGTACAACTTCGCCATTTTAAGGTACATGATAATATGAAAACAGACCCACTGTAGTTGTACGTCAAAGATTGAGGATTTGCCCTCTACCTTTAGCATCGGGATAATCTAATTGACAATGATACCATGTATTCCTTACATACAAGTACAGTCGAACTATTTCCGTATAGTACAACAGTTTATTTTAGCCTGGTATAAACCTCCATAGTCTAAACATTAGGAACTCGTACCCAACAGGCTTGGGAGTACGGTAACTCATACTCAATGGGCGATAAACAGATACATATTTCCAGGCTAAGATGAAACCAGAAACATTTTCGTGCTTGGTCTGAGTCCCCATTCGCCATCGAGTTTGGAGTGCTCAGTAATATGAACGAGGCGATAGCAAAGTGAATATTCTGAAGCGCTCCAAACAAGACGAAATACTCATCAATTTCTTTCTTAATATTTTGTAGGATGTTAAACAGGTGATAACCCCATTTAACCTATATTTGATTGAACATGTAATTCATATATAATTGATGTACATAACCTAATTTATACATAATTGATATACTTCCATGTGGTTTATATACCATGCGCTTTTTATCCACTAGACCGGAGGTACATCTGGTTTCCTTGGTTACGCAAGGCGCTCGGCCAAACATTGACCTGATACACAAGTGTCGAATTCATTCTCAACAAGATGGGATGGATAACTGACAGTTCCCAAATCTAAAGCCCAATACACATCTACTGATTTCGGAACATTGATGTACCTTTGTCGGCGAAAAAAACCCGGTAATTTGTCTCAGGCGGGCCATCCTAAAGGAGTTGGCCCTAGTCGGTAGATGTAGGACAGCTAGACAAGGGTCAGCCAACGATTAATGAAACCCCCTCCTTGAGATGTTCGTCGACGAGTTGTCGTTTAATGTTCCTATATTGTTCACCAAAAGTTTATCAACACGGTCCCTGATTGGGTGGCAGACACAGGCAGAGGGGGTACGTAATTCGCCTGCGACAAGTTCACCGACTCCTATACGATTTTGGAACTAATCGTTCAACCCTGAATCGGTAGATGTGTATTGGGCTTTAAGAAGACTGCACAGTGTTTGACCGAACGACTGTGTAACTAAGCGACGCACCGCTAGGCGGCACTGAATGGCAAAACAGCAATTGATGTACATATGCTTAATTTTGATATATTGGCTGTAATACATTTATTTTTGACATAATGGATGTAATATGCTTGATTTTGACATA
Organism: Alentia gelatinosa; assembly: GCA_950022655.1. Lineage (NCBI taxonomy): Eukaryota > Metazoa > Annelida > Polychaeta > Phyllodocida > Polynoidae > Alentia > Alentia gelatinosa. Next base: position 137,583,398 of record OX465580.1, on the reverse strand, counting down.
ATTAATGTACATACATTTAGTTTTGGCATAATTGATCTGATCTCGACATAATTTATATACATATATTTGATTTCAATATAAAAGATGTACACATCTAATTTCGACATAATCAATGTAATACATTTAATTCTGGCATACATTTGGTATACAGTAGAACCCCGCGTAAGGGGTCACCTTCCAATTAAAATGTCCCCCTCTGTGTGGATACCTTTACATGGGGTGAAAATTAAGCATTTAATTGGAGGAAACCTTTCCCAGGAGAGGTGACGCCTTACACGAGGTTACCCCTGAAAGGAGGTGAACCCTAACATGGGGTGTTCCTTACACTAACTGACCCCTTACACTGGGCAACCCTTTACATTGGATGTTCCCTCACACAGGTGTTCCTTTACACAGGGTTACCCCTTACACAGGTGGAACCCTTACACGGGGTGACCCCCTTACACCAGGTGTTCCCTTACACGGGGTGACCCCCCTACACCAGGTGTTCCCTTACGCAGGGTGACCCCCTTACACCAGGTGTTCCCTTACACGGGGTGACCCCCCTACACCAGGTGTTCCCTTACGCAGGGTGACCCCCTTACACCAGGTGTTCCCTTACACGGGGTGACCCCCTACACCAGGTGTTCCCTTACACGGGCTGACCCCCTTACACCAGGTGTTCCCTTACACGGGCTGACCCCCTTACACCAGGTTTTCCCTTACACGGGGTGACCCCCTTACACCAGGTGTTCCCTTACACGGGGTGTCCCTTAAGTAGGGTTCTACAGTACACACATGCAATTCAACTTGCATGATATGTAACAGCAGCAGTAAGACAGGTTAAGGCACAGCAGAAGTAAGAAGGTTTGACACTAACGCCCATCTTTATACAGCATTAAAAAAAACTACCCAGGGAGGTGTTTTTAAAAGAAAGAGGTCTTTGGTGTATTCTCTTTACCTAAAGAAATCAGAAGAGTCTTAGAAGAAAATATTTTTATTTTGGTTGTTTTAATAAATCTTAATTGTGATCCACATCGTCCATAGGCCGGTTCTCCATTATCGGTATTATTGGGAGACATTATCGTTCTTAGTTTTAAAAACACCCCCCAGGGAGTCGTTGCTCCTAGAAATGTGGGAAAAGCGTTGCTCCAGTAATATCGGATCACTATTTTCACATTATATCGCTACATTATTACAACACCACATTTTCAGTGTCATAGGTTAAAGGTTCATTTTTGATTAGATAAAGATGGCGACATAGTCATGATGCGATCTGCAAAAAATCTGGATTAACGATTCTGACCACGGATCGCTATTCTGCGATCCACAAAACGTGGAGCAACGACCCTCAGGTCCGTATACATTGTAGAACTCCTCTCGTGATACGACACGATCACCTACGATTCGGCCACGACCAGATTCGGCCACGACAAGACTGCTATTTACAGCGTGAGGTACCTGATGCCGATCACATGACCTATCTCGTCTCTGTCACGTGACAACACGAGACAACGCGAGATTTGATGGGTCACGTGACACACCTCGCCCACAACAGGAAGTGATTTTCACACGAGCCCTTTACGACGGTCTCAGTCCTTACCCCACGACTTCCTCTACGACGCGATCATCGTGTCGTTAACCTGCAAGACAAAGACGAGAAAACTTTAAACTCTGGCAATTATTGTAGAATTATGGATTTTAAGTAGCTCAAGGCAATGTGGCAGCCATCTTGGGATCCAAAATGGCCGACATATAACAAAATGCTAATGACTGAGTAGTACTGGTGGTTTACGGTCATAAATTTTGGTTTCATGTTGTTTTAGTAAATATATAATGAAAAAAGCAGGTCAGTTTGGTTGAAATGGCAGCCATCTTGGAAAAATCCAAGATGGCCGCCAAAAAATAGCGTGAAAATTTGTCAAAAAACATGTTAACCCTGACTACGAATGCTACACTTTATATTGCACCCTTGTGAGCAGTAGACTAGTGAATATATATCACTATCGGCCTCAGTTAGAAAGAGAATGATTCACTGTGATTTATGCTAAGTATACCTTGTGACCCGGGCGGCAGTTTGACGTAATATCCGGTACTTACCTCGTGACCCAGTTGGTGGGTTGACGTCATATCTGGTACATACCTCATGACCTGGGCTGCGGGTTAACGTCATATCCGGTACGTACCACGTGACCCGGGCTGTGGGTTGACGTCATATGTAGTACTTACTTTTTGATCTGGGCTGTGGGATGATGTCATATCCGGCACATACCTTTTGACCTGGGCTGTGGGATGATGTCATATCCGGTACGTACCTCGTGACCCGGGCGGCGGGTTGACGTCATATCCGGCCTGCAGCCCGCTGTGCGTCTCCCCTAGCGGCCGTTTGTTGAGTTTGGCGAGGTAAGAAGACTCGTTCGGGATGTGCGAAATCTCCTCCTTTTGTCGTCGTCTAAATCCAATAATTGAAATAAATACATAAGATATGAGTTGGAAGAAAATACGTTGAAGTGTTACATAGTTTTCCCATGGATTTTGATGAAAAGTAATTGTTCAGCAGTAGATCAGTCGATTGTAAGCTTGGCTGAATTTCAATATAAATATAGGTAGAGATTGTTTGAGATTCAGTTCTAGAAAAGCTATGAAACTTTCCGAATGATATATTGAATGGATGCAGGAAGCAATGCAGCAATGCAGGAAGCAATACAGCAATACAAAACAGTAACTGGGCGCAATCGCTGCTTACTTTTTAGTTTTTGCAGCATAGAAAAAAGTAGAGTTTTCATTTAGTAAACCTTGTTTCTTGAACTTTTAGATACATTACACAATCATCTCATGGGGTGTACACATTCTTATAGCCATGTATTTTATGGTGTTTAAATGGAGAAGTGCTGGACTTACTTCTTGTACCAAATGACGCCGAATATGAGGAAGAAGAGCAGCAGCAGCGCCGCCACACAGCCGATGATGATACCAACTGTCAAAGGTAACACAGAGTTAGCAACTGTCAAAATCAAACAAGATGTCGGTTAGACTGACTTAGTGTCAACGTTAAACAAAGTGTCGGTTAGACTGACTTAGTGTAAACGTTAAACAAAGTGTCGGTTAGACTGAGTTAGTGTCAATGTAAAACAAGGTGTCAGTTAGGTTGAGCCACCCACTGTCAACTTAAAAGAAGGTGTCAGTTAAACTGTGTTACTGTCCACAAGTGACAGCAACAAGTAACAGGAACAAGTGACAGCAACAAATCACAGAGATAAGTTTAAACCTGCAAAAAAACCCAAAAAAACTGCTGGATTCTCTGTGAATCTCATTCAATAATTCTCATATTTCCCAACTCATAATGTATGAGTTATTTGAGTTTCATAACTTTTGACAGATGCCCTGTTTTAAATCTGAAATTTTGGCTGGTTCCCCTGTCTTGAGTGGATACCCTTGGAACCAGCGCTGGGCTAAGGCAGAGACGCAAGCACTGCAAAAGATCTGCTGGGAGAGTGGAAGCAAGGTGAGATGAGTCACAGAAACAGATCATAGAGATAATTCACAGAGATGAGTCACAGGGATGAGTCACTGAGCAGAGTCACAGAGCCGAGTCAGAGAGATGAGTCAGGGAGACGAGTTAGGGAGATGAGTCAGGGAGACAAGTCATGGAGACGAGTCACAAAGATGAGTCACAGAGCCGAGTTACGGAGCTGAGGTACGGAGCTGAGTCAGGGAGACAAGTCATGGAGACAAGTCATGGAGACAAGTCATCGAGACGAGTCACAAAGATGAGACACAGAGATACAACATGGAAACGTGTCACGGAGACAAGAAATAGAGATGAGTCACAGAAATGGGTCAGGGAGACAAGTCACGAGGAGAGACACAGAGATAAGTCAGAGACGAGAAACAGAGATGAGACACAAAGTCGAGTCATGGAGATGAGTCACAAAGAAAAGGCTAAGCAATGAGTCAGGGAGACGAGTCAGGGAGACGAGTCAGGGAGACGAGTCAGGGAGACGAGTCAGGGAGACGAGTCAGGGAGACGAGTCAGGGAGACGAGTCAGGGAGACGAGTCAGTGAGACGAGTCAGGGAGACGAGTCAGGGAGACGAGTCAGGGAGACGAGTCAGGGAGACGAGTCAGGGAGACAAGTCATAGAGACAAGTCATTGGGACCAGTCACAAAGATGAGACACGGAGATGCAACATGGAAACGTGTCACGGAGACAAGAAATGGAGATGAGTCGCGGAAATGAGTCACAAAGACAAGTCACAGAGATAAATCAAGGAGACAAGTGAGATGAGTCACAGAGCCAAGTCATGGAGGTGGCTCAGGGAGATAAATCATGGGGAAGAGTCCCAGAGGTGAGACACGGCGACGAGACATAGAGATGAGTCATGGAGAGGAGTCACAGATATGAGTCATGGAGAAGAGACACAGATATAAGTCAGAGACGAGTCACAAAGACGAGTCACGGAGATGAGTCACAAAGACGAGTCCCAGTATCAAACCACAGCAACAAGTCAAAGCAATGAGTCAGGCAGACGAGTCAGGGAGACGAGTCATGGAGAAGAGACACAGAAATAAGTCAGAGACAAGACACAGAGATGAGTCACAAAGAAGAGTCACAGAGATGAGTCACAAATAAAAGTCAAAGCAATGAGTCAGGGAGACGAGTTAGGGAGACGAGTCAGGGAGACGAGTCAGGGAGACGAGTCATGGAGACGAGTCATGGAGGAGAGTCATGGAGAAGGGTCGTGCCACAGAGACAAGTCCCAAATAGTACTCTAGAAGAAAAAGCGATGGTAGAAATGATGGAAATTCGGAAACGAGAAGATAGATTAAAGAAGAGCCAACAACCTCTGTAGGAAAATGGTAAAGTACAATGCAATCCTCGTAGCTTAGACTAAATTCATGACAAGAATATGACACCCTAATAAAACGGAGCAAAGAAAAGAAATATCTTTCACCACAATTTGAATGTGCAAATTGCTACAGTCAAGTACAATGGTGCAAACTGAAGTGTATTGAGGAAAAGGATCGCATGAAATAATGAACGGGTATCTTCAGGAAAGTCAAAACAGTTTGGGTTATTGTCAGAATGGGGGAGTTTTCACTTAACCAATGCACTACTTCTGTTAAGTGATCTCAACGGCCATGAAAATGCCGCCAATGTTGTGCACAGTAGATTTAAATGTGAAAAGCGCTACAAATAAGGACACAACACCACTACACTTCACGTCCCATCGCCAAGTGACTGTGGTAGCAATTGAACATCACTTACTGGAAACCGTAGAAAGAATGTGAATTGATAGAGTGGAAACTGAATCATTGTGAGATTACGAAAGTTTATCGTTGATGAGAAGTGCCATGAAGAAGTGAGCAGTGCACCAGCCCCAGATCTGAAAGAAGGCAGTTTGTGAACCTCGGTGTGTTCTGTGAACTCTTACCTAACGATCCCATTTTTGACGATTCATTATGGTCTGGAAAAGAGGGCAACAACGGAGCGAGAAAATCAAGCCACGTCAATTTTTTATATCAGAAAGGATTCATAGATTGCATTTTAGTGGAATTGCAATAAGTTGAAAATAATTTAAAAGACCCGGATAGAGGTGTTCGTGTGGAGAAAAGCCTTCATTTTAAAACCCCGTCAAATTCCGCTTCAGAATAGAATGACTGAACTGCATGTGGGGAACCTTCCGGATACTGAGGGATAGAGCTCTCCGGATCAATTAAACCCTCATATTTAAGCCCCATGTAATTCTGTATGTGAGTAGTGCTACCTTTTCAAAATATCTGTATGTGAAAGATACAAATTCTATAGACTAACTGACCAAGCCGGCTCTAGGCAACAGGCCACTGGAGGCGACCCTTGGTTACGATCAACACGTTCACCTCCACGCGGTAAACACAGAGCCAGCATATAATCCTGATCCTGATGTATTCTCATCAGTCTGACTAGGTAGCGTATTGCAGTAACACCAGCAATAAAGCTTGTAACGGGACGAAGCCTTGGAGTCATTCATTCAGCATACTATTCACACCTGATAGTATCAGTAGAATTGCTGACCTGCCTGTGGGTTGTACTCCCCATGATTTTCTCGTGGTATTCTTGTATAATCATAAGGAAAAATAGTTATTGAATCCATAGAGATGGCTGTTCTCAGTCTTTCATCCTGTAACGAGAGCCTTTTGCTTACCATGTTGGGCTGTATTTTGGGATAAAAGACCTTGAACCACTATCACTATGGGCTCAGTAGTTATGTTTCATCATAATCCTTCACATTAAAAATCATTGTATTTCTGTATCTGAATAGAACAACTAACCTGCCTGTTGGGAATTTTCCCTAACACTGAGGGATAGGGCTATGCAGTGAATATAGGTTCCAATGTTAGGTTGTGCATAAAATGGTGCTTTTGCATGATTCCCAGGTGTAAAATGATTAAGACACATAGTTACTAAGCCTTTTGTTTACCGTGTTTGGCCGTGTTTACAGGATGAAACACCTTAAACAGCCATCACTACATGGTCAGTAACTATGTTTCCTCATATTCCTTCATGTTAAAACCCATATTATCGTAAAACCGGATGAGTTTCTGGGCGGATCTGGGCTCCTGTATGCGACGACTGGAGTTTGGCGTAGTGATATCTGGAGCCAAAACTCCAGGAGTCGCATACGGGAGCCCAGATTAAAACGAATAAGGTTTTAATTTTATCCTACCCCCTGTGAACGATATTTTATGTGAGGATAGCAACAAAAAACACGATACAAATTATCTGAAGTCCTCCATATAGCTCTCCTTGCTGCTCTGAAGGCGTTTGGAACTACTTTCAGCTGCTGATCTCTGATTGGTCCATTTTTTGTACGCTCCTAGGACAGATTTTTTTATCCGTATGCGACATATGGGCGCGTACGGAAAGTCAATGTTAAGCCTATGGGATTTTATATTAGGGGTAGGATAAAGTTCAGTATCTGAGTAGACCTACTACCCGCCTGTGGGGAGTATTCCTTGTGCTGAGGGATAGAGGTTCTTCACTTTAAAGTTCTGCTTACTTCCATATCTGAATAGAACGAGTAACCTGCCTGTGGGAATACTCCTTGTACTTAGGGATAGAACTCTCATACATAATAAATCCTTCGCTTTAAAACCCTGTGTAATTCCGAATCTCAGTAGAATGACTAACCTGCCTGTGGGAAGTATTCCTTGTACTAAGAGATAGAGAGATAGAACTCTCGTATTTAGCAAAGCCTTCACTTTAAAACCCTGTGTACTTCCATATCTGAATAGACCAACTAACCCACCTGTGGGGGGTATTCCTTGTACTGAGTATTTAGTAAATCCTTCACTTTAAACCCTGTGTAACTCTGTATCTGAATAGACCAACTAACCTGCCTGTGGGGAATACTCCCCATACGGAGGGCGCCCCTTGCCATGCGTGCCCTTTGGCGTCACGAACGCCCATGGCGGGTACGGGTACCCGTCAACAGGTGTCGCTTTGTGCGTTCCCTCTCCTGGATCCACGTCGTTATCTGACGTCATTTCCGTCTCCAGCGGCGTCGTCGACGCCATCGTCGTAGATGTCGTAGACGTCGTAGGCTCCCAGTTGGTGGGTGTGCATGATATGGTTATCTTGCCGAGTGCTGTCAAAAATAAAGGATTTCAAGAAATTTAAAGGCATATCGGACAATGTGGCCTGAAAATTAAAGCTCATGTCATTTTCCTGAAAATTTAAGATCCCCACGTGTTGTGGAACACATATCTGACTTAAAAATCGGGGGTCACCGTGCTAGATTTTGATCTATTGATCAATATTATGATAATTTTACAAAAGATTATATAGAAATTCTAAAAGGTATTTTTTCATATAGTAAAACCCATGTCATTTTCCTCAAACTTTCGCAGAACATATAGTACATGTGTAGTACTATTTATTTAGGTTTTAAAAACCATAGGTCACCATCCTTGTTTTTAAAAGAATTTAAGGAAACCTAATTTTCAGTACATTTCCCAAGTAAATCATGCAAATGTAGATTGGCCTAATTAACTATTAAGATTTAATAAACTGGACAAAATGTTAAATTTACTCATGTAGGATAAGAATTAATCCCACAAAATCAGTTTTGACTAATAATTGACATTATTTAAAAATCACCAGGTGGCCCCACTGCTAATTGTAGGATATGCCTTTAATAACAGACACACAGTTAGCAGCTATACATGTAATTCTTAGTGTTCTTAGTTCCAGCTATCAGGGAATCATGATATGGTTAACTTGCCGAGTGCTGACTAAAATAGATAATAATATAAGTAAGTATTTTGGGTTTACAAGGTCGTCTTAATCCCCGTGTGTATACACCTTATCTGTGGGCGTATATATAAGCGTCCAGTGAACAGGGCTTCACTGAGAGTGGGCAGGGGGAGGTGGCGGGGGGTGGGGGGGGAGGGCTTCCTACTGAGGACACCTGTACTTCTACCAACACAAAGGGGCAGGAGGAGGCGGGGGCAGAGGGTATTTTCTCTCATATCCGCCGGGTGTGAAATACAGCCAAGATGCGTCTGTCGTATATAAGGCCTGGGCGTATATATATATGAAAGTCAATATTCAGCCAATACATGCACTTCCGTGGTGGCGTATATATGAATAAAATGGTGGTTTTCATGCAGTGGTAATAAGCATGCACCAAAATCGTATACGGCATATAGCCTGTATGAGCCATAAGGGCCACCATGCCGCCCCCCGAGTAGGTGTTCTTCATTAACGGAGGTGAAAAAGTAGGTGTTCTTCACTAATGGAGGTGGAAAAGAAGTGAGTGATAATTGGGAGGTGTCACAACTCTAGCCTTGCTCACATATGTATAAAGTGTTCCATGTGAAAAACATCATGTCTTTGGTTTAATTATTATGTCTTCCTGCTCTGGGATGGGTGTAGAGAGTCAAAGGAACCATGGTAAAATATTGAAAGGCAGTAAGAACAAGATCCAGAATACAGGTTTTTCCCCCCGACCACCTAGTGACAGTTTCATGAACTAACAATGGCTCTGTCCCCTATACACAAGATCGTATAAAAAACTTAATTTTCGCGATCTCTGATACCAGTCAGCTGGTGTATTCAAAGTTTTGAATATGGAAGACTTGACAACTGGTAATAAGTTGTCCCTTTTGGTGTAAGCATTAAGGTCATCTGATGCCAGTCAGCTGGTGTAAACAATGTTAACAAAAAGGGAGTGATCCCCAAACCCTGTGTTCTACCATGTTAAAACTAAAACAACTGACTTCAGTGGTGTTCAGTTTGTGTCTAAACCACACTTCACTTGTAGAAAGGTTAATTTTGGCATTTTCCCAGTATCATGCTTGAAGAGGTGAGGGTTACCTTCGATCTGGAGCCAGAATCCCTTGCGTTGCTGCCACTCGTCTGACTTGAAGTAGAGTTGTAACTGGTTTGTGCGGCTTGTGATGTTGTAGTTCCGGGGCAGCTGACCACAGCGCGGCATGCGAGACCCACCGTCTGTTACCTAGAAATACAACAACACCGTTTACTGTATGATAAAACAACACAAGACCCACCATCTGTTACCTAGAAATACAACAACGCACTTTACTGTATGATAAAACAACACAAGACCCACCATCTGTTACCTAAAAATACAACAACGCACTTTACTGTATGATAAAACAGCACAAGACCCTCCATCTGTTACCTAAAAATACAACAACGCACTTTACTGTATGATAAAACAACACAAGACCCACCATCTGTTACCTAAAAATACAACAACGCACTTTACTGTATGATAAAACAACACAAGACCCACCATCTGTTACCTAAAAATACAACAACGCACTTTACTGTATGATAAAACAGCACAAGACCCTCCATCTATTACCTAAAAATACAACAACGCACTTTACTGTATGATAAAACAACACAAGACCCACCATCTGTTACCTAAAAATACAACAACGCACTTTACTGTATGATAAAACAACACAAGACCCTCCGTCTGCCATGACGGAAATCGTCATCGAGGCAAAGCCAAGTGACGATTATGGCACAGCCAAACGAGTGGAATAGCGTCTGTTTTACGATTTGAGTGCGGTTCTGGATTTATCTTACCCCTTTCTATGACATTAAATATCCTTACAACTTCAGAATAATCTGAATATACTTAGCAAATTAACTACGCCACAGCTATGGCATAGTATTGTCACTCTACCAGGGTGATCGTTGAGTATATTTTTCTAATGCTATTCCTATGGCTAAACTTGTACCAAGGGTGAGATAAAGTATAGTTTCTGAGTCCATAGGTCTTTTGACTAAAAAATACGGCCCTCCAACCTGTGGCGTTGGTCCATATTTTTGAATCAAAAGACCTTGAACAGCCATGCCTACAGGCTCAGTAACCCTGTTTTCTCATAATACTCCTACTTTAACAGAGACCCCAGCCCCAGAGGAGGTGTGAAGCGCAGCGCCCCCTATACCGTCTTGGTTCATAAATGCGATCGCGACAGCGTTCAAGGCGCCACTCTCAAACATGCCAGAATGAGGGAAGGAGCTCTGAGAAGAACCCACACCAAAACATGAAAAATACAAATAGCTCTTGTGTCATGAATAATAGGCCGATTTTTATAAACAAAACATTGTTAGAAACCTAAGACATGGTCCTATTTAGTCATACACATGTCATATACCTGTGCTATGGCTAAGGTTTCCTGTCGTAGGTTGAACATTGGAATTTGTAAAAAATAAGGTTGTATTCCACAACACAAAACAGGCACAAAACGTGAAGCTCTATTGAGATCTATTGTGGTTTGGAGTACATTAGATGTCCCTCTATCAATATCTGAAAAGATTTTTGATAGAGCTCTAACAGTTTGTATGTAGTAGCTGTTACTAGTTAGCCTATTTTAGCTATACTTTAGCATAGGAATCTGCATCAGCTGTCATTTGAGTCCATGCCAAAACGATAGGGGGCGCTGCGCTTCACACCTCCTCTGCCCCAGCCCTGTGATGTGGAGTGACCCTGACCTGGACGACGTCGTTGTCGCAGTTCTCGCTCCACTCCAGGTTGTAGTCGGCGAACTTGAGGAGTATTCGCTGGTCGGGGTCGGTGGTGATGTTACAGCGACACTCCAGTCCCGGGCCGTACACATCCGGGTACCCCGAGCTCACGATGAACGCCGTGCGGAACGACGTCTTCTCTGAGCGCGCGCACACGTCAACCACCTCGTTACCTAGCAACGAGAACCACGTGACTCTCATTTACATAAAGTTACAATCTCCACCACCTCGTTACCTAGCAACAAGAACCACGTGACCCTCATTTACATAAAGTTAAAATCTCGACCACCTCGTTACCTAGCAACAAGAACCACGTGACCCTAATTAACATAAATATGTAATACTCATTAACATAAAGTTAGAATCTTCACCACCTCGTAACCTAGCAAAGAGAACCACGTGACCCTCATTTACATAAAGTTAAAATCTCGACCACCTCGTTACCTAGCAACAAGAACCACGTGACCCTCATTTACATAAATATGTGATACTCATTAACATAAAGTTAGAATTTCCTTCCCCTCGTTACCTAGCAACAAAAGCCATGTGATACTCATTTACATAAAGTTAGAATCTCCTCCAACTTGTTACCTAGTAACGAGAATCACCTCATTAACGGGTAACTTACGTAGTATACACTGATAGATGGCGAAGTTATTTTAGGTTACTTATGATAACAGGGCAACTTACGTGGTATACACTGATAGATGGCGAAGTTATCGTAGGTTATAAATGATAATGGGTAACTTACGTAGTATACACTGATAGAGAGGGCAGTTTATGTATGATAAAGAGTAACCTACATGGTATATACTGGTAGATGGTGTATTTAACGTAGGTTACATATGATAACGGGGTAACTTACGCGGTAAACTCTGATAGATGGCTTAGGTTACATATGATAATTGGTAACTTACGTGGTAAATACTGATATATGGCGTAGTCATCATAGGTTACGAATGATAATGGGTAACTTACTCGGTATATACTGATAGATGGCGTAGTCATCGTAGGTTACGAATGATAATGGGTAACTTACTCAGTATATACTGATAAATGGGGTAGGTGTCGTAGGTTACGTATGATAACGGGGTAACTTACGTGGTATACACTGATAGATGGCATAGATTACTTATAATAATGGGTAACTTACGCGGTATACACTGATAGATGGCGTAGTTGTAACTGCTGTAGGCGTTACACTTGCCCATCCACATAACGCTAACGGGTATGGAGCAGGCATCTCGCCCGATGTACTTTTACATATGATAACGGGGTAACTTATGTGGTATACACTGATAGATGGCGTAGTTGTAACTGCTGTAGGCCTTACACTTCCCCATCCACGTAACGCTAACGGGTATTGGAGCAGGCATCTCGCCCGATAGACAGTTACATATGATAACGGGGTAACTTACGTAGTTATTGTAGGTTACATGTGATAATGGGTAACTTACGCGGTATACACTGGTAGATGGCATAGTTGTCGTAGGTTACATATGATAATGGGTAACTTACGCGGTATACAGTGATAGAGAGAGCAGGTTACATATGATAACGGGGTGACTTACGCGGTATACACTGATAGATGGCGTAGTTGTAACTGCTGTAGGCGTTACACTTCCCCCCATGTAACGCTGACGGGTATGGAGCAGGCATCTCGCCCGATAGACGGTTACATATGATAATGGGTAACTTACGTGGAATACACTGATAGATGGCGTAGTTGTAACTGCTGTAGGCGTTACACTTCCCCATCCATGTAACGCTAACGGGTATGGAGCAGGCATCACACCCGGTAGACAGTTACGTATGATAACGGGGTAACTTACGTGGTATACACTGATAAATGGCGTAGTTGTCGTAGGTTACATATGATAACGGGGTAACTTACGCGGTATACACTGATAGATGGCGTAGTTGTAACTGCTGTAGGCGTTACACTTCCCCATCCACGTAACGCTAACGGGTATGGAGCAGGCACCACACCCGATAGACAGTTACGTATGATAACAGGGTAACTTACGTGTTATACACTGATAGATGGTGTAGTTGTCGTAGGTTACGTATGATAATGGGTAACTTACGTGGAATACACTGATAGATGGTGTAGTTGTCGTAGGTTACGTATGATAATGGGTAACTTACGCGGTATACACTGGTAGAGAGAGCAGGTTATATATGATAATGGGTAACTTACGCGGTATACACTGGTAGATGGCGTAGTTGTTGTAGGTTACATGTGATAACGGGGTAACTTACGTGGTATACACTGATAGATGGCGTAGTTATAACTGCTGTAGGCGTTACACTTCCCCATCCATGTAACGCTAATGGGTATTGAGCAGGCATCTCGCCCGATGTACTATTACGTATGATAACGGGGTGACTTACGTTGTATACACTGATAGATGTCGTAGGTTACGTATGAAAATGGGGTGACTTACGCGGTATACACTGATAAATGGCGTAGTTATAACTGGTGTAGGCGTTACACTTCCCCATCCACGTAACGCTAACGGGTATAGAGCAGGCATCACACCCGATAGACAGTTACATTTGATAACGGGGTAACTTACATGGTATACACTAATAGATGGCCTAGTTATTGTAGGTTATGTATGATAATGGGTAACTTACGTGGAATACACTGATAGATGGCGTAGTTGTCGTAGGTTACTTATGATAATGGGTAACTTACGTGGTATACACTGATAGAGAGAGCAGGTTATATATGATAATGGGGTGACTTACGTGGTATACACTGATAGATGGCGTAGTTGTCGTAGGTTACGTATGATAATGGGTAACTTACGTGGTATACACTGATAGATGGCGTAGTTATAACTGCTGTAGGCGTTACACTTCCCCATCCATGTAACACTAACGGGTATGGAGCAGGCGTCTCGCCCAATGCAGGCGTCGTGCAGCTTGGCGTCGGTCTCGGTGGAGGGCGGCTCGGTGCAGTCCCCGTGACGGTAGATGCACTGCCCAGGCCGCTGCCCGATGCCCTGCACCGCGTCCATGATGAGGATCATCTCTCCGGGCTGACACTGGTTAAAGTCCATGCGCGGCACGCCCGCCACGCTGAAACACTTGTTGGCCGTCTTCGTGCCTGCCAAGAAATACACACACTCAACATTTATATTTCATTACTCACTTAATACGGAGTCTCTATAGAAAACCTACACCCACACACTCAGTATTATACTAACTTTTATATTTCATTACTCACCTAATATGGAGTCTCTATAAAAAACCTACACCCACACACTCAGTATTATACTAACATTTATATTTCATTACTCACTTAATACGGAGTCTCTATAGAAAACCTACACCCACACACTCACTATTAACGGTTGTATTTTATTACTCACTTAATACAGAGTCTCTATAGAAAATCTACACCCACACACTCAGTATTATATTAACTTTTATATTTCATTACTCACCTAATACGGAGTCTCTATAGAAAACCTACACCCACACACTCAGTATTATATTAACTTTTACATTTTATTACTCACTTTAATACGAAGTTTCTATAGAAAACCTTAACCCACACACTCAGTATTATATTAACTTTAATATTTTATTACTCACTTAATACGGAGTCTCTATAGAAAACCTACAACCAAACACTCAATATTATATTATCTTTTATATTTCATTACTCACCTAATACGGAGTCACTATAGAAAACCTACAACCAAACACTCAGTATTATATTATCTTTTATATTTCATTACTCACCTAATACGGAGTCTCTATAGAAAACCTACACCCACACACTCAGTATTATATTAACTTTTACATTTTATTACTCACCTAATACGGAGTCTCTATAGAAAACCTAAACCCACATACTCAGTATTATATTAACTTTTACATTTTATTACTCACCTAATACGGAGTCTCTATAGAAAACCTACACCCAAACACTCGGTATTATATTATCTTTTATATTTCATTACTCACTTAATACGGAGTCTCTATAGAAAACCTACAACCAAACACTCAGTATTATATTATCTTTTATATTTCATTACTCACTTAATACGGAGTCTCTATAGAAAACCTACACCCACACACTCAGTATTATATTAACTTTTATATTTTATTACTCACCTAATACGGGGTCTCTAGAAGACCTACACCCACACACTCAGTATTATATTAACTTTTGCATTTTATTTCTCACCTAATACGGAGTCTCTATAGAAAACCTACACCCACACACTCAGTATTATATTAACTTTTATATTTCATTACTCACCTAATACGGAGTCTCTATAGAAAACCTACACCCAAACACTCAGTATTATATTAACTTTTGCATTTTATTACTCACCTAATACAGAGTTTCTATAGAAAACCTACACCCACACACTCAGTATTATATTAACTTTTATATCTTATTACTCACCTAATACGGAGTCTCTATAGAAAACCTACACCCACACACTCAGTATTATATTAGCTTTTATATTTCATTACTCACCTAATACGGAGTCTCTATAGAAAACCTACACCCACACACTCAGTATTATATTAACTTTTATATTTCATTACTCACCTAATACGGAGTCACTATAGAAAACCTACACCCACACACTCAGTATTATACTAACTTTTATATTTCATTACTCACCCAAAACGGAGTCTCTATAGAAAACCTACACCCACACACTCAGTATTATATTAACTTTTATATCTTATTACTCACCTAATACGGAGTCTCTATAGAAAACCTACACCGACACACTCAGTATTATATTAACTTTTATATCTTATTACTCACCTAATACGGAGTCTCTAGAAAACCTACACCCACACACTCAGTATTATATTAACTTTTACATTTTATTACTCACTTTATACGGCGTCTCTACAGAAAGCTTACACACACACACACACACACACACACACACACACACACACACACACACACACACTCAGTTTCAATCTTTATATCTTATTTCTCACTGAAAGGTAGATCGGACAATTTGGCTAGAAAATTAAAACCCATGTCAATTTCCTGAAAATTTAGTATGATGATCTCCAAGTGTTATGGAACACATATCTAACTTAAAAATTGGGGGTCACCGTGCAAGTTTTTGGTTTATATATCAATATTGTATTAATATATAGAAATTCTAAAAAGTATTTCTCACCTAGTAAAACCCATGTCATTTTCCTCAAACCTTCACAGAATAACATTCATATGTAGTACTTCTTATTTAGATTTTATGTCAGTACTTCTTATTTAGATTTTAAAAATCATAGGTCATCAACCTTGTTTTTGTAAGAATTGAAGAAAACCATATTTTTCAGTATATTTGCTATATAAATTAAGCATATGAAAAAGGACCTATTTGGCCTATTTTGTGTTTTGAGTTTGGAAAGTGCCAATAATCTTAAATTTCAATGGATGAATGGGAATATTTGAAAATCACCAGGTGGCGCCGCCATGAATTGTAGGATATGCCTTTAAACTGTGAACAGGCTGTCTGGTGAATGCTGGCCACATCACAGGTAGACGACTGGTGGCCCAAACTATAATGATGACGCAGCGTTTGAGTTCAGCGTGATTTAGGTACCAGCAAAACATGCGCCATTTTAATATGGCGGAGGCTCTCAGAGTATTGTCTCAGGGTTAGGAGATCGGGAATCTACAGCATTAGATATACGGCATATATCCTGTATGAGCCATGGGGGCTGCCATGACACACCCCGAGTAGGTGTTCTTCACTAATGGAGGTGAAAAAGTAGGTGTTCTTCACTAATGGAGGTGCCAAAGAAGTGAGTGATAATTGGGAAATGCCACAACTCTTGCCTTGCTCGCATATGTAAATAAAGTGCTCCATGTCAAAAACATCATGTCCTGGGTTTTAGCATTATATCTTCCTGCTCTGGGATTGGTGTAGAGAGTCAAAGGAACCTTGGTAAAACATTGAAAGGCAGCTGAATTTCGTAAGAACAAAGCCAGAATACAGGTTTTGTCCCCCGACCACCTAGTGACTGTTTCATGAACTAACAATGGCTCTGTCCCCTATAGTCTCAACATAGCTATAAATAAATTATTAGAGAAAAAGGTTCTTCTGGGTATAAACCTACAAAATCAGATGAGCACATCTGAGAATCTCACTCCCATGGCACTTCAGTCTCCATGGACAGGTTTTGTTCTGATGTTCTCTATGCGGGGGAGCAACTCCAAGCAGATCTTGTCGAAATCATGCCTTTTTATATATGGTAGGTAATCAAAGATATCGATCAGATTCATCCCGATGCCGTATATAATAAAGGAAACCCATGAAAGTTTAGGGGCGACGTTTGTGTCCCATCGAGATGGAATCACTACGTAATTCACGCGACTTCCCCTTGTGAATAACTACGTGATTCAAACTTTATGGAATACAAGCTCAGACCCCAAACTTAACTTGAATAGGTTTCTGAATTTATCTCATCTTTCACATTGACTTATGGGCTAGCATTTGTGACATAATCCCCCCTTAGATATTTTTCCTATATATCTCATGGGCGTTGGATACGAGTTCCTAAAAGTTAGTCTATGGAGAAATACCAGGGGTGAGATAAATACATATATCTTATTGTCGCTGGTTGTGACCCGTCGTGAGTGATAAACAGTGACAGACCAGGCACCAGCGCCGTGAGACGCCAGCTGGTGCCTGGCGAGCGTGAGGGCCGCCATTTTGTTGTACCGGCTGGTTCTTTCCGCTGACCAGGGTCACCTTAGATATCTGTCTCATCACCAGCGAAACAGGCTTCACCGGGACACAGGACCGAGTCGCATTCTTCTGTTTTTCCTCTTCTTATTATTGATCACATTGCGTTTGATTTTCTACACTCGCTTTTCTAAAAAATATTTGATGAGCAATGCAATACTAACTGTAAATGTTAATTACAATCATACAGTGTAACACACAATGATATGAAATATTTCTGATATATAGGATGAGATGTGTGATGGATATATTCCCCTGATTACAAGAATTGTTAGCCAAGCTGAAGCTAGGTTAAGTACTTTATAAGAACATTATTGATAATGATGTTTTGAGTTAAAACTGAGATGAATAACTGACTCATGATACTGAAAGAAGATTTGTAATTTTCTATATGCCTTAATAAAGGGAGCTAAGCTCATAAAGGAAAGTCTGATCTTGAACGTACTGGTGTCCCGATGTCAATTGCTATGATCTATGTATTGAAACATCAGAAAGGATTGTAATGGTTCAATAGCTAGACTATTGTCAAAAATGAGTTGTCTCTGGATTTATTACCCACCGATTACGGAGTCTCCATAGGAAATGTAAGGGCACCTGGAATTAGCTACCCGGAGATTCTGGCATGTCAGGATCTCCTGTAGGATATTCCGGAAAAATAGTCCTGTCCATAATGAGGTTGAATCATCGTGTACTTCTAAATAAGTTTCTTGAATGTTCCTTCAATGCTAATTATTTAGTGAGTTGCAGACCTGACCAGAGTGGTATAAACATTCAGAAGGCAAACTCGAGTTCAGTTTTGTATTTATCCTACCCCATCTCACCGATATACAGAGAAAATTTTGTAATTATCCATGATAGTAGCGTTTTGACACTGCCGGATCTACTTTCGTTATCTGGTCCCTGATTGGTCCGTTTTTTATTCACCTCGGTGCATAAATAACACTTTATTCAACGCTCCGTCAAATACATTGAGTCAATGTTAAACCTAGGGCGTTTTTTATTAGGGGTAGGATAAAATCCACATATACAGGAGATGTGTATGAAATATTTCGGTCAGAGTATATCAATATTCTTATCATTATTCCAAAAAATACAATAAAATCAAAAGCTAAAAATACCCCCAAAAACTCCAGGGGGGGGGGGGGCTTGTAAGGCCTCACAACGCTTTTTTTGTTTTCTTTATACTGAGAAGCAGGTTTCCATATCACTGGGAAGGGAGGATTTTTGACTTACTTAGGGATCTGTAACATTTTTGATAAGATAGTTATTCCAACTGGATATGCAAATTTTAGTAAAGGAAAGTAAGTCTATTTGAAAACATTGGTCTAAGTGAAATAAATACGTCGGTAAAGGTTTCTTTGTGCATCTAATGGTGGGAAAAAGATGGTAGATATATAAAAGATAAACATGACTTGTATATAAATGATAGGGCAAATAGCTATTGTGCTATGGAGACGGCCATCTTGTCTCCGACGCCATCCAAAACACTAGGTGGCGGGACCAATTATCAATGGATTTTATCAGAAATCTTTTTGGGCTTGCCATGGAGGAATTTTAGCCTCATCTCATTGGTATCTACAGATAATAACAACTGACAACAATAGTTGCCCCCGACTACAGTGGCTCTTCTTATAATTTCCTGGCAGATGATGGCAGAACTAGCAATCACACTGTGCCCTATAGGGCAATAAATATAAGTTAATACAATTATACACACCTTTACTCCAAGCAGTAGTGCCCCCACCTACCACGAAGGTCTACGACATACTTCCCGCTGGCTACGATTTGAAATGCCCTAATAGTGGAGGTCCCCGATAGCTCCAAATAATAGACATGGTTTGAAATCGTAGAGCTGTGAATCATACTCGCTGACCACGATATCTTCCCTATAGGCTACGATACCCTATGACAGAATACGAAATTTCCAACATGTTGGAAGTTATCGGGACCTCTATGATTGGCATTTTCAATCGCAGCCTATCATGAGCTGTCGT
Organism: Alentia gelatinosa; assembly: GCA_950022655.1. Classification (NCBI taxonomy): domain Eukaryota; kingdom Metazoa; phylum Annelida; class Polychaeta; order Phyllodocida; family Polynoidae; genus Alentia; species Alentia gelatinosa. The sequence continues at coordinate 137,563,630 of OX465580.1, read as the reverse complement.
AGACGAAATCGAAAAGAACCTGTCCCACCTAACACGATTTTGGCTGACCTCACGATAGCATCGGAATGGTGTCGGAAAGGCCGTCGTAAGGCAAATCGGGACCAGAATTGTGGTAGGTGGGGGCCCGGCTTTAGAGACCATGGCAGACCTTGCTCTTTTTCAGCAACATTAACTCTATATACAGACGGTTTGTGTTGACCGTTAATGCTATGTTTACACTATGTTCCTGCTGGTCCCGGCAGCCCCGTTTCGGAGCATCGTGGACGAAACGGGTTGGATGTAGGACAAAGGTGCACCCCTCTCATGAAATCTCACACTCTCTAAGTGGTATTCTGTACAAGGTTCTCACTACACTCTATGGGAGAAGAATTCTCAATGAACTAGGCTTAGAGCCTTGAGAATCCACTGGCCTGCCCCCTCTCACACTCTCTAAGTGGTATTCTGTACAAGGTTCTCACTACACTATGGGAGAAGAATTCTTAATGCACCAGGCTTAGAGCCTTGAGAATCCACTGGCACACAGTACACCTGCTAGGTGGCATCATTGAGATTATAGGAATCTTTGGGTTGCATTGATGTACGTCTATGCAACGTGTGGAAGAATTTAAAGGGTTTAAGTCAATCACCAAAAAAATCATGTTAGAGAATATACCGAAATGATATAACAATTTAATCTCATATGTAATAGGTTTCAAAGAAATATTAGAACTGGAATAGTATACTGTTGATATGAACTTATGGAAAATGTAAAGATTTTAATTCTACGATGAATTACAATTGTGTATGGCTAAAGGGAGAATTGAATCAAACATGTTAAAACATAGATACTTGGGCACCTGCTGAAATACAGCAATCACTATGAGCCACGGCCAAGAGGATGCCGACTTTGTACCTGCCGCCAAACAGACATTCAGTATTAACTTTTATATTTCATTACTCACCTAATACAGAGTCTCCATACTAAACCTACAGACACACACAAAATCAGTATTAACTTTTATATTTCATTACTCATCTTATGCAGAGTCTCCATACTAAACCTACAGACACACACAATCAGTATTAACTTTTATATTTCATTACTCATCTAATATAGGGTCTCCACACTAAACCTACAGTATTTACTTTTACATTTTATTACCCACCTCATACAGAGTCTCCATACTAAACCTACACACACACAGCATTAACTTTTATATTCATTACTCATCTAATATAGGGTCTCCACACTAAACCTACAGATACACTTAACATTTACCTTTACGTTTCATTACCCACCTAATAAAGACTCTCCCTACTAAACCTACCGATTCACTTAGCATTTACTTTTGCATTTCATTTCCTTAATATGGAGTCTCCATACTTGACCTACACACAGCATTAACTTTCATATTTCATGTCTCCCCTAATATGGAGTCTCCATACTAAACCTACACACACAGCATTGACTTTTATATTTCATGTCTCCCCTAATATGGAGTCTCCATACTACACCTACACACACAGCATTAACTTTTATATTTCATTTCTTCCCTAATATGGAGTCTCCATACTAAACCTACACACAGTATTAACTTTTATATTTCATTTCTCCCCTAATATGGAGTCTCCATACTACACCTACACACAGCATTAACTTTTATATTTCATTTCTCCCCTAATATGGAGTCACCATACTAAACCCAGACATACAGCATTAACTTTTATATTTTATTTCTCCCATAATATGGAGTCTCCATACTAAACCTACACGACTAGATACCTGACAAGTAAATATTCATATTGTAAACAACATTATGATGTAACAATGAATATAAGTCAATAAAGAAAGGCCTGGCGTCCACATACTGCAATATGGCTCCGATATGAAAATCGCGTTGGAAGGTCACCTAATATCGGGGCAGTTGACCACGTTTCTGCGATTAGGCACCGTAAAAACTAGATTGGCCACCACCTCTGTCTACACTGTGTTCCAACTAAGAGGTTGGTAATGTTAAACCCTGGTCGTGTCCACGGATTCTCACTCTCAGACCAAGTAGCTTTTTTTATTTTTGGATTTTTAGAGATAAGATCCTCATTATGAAATATTCATAGCTGACAAAATTGATAATAAAGTCTACCTTTATGTTTATTTGATTAAAAATACACACAAAGGTAAATATAAACATGGAAAAATGGTTTCAAGAATGAGCATTGAATAGGTCCAGGTCACATAAAGGATCTGCTGGGAGAGTGAGAGACACATACAGGTGGTGGATCAAGGCGGTTGGACCACAGAATAAAAATAGATACAGAGTAAAAATAGATACATAGAGTAAAAAGTAGATACCAACCCCTAACTCCCAACCGAAAAATAACTAAAGTGAAGTTCCTTTACCCACTGCAATGGCTTGAGATACCTGCTACCACGTCATGTCAAGGCCCCTGTCAATTCAACGTTACCAGAGCTAACGTAGTGTAGCTCGGGTGGCCAGTGTACGTAAAAACCCCATTAAGATGTGTAGTGGATTGGCATATGTAGACATATGTCTACGATTTCGAACCTTCCCGATATGTCTCTGATATTTGCTTTTTGTATCAGTGCCATATCGGGAGGTCTAAATTTCTAATGTAGTAGGTGGACGCCAGGCCAAATTGTACAAAAATAAAGGAATCTAGTAACTTAAAGGAGAGGTCACAACAGAGATGGACAGCAAGGAGGAAAAGCCTTCAGCAAAGACACAACAAGCAGTAAATTAAAGCAAGTAGACACATTTAATAAACTATGAGAATGTTTAAGAAACATTTATTAAACAGTGAGAATGTTAAACTTCGCAGGCTGGTTTTATTTTGTGTAAGCAGGGCACACAGATCCAACATGGCGCGTGGTAGTTTGAAATTCCATAAAATTATGGTTCAAAACGAGGTTAGTTTTCAAAGGGTAGGAACCGGAAATGGTCAACACGAACCACGCATGCGCATAGAATGACCAAAGCCAGACTGAGAAGTTTAACATTCTTACCATCCTCTCGCTCTGAAACATAGACCGGATCGGGGCAGTTTTTATAAGGAATTCGTGAGCGATAATAGGTGAGCGTCCGTCAATGGAGACGGACGCGGCCGCCAGCTGGCGCCACATTCCCGGACGCTGTAAAACAGGGACAGCGCCACCTACACGCCAACCGGCGAACTTTCCTTGCCGGGACTTTCATGATTGAATCGATGATGTACATCAACTGAATTAATCAAAATCATGCCCTGACTACATCTCAGTTTATGGGAAACTTTGTTTTCATTTTCGTCTTTTTAAAACAGGGTAGACTGAGAGTATTATATAAAAAGAACTAAGAGATAAGGTACTCAAGAAGAAACCAACAAGTTTTGGTCAAAGTCGTCATTCTCCATGAGTTTGATACGGCGTAATATCAACGAGGGGACAGTCGAGTGAATATCATTCAAACGAGTTGCAGAATGACTTCTTTGTCCAAAATGAGTTGCTTTCTGTATTTACCTCACCCCTATACACACCTAAAGAACGGACAACACACAGGATATAGACCATGGAGAACGGACTGCAATACTTGTACAGGCATGGAGAACGAGTTCCCAATGTTAAGCCTATGGACATTTATTCCATGGGTGAGATAAAAGTGGGGAGGGGGGTCTACATAAATGCATTTTTCTAGTGTGTACAGATAGATGTACAGAAAGCTACCACGTTAGCATTCACTCACAACCAGCTATAATCCTTCTGGCCAAGACTTAAACCAGGAATTGCCATATTGAAGAGTATAACAATAGTGACTATTTCTCTGCATACCACGTCTTTGAGGCCGTATACAACGGCTTTGAATCCGTATACAACACATATGGTACCCGGCAGCTTTTGTATGATGGGTAGTAGTTTACCGTACATCTTAAAGTCTTACTTGAGAAGTTACTTTTTAAAGAACTCGGCCTGAGGCCTTGTTCAATAAAAAGCAACAATTCCCATATAGTTTTGTAGCATGTAGAAGCATGGCAGGTCGTTATATATTTATTATATACCCAAAATCAATAAAATCTTACCATATATTGGCATAGAAGACATGTCTACATGAAAGCCCACATACTGCTGAGGTTTCAACGTGTTCAGTATAACAGTATATCCTACCCCTAATATAAAATCCCATAGGCTTAACATTGAGTTTCCGTATGCCACGCTGCTTGGCATACAGAGTTTTATATGCCACTAGTGGCATACAGAATTTCTATCACATAATATTTCAAAATAGAGGAGATGGGGTAGGGTAAAATCAAAACCTGATTCGTTTTAATCATGGCCACTGCATGCCACTCATCCAGTTTTACGATAGTACTGCATAGGGTTCAGTATACAATTTACACTGCACAGGGAGCAGCAGTACGTAATTGTCAAATATACTGCATGGGTGTATAATAAATATATATCCATATTTATACATATACAAGTATAGACTCACCGAGGTATCCTATGGAGCTGGAGGTCTCCAGTATGAGGCAGGACAGCACGTGAAGCAGCACCGGGAGCAGCACACCCCGCAGCACCGTCCCGCTCACTCCTCTCCCCGCCATCTTGTCTCTGCGCGTCTCACTCTCGCCGACTACCAGCTCACATCCTGCGCGCCACCTACCGGGCGACGCCCGCCGACAGGTGTGGCAGACAGGTGGCGCCACTAGCGGCCACTTCCGGTCAGAGCCTCGTTCCCGTGCAGGCCCGCGTCCCGTGGCTGGTTCCTGGCGACTGGCGGCCCGCGCGTACCTGCAGGACGTCACCAGCGACCGGACGCTCACATTGCTGGTTGTCATGACGACGACCTGTGACAGTGGCGCCATCTGGTGAGGCTGGTTGTAAGCGGCTTCATTAGGCGGATGCTGGTTCCTGGTCCTCGTGGTTTGTTCGGTGGGGCGGGGATAGGTACCAGCGGAGGTGTCGTTTCCGTGATATACAACTACAGCGTCCCGCCGGCGTCCGTCAGACGTCCGTCAGGCGTCCGTCAGGCGTCCGTGGCGACACGCATCTAATGAGCTATTCTTAACCCTGACCGTGTCTGTCTATTTGTCTGTCTGCCTTTCTGTCTACCTGCCTTCCTGTCTATCAGTCTCTCCGCCTCTCTCTCTTCCTGCCTGTCTCTCTACCGGTCTTTTTCTCTGCCTGCCTGTCTATCTGTCTGTTTGTCTGTCTGCCGGTCTATCTGCCTGTCTTTATGTCTGTTTGTTTGTCTGTCTGTCTGTCTACCTTGTTGTGTGCCTGGCTGTTTCTGTCTGTCCATCTGTAAGCCTGTCTGACTGACTGAGGAACTGCCTGTCTATCTGCCTGTATTCCTCCCTGTCTATCTATCTGCCTGTCTGCCTGTCTATTTGTCTGTCTGTCTTTCTGTCTACCTCTCTGGCTTCCTGTGTGTGTGTCTGTCTGTTTGTCTGTCTCGCGGCCTGACTGCCTGCCAGTCTGGGTTTCTGTCTGCCTGTCCGCCTGTCTGCATTCCTGTCTTCCACCTGCCAGTCAGGCCCCCTACCTGTCCGTCTGACTGTCTATCTGCCTGCCGGTCTATCAATCTTTCTGACTAGTTGTCTAGCTATCTGCCGGCCTGCCTGTCTGCCTGCATGTCTGTCTTGGTTCTTGGTATGCATATTTGTCTATTCTGTGTCCATGTCAACCTTCTCTGCCTGTCCGTCTGTCTATCTATCTGCTGACATGTCTTGACTGCCTATCTATCTGCGTGTTTGTCTGGGTTCCTGTCTGCTGGTACGCAAACATGTATGTATGTCCTGCAAATTTGTCTGTCAATTTGTCAAGTCTGCCCGTCTAGCTTTCTATCTGCCTGCCTGCCTGTCTGTCTATTTGTCTATCTGCCTCACTGCCTGACTGTCTGTCTGTCTTTCTGTCTGCCTGTTTGCCTGTCTGTCTCCATGGCTGTCTGTCTGTCAGTCTGTGTGCCTGTCTGTCTGTCTGCATGTTTACCTCGTTGTTTGGCTGCCTGCCTGTCTTCCTGCCTGCCTGTATGGTCTGCTGTTTGTCTGTCTGCCTGTTTGTATGCATGTCCATCTGTCTATCTGCTTGGCTGTCTGTCTGTCTGTCTGCCTATCTTTGTCTGTCTGTCTGACACATGCCACTGCTCCCTGTCCCGTATATTCAACGCGCTGATACATCGGAAAAGAGTTGACTTTCACTTTCATGTTCTAAGTCATGGCCACACATGTGCAAGACTCAATGCAAGTTGTCTTTGTTCAAGAACATCTTATCGATCTATGGCCGTGGTAAGGATGTTATCTATAGGTTTTCAGAAGGCACTTTATTCTAATTCCCTGGACTTTACATACATGTTTATTATCCACGGTATACAAAGTACCCATTGAGAATGTATGGGGACTCAGTAAACCACGACCTATTGTTTATTATCCATGGTATACAAAGTACCCATTGAGAATGTATGGAGACTCAGTAAACCACGACCTATTGTTTATTATCCATGGTATACAAAGTACCCATTGAGAATGTATGGGGACTCAGTAAACCACGACCTATTGTTTATTATCCATGGTATACAAAGTACCCATTGAGAATGAATGGAGACTCAGTAAACCATGACCTATTGTTTATTATCCATGGTATACAAAGTACCATTGAGAATGAATGGAGACTCAGTAAACCACGACCTATTGTTTATTATCCATGGTATACAAAGTACCATTGAGAATGAATGGAGACTCAGTAAACCACGACCTATTGTTTATTATCCATGGTATACAAAGTACCCATTGAGAATGTATGGGGACTCAGTAAACCAAGACCTATTGTTTATTATCCATGGTATACAAAGTACCCATTGAGAATGTATGGGGACTCAGTAAACCAAGACCTATTGTTTATTATCCATGGTATACAAAGTACCCATTGAGAATGTATGGGGACTCAGTAAACCACGACCTATTGTTTATTATCCATGGTATACAAAGTACCCATTGAGAATGAATGGAGACTCAGTAAACCACGACCTATTGTTTATTTTCCATGGTATACAAAGTACCCATTGAGAATGTATGGGGACTCAGTAAACCACGACCTATTGTTTATTATCCATGGTATACAAAGTACCCATTGAGAATGTATGGGAACTCAGTAAACCACGACCTATTGTTTATTATCCATGGTATACAAAGTACCATTGAGAATGAATGGAGACTCAGTAAACCACGACCTATTGTTTATTATCCATGGTATACAAAGTACCCATTGAGAATGTATGGGGACTCAGTAAACCACGACCTATTGTTTATTATCCATGGTATACAAAGTACCATTGAGAATGAATGGGGACTCAGTAAACCAAGACCTATTGTTTATTATCCATGGTATACAAAGTACCCACTGAGAATGAATGGAGACTCAGTAAACCACGACCTATTGTTTATTATCCATGGTATACAAAGTACCCATTGAGAATGTATGGGGACTCAGTAAACCACGACCTATTGTTTATTATCCATGGTATACAAAGTACCCATTGAGAATGTATGGGGACTCAGTAAACCACGACCTATTGTTTATTATCCATGGTATACAAAGTCACCATTGAGAATGTATGGGAACTCAGTAAACTACGACCTATTGTTTATTATCCATGGTATACAAAGTCCCCATTGAGAATGTCTGGAGACTCAGTAAACCACGACCTATTGTTTATTATCCATGGTATACAAAGTACCCATTGAAAATGTATGGGTACTAAGTAAACCACGACCTATTGTTTATTATCCATAATATACAAAGTACCCATTGAGAATGTATGGGGTCTCATTAAACCACGACCCATTGTTTAAAACCTGTCAGATACCACAACCATGGTATACATATTTCAAATTTAATGAATATAAACTCAAAGCCTGTGTATTACTACGCTTTACCCCCTCGTTGTTTACGGCCACCTGTCCCCAAAACAATAGATTACTGTCTACATCTGTTGTATCACCTCCCTGGTTTTACACTAGCCGCCAGAGCTACACGACGTTAGCTCTGGTCACGTTGAATCCATGACCGCCTTGATCTAATAGCTGCAAGAGTTTGACACCCTCCCTGAAAATCTTTCATCTCACCTATACCTATGCTTGGGGAATATGTCCATTCTCACTCTTGAAGCTATTTTTCCATGTTTATATTTCCTTTTGTTTGTCTTTTGGATGAAATAACCATAAAGCTGGACTTTATTATCAATTGGTGAGCTGTTAGTATTTCTTTATAACTGTTTCTGCTCTCAGAACCCACATATAAAGGACATGATTAGGTCTGAGAGTGAGAATCCGTGGACACATCCATGGGTAAACGTTACCAACCTCTTAGTTGGAACGTAGTGTAGACAGAGGTGGCGGCCCATCTGCCCTGGACTACGCCTAGGGGCATGCAGTTCCTACTATCACCACCAGGTGGAGACAATCACGTGTTTTACTTCACAGACAATCCACCAGGTGGCAGCACCAGTCGCCGACCAGCGCTGATTGGTCAGTTTTGTACACGTGACCCTCTACGGTAGCCAGTTGCCGTTTATCAAATATTTAGGACAGTTAAATCTTTTGAATTAGTACCCACACGTAATGTGCCATTGTGTTGCCTGCTTACCTGTCATGCTCTCCTTCTTCGAGCTTACCGACAATGTGAGGATCTGGGGAAGGGGCTCCGATTGCACGAAATTTCTATGACCAGAATAACTTGATCAAGTAACAATTTGAATAAAAGTAAAGTTCATCACACAAAAATGAATAAATCAAACAATTTTGTGCCTATGCCATTACAAAGAGCATACAGAGAGGATTAATTTGATATATGATATGCCATAGTTTGACAAATGTAAAAGGTCAGCATCTTGAAATAACTACACTGAAAAACTGAATTTATCAATTCTCTGATCCATTTGAAGGCTTCAGGTTCAAGATTAATTATGCAAATTAGCTGTCCAAATTCCTATTTACAAGCGAAAGATATGTTTTGCCTTGTATGACATGATCTAGATTAGAGAGGAGTATTATTTGAGTCTTTTTTTGCCTAATCTATGCATCATTTTTACAGATTTCCCTATTAATATGCACATTAACTATGACATCATCAATATATATGAAAATAAATATCTTCATTGGATTCAGCATGTGATATCATGTCATCAATATCTAGAGAGTTATTGTGATAAATATGTTTATCTGTGCAAATCATTATGTAGTGCCATGCCCTTCTACTGTTTCTCCCTCCAACCTGCGGTTCAACTAGCGTTTCCAAATGACTCCAGGGGTCACCAGTCGCAGGGACTAAATTTACAGACTCATTTGTGGAAATGAGTCCGTAGGGGATTCTCTAAACTTCAGCAGAAAAAGGACTTTGTTTCTCCTACACTTCAGCAGATCAAGAACTTTATTTGGGACTTCATTTCAGGTTCTACACTTCAATGGAACAAGGATTTTTTTCTTTTACATTTCAGTGAAACAAGGACTTCATTTCTCCTACATTTGAGTGGAACACAGACTTCATGTATTATACACTTCAACAGAACAGAGACTTTTTTCTTCTACTTTTCAGTGAAACAAGGAACTTTTTCTTCTAATTCCTTTCCTTATGGTGAATAGAAGGTGAGTTGAGTTTCGTAGACTTGTGTAGGTAGACTGTGGACTAGGGACTTTGCTGCGGGGAGTGTTTGGTTTGAGTTTCTCTGACTCTGTAAGTAGAGTTTGGACTAGGGGCTTTGCTGCGGGCAGTGTTTGGTTTGAGTTTCTCAGACTCGTCTCAGTAGAATGTGGACTCGGGGCTTTGCTGCGGGCAGTGTTTGGTTTGGGTTTCTTAGACTCTGTAAGTAGAGTGTGGACTTGGGACTTTGCTGCGGGCAGTGTTTGGTTTGAGTTTCTCAGACTTCTGTAAGTAGAGTGTGGACTTGCGACTTTGCTGCGGGGAGTGTTTAGTTTGAGTTTCTCAGAGTATCACTTACTAAAGAAGAAACCAACAAGTTTGGGTCAAAGTTATCATTCCTCATGAGTTTGATGCAGAGTGATATGAAGAAGGCAAAGCCAAGTAAATATCACGTAGCATTCAAATGCGTTGGAGAACAACAACTTTGACCAAAACGAGTTGCTTTCTGTATTTATCTCACCCTTGTACACACTCAAAGCTTTTTAGTTAAAAGACCCGATATATTGATAAGATAGCAGTTACATATTTCTTACTGGAGATGAAAGATAAAATCATATACATCGAGTACAAGAATCTTGCCGTAGACTTTATTCGCCTGATATTACGTGTATATTTATAACAACATTTTGAGCCCTCCCACAGTTCCAAATCTTACAAGAGTTTTCACTTTATCTAAGTGCCCTTAAATATTTGTTGGCATTTACTTTTGAATTATTTGGAAAAGGTAGATGATGATGTGTTGTATCTTAGGCAAATGGATTTAAGTGAACAAATAACTTGGATACAGTTTATTCCTATATACCCATTATTGAACTAAATAGAGTTACACACCGCTGCTGGGGGGTGCATTAAAAATAAGTTATGTGTCAAGGTTGACGTTTTCAATACGAAACAATAGCTGTTGTGGTTACTCGATAAGGGTGGTCACTTGCTTCGGAAGTGTTTCAGGTAAAGAATTAAGCATTTTTATCGATATTTGAAGGTATATAGGAATAGGGAAACCAAGTAACAGTAAGCAAAAGTCAAAGTTACTCGGTAAGGCTTGGAAAAATTACTGCCCGCGGCTAACGCCTTGGGCTGTATTTTTTCCAAGCCTTACCTCGTAACTTTGAACTTTTGCTCACCGGAACACAGTTTCCCTCTATAACTGTATAGATACGGCAACAGAACCCTGCTCAGGCACCCCTCTCATATAATCTCACACCCTCTAAGTGGTATTCTGTGGGAGAAGAATTCTTAACGAACTCGGCTTAGAGCCTTGAGAATCCACTAGTCCGCCTCCCGTGCTAAACACGTACATCGATGCAACCCAAAGATTCCTATAATCTTAATGATGCCACCTAGCGGGAAAACTGTGTATTTGGCGCCCTTGTGGCTTTATTTGGACTGGAATACAGAATACCACCTAGAGAGTGTGAGATTTTATGAGACGGGTGGTTCAGGGGTTTGTAAAAAGCAAGCCATGATAATGAATTTTTTGTTTTATTGTCTTTATTGTATTCAATGTCCAATACACTGGTTTTCCATGAATATCAAACTGAATAAATATCTGTTCCGTTTATTGGTCAATACAAAAAACAAATGCTTGAATTACACAAATGCGCAAAAACTGTTATTTACATAGTACGAGATAAAACGAAATTTGGCACACAAAGCAGTAAACCCGCATACATGGTGTAAGGTTATATATACCCTCATTTTATAAACCATTTATATATGTGGTTTATAGTTTATACTGCATCGAAAGCATACATAAACAACACATTTTAGACTGTTTGAGTATAACACCAACAACACCAATATCAATTTGTAATGACGCATGCAAACATGGCAGGGGCTATTAAAGACAAATGCGGGTAGGTATGGCAGTGCCCTCTATATCTATATTCAGAACTAAATTTTAAACAGGGGCTGCCACCTGATTTTATGAAAATATTGCAGTTTCCCATAGACACCAATACCTAAGCACTAAACTTTTCCAGATGGCCTTCCCAAAGAAGTTAGAATGGTGATACATCATTGTTTTTAGGATTTCTCATCTGTATATGGTCCCATGCAACTATCAGAATCCAGAATTATTTGAAGATGACAATAGAACATCAGTGTCATCTAGCCACGAAGTGAAAATATTGCAGTTTCCCATAGACACCAATAGTTAAGCACTTACATTTTCAGATGGCCTTCCTATAGAAGTTAGCATGGTGACATGCCTTTTTTTAAACATTTGCTAATATATGAAACTTATATTATCCGGAGTTATTTGCAAAAAAACAATAGAATTTAGAAATCACCCAAACACCAGCATTTGTCTTTAAGAGAATTACGCATAATCCTTCTGTTAAAGCTAACTAAAAGTTCATACATAGGCAGAGTATGTGTAACTTTGAGGAGCTACTATAGATACTAGTAAGTAACATAAATCACCCTGACAGTGGAGTGTGGTAGAGATTGATGATCCACACTCTACTTGTATTATCTCACCCTTGGTATTTTTGTCCTATAGGCTTAATATTGGGAACTCATTCTCCATGCCCCTACGAGTATTGTATTCAATTCTCCATGGTCTATATATTGTGTATCATCCATTCTTTTAGTGTGTACAGGGGTGAGATGAATACAGAAAGAAACTTGTTTTCGTTCTCCAACACGTTTGAATGCTATGTGAGCTACCACCTAGTTCATATCACTCTACATAAAACTCAAGGAGAACGATGACTTTTGCCAAAACTTGTTGGTTTCTTCTTTATTACCCGGCTGACATAACAACCACCTCCCCATGCAGCGCCTTAAAAGGGGGGCGTCTACCAACCACAACAAGGCTACGTCAATGGGTTCCCGACAAGGTCATGATTGGCCTATGATTGGAAGGCTTGTTGTGGTTGGTGGACCCCAGTTCCCAACAAGAGTCTACAACAAGGCCACAACAAGGCCCCGATTGGAAGCTTGTAGGGAGCTTTCCGACAAAGCTACGACAACATTGAGCATGTTCAATTTTTCCCATAACTGGACCCTTGTCGTGGAGTGTCATGGCGTGTTGGGAGCATGTCACAGAGGTCTATGATAGGAAATTTTAGTGGAGCGTGCACTTCCCAACATACTCCGACAATGCTCTCATAAAGTCCCCCTTCTTAAGACAATGCTGCGACAAGCGCCGATTGGAACTTTCTTGTCCGCGCTTATCGGAGCCTTGTTGTAGTTGGTAGACGCCACCCTTAAGTCTCACTGTCACTTATATATCCCTGGTGGTGTCATTGTCACTGTAGCAGTGGTCACACGGCTGTACCTCATCTGGGATATGTTTCACTAGTTTCGTGACAAAAGTGTTAAGTCAGACATGAAAAGCGGCAGCAACAGTGCAAGCAAGAATGGACAAAATGAAGTCAGATTTCATAATGAAGAGTATTGGTTGATCCATGTGAACGGTATATAAAAGTTAATCTCAATTCCTTAATAAAAACACGAAATGATGTGTGAATCCTGTAATGTGTAGATTTGTCTAATTCTTATGATGTGTAGATTTGTCTAATTCTTATGTTTGGGGTCTGTCTTTTCCTAAGGGCAGCAACAAAACTAGGCAACCCCAATCTGTCTGTATGGTGTCACAGACATGTCACGAAACTGGTGAAACAGGTCCCTGGTTTATCTGAGACAGAAATATCCGCTATAATAAATTCTTGCTGTGGCTTCTAGGAGCATTCTCTGTTGTCGCAGGATGCATTGTCCTGGGTACCACTGAGTGACGTCATATTGTAGAATGACGTCACACTGCTGAGTGATGTCACATATCTGCTGAATGACATCATACCACTCAGTGATGTCATTTACCCGCAGCATGAAGTCATATCTGCTTTGGTTGCATAGCCCAGTGTTTACACTAGATGATTCTGGCCAGCGATTCTTGCATTTTGCAGCACCTGAAAACTTTCAGCAGCGAAAAGCTAGAAATTGTCTGATGTAAATGCCAAGCGCGTGGCGACTGTAGATCGTCTGATTATATGACATTACACCATTCGGCACCACCTGACGACTATTGCACATGCTCTGACGCTCGTGACTATTTCAAGCAGACTTGAATTAGTCGTCAATACGGGCAGCAATTCTGTGAAAACTTAAAGTTGTCAGTGTAAACGTTTGCATATATTCTGAGGTCGGCAATTCTGTGAAATCTTATGATTGTCAGTGTAAACGCTTGCATATGTTCTGAAGTCTGCGACTTGTGCGTTGGACATTGCCACCTCCTGACGACTACTGGCTGACGATTTACAGTCGTCACATATTTAGTTGTCTAGTGTAAACAACAGGTAATGTGCTGTCATAGGTATTACTGAGTGACATCATACTGTAAGGTGACACCATGCTACAGAGTGATGTCTTATTGCTGAATGACATCATATACTCGCTGAGTGACGTCATACCACTGAGTTACGTCATATACTCGCTGAGTGACGTCATATCCCGTTGAGTGACATCACACCTCTGAGTGACGTCATATCCGCTTGGGTCGTGGGATGCACTGTCCCGGATGTTATTGAGTGACCTCATACTGCAGGGTGACACCATGTTGCAAGGTGACGTCACACCTCTGAGTGACGTCATATCCGCTTGGGTCGCGGGATGCGCTGTCCCGGGTAGCGCGGCTCGGGGGTGACGGGTCGCTTGTAGCGCTTGGAGGCGGTGGGCGAGTTGGCGCTGTTCTCCCGTTTCCGGTTGACGACGCTGTGAACCGGAAGTTACAATGCGTTATGTCGGGATTGTGTAGTGTATGGGGGAGGGGGGAGGGATGTGACATATAAAAACTGTTTTATAAGGGTAGGATATAGATATGAATTCCCAGGGCTTTGATTTAAAGTATTCCGATAACTAGAGAGCACAGAGTGGAAATTAGTCCCGCCATCATCTGCCAGAAATTGTTGCGCCACTGTAGTCAGGGCACAACCATTTTTATCAGTTTTAATCCATGAGAATGATGAGATGAGGCTGGGACCTCCTTATGGCAAGCCCCAAAGAATATATTCGATAAAATCCATTGATAACTGGACCCACAAGAACAACAATTCACTATTCAATTCTTTTTTTATAGAAATGAATATTCATGTATAATTTATAGATTTCACAAACATTTCTTGCCATTACTGTACATCTAAGATATTTTTCTTGATGAATTATAATTCAAATTTGGTGGAGCTACATTTTATAGCAGGTTCATCATGAATAACATACTTTATGGTAATTACTGAAGTACTTACAATAGAATGACATGTTTTATGGTAGTTACTGAACTATTTACAACTGAGTTGCATAATTCAGGTAGGTAATTAGTGAAGAATTACATGCTTTATGGTAATTACTGAAGTACCTTTACGGTTACTACTGAAGTACTTAAAACTGAATATGTTTCATGGTAATTAGTAAAATGTTAACTACTGAATGGCATGTTTTATGGTAAATTACTAAAATACTGAATGACATGTTTTATGGTAATTACTGAAGTACTTACAAGCGAAAGATATATTTTACGGTAATCACACAATAACTTACAAGCGAATGACGATTCCGAAGACGATGACGACGAGGATACTTCCCACCACGCAGGCAGCGATGATCGTTCCTGTGAGAGAAAATTAACGAATAATTTAGGAACATGAATGGGAACATGTGTTTATATCTCAGCCACAGTCAAACAAGCAGCAGACTGGGCGAGTAACTGTGTGCGAGAAGCTAAGAGAAATAGCCCAAAACTGCCCTTTGCAAAAGGAGTTTAAAGAAATGGTAAAAGAACAAAGATCACAAGGCAAAACCAAGGCGATATTTTTTACTAATTTTTTTAATCATTTTTCTCATCATTTCTCAAATACGCTGATGTAAACGCATATGTAGCTCAATCTTGATGTAATATGGTGCGTTATAACATGATTCATGATTCGGAAAAAAACTCGCTGAAAGCAAAAGTATACAATAAATAGGTAAAGAAAAAAACCACAAAAAAACAACAACACATACCCAGCATATGAATATTGCATGTAGCATATCTCCAATACTTAAAGGATATTTTAGAGTAGTGCATACTGGGCAGGTAACTGCGTGGGAGAGGCTTACAGAAATATCCCAAAACTGGCCTTTGTAAAAGGAGTTCAAACAAATGGTAAAATAATAAAGATCACAAGGCAAAACAGGCGATATTATTTACTCATTTTCTATCTGGAACCACTCTGATGCAACCATATATGTGGCCCTATGTTGATGTATTTTGATTTTGTATTATAGAGGAAACCTATAAAAGTTTAGGGTCAGAGCTTTTATTACCCACCTAATACGGAGTCTCCATAGGATATGTATAAAGTGCCTGGAATCGGCTACCCAGAGATTCTGGCATGTAAGAATCTCCTGCAGGAGATTTCAGGAAAATAGTCCTGTCCATAATGAGGTTGAATCATTATGTACTTCGAAATAAGTTTCTTGAATGTTTATTCAATGCTAATTATTTAGAATCAATCACTATAATCTCATTTACCATCAAATATCAGTGTCATAAAATACTTTGCATGCTAAAATCACAGGTTAATGGCAAACTATATTATTGATGTAAGTCTACACCGAATTACTGCCACGCTTGACAATGCTGTTATTAATCTTGTAGGTGGGTAATAAATACAATAACGACTGGTTTTGTATACAAGTGACCGTAATCTCCTTATAGTTGACGACGTAATATCCTCGCTAATCGCTTGGATATTACTACGCGTCAACTACTCAGAGATTACCGCCATTCGTACACAAAACCAGTCATTATGGCGAACATGTGAGTTTTAATGGCAAGAAGAGTACAAGTACAAACGCTCATACTCCTGGTGACAAATAACAGAACAAATCTAGGGACAACCACGCCCTCTCCCGGGTTTTCTAACTACACATAATTACATGACGTCACGAGCACCTTGTGCACGCGCCGTCTCGAGTTTTAAAACGTGGTGGAGTTTTTCAGACCTCCCACCCACCCCACATAAAAATTTAAAAAAAAAGAAAGAAGGTGTTTCTCACTATCTTCACAGTAACTGTTGGTTTAATGTTATTTCATGTCTTCATACTTATGTCATGTTATCTAAATAACATAAGCAACTATACTCGTATTTCATTACCAACATTCTAATTTCTGATACTTCGGTATTAATAACTGTATTCTATGTCATTATTACCAACATGGTAATTTAATACTCCGGTATTACAACATCATTTCTATTTTTAATAAGGTTAATTTCAAAAACATTAACAACTCAATTTAACTCAACTGTCTACATTCAATACATGTACACAAATATCACATGTTTATATTTTTCAAATAGTTATCTACAGATAAGGTTGATAACTCAACTTTCACATTTATGTTTGTCATACTCTCCAACTCACATGGACTCTTTGTTTGTCATTATTGTGTACGTATCCCATCTCGTTTGAATCGCATAGTAATTCACAAGGCAAAGCCACATGAAATACATAGCGATTCATTCAAAATGGGATACCAGCTCTGACCCTGAACTGAAATGGGTTTCTGAATTTATCTCACCCTTCACATTGACTAATGGGCTAACCTTTGGCCCCATTTGGTATTTTTTCTAAATACTCAATTGGCGTTTGATACGAATGTTAAGCACACGGTAGAAAATATCAGGGGTGAGATAATAAGGCAAAACCCAGAGGCGATATCATTTACTCATCTTTTATCATCCTTTTAATCATTTCTCAAATACTATGATGTAAACATATATGTAGTTCAATCTTGAGGTAATATGCTGCGTTATAACATGTTTCAAACACGTTGTATTGGAAGAAAATTGCTGAGACCAAGAGAATACAATAAATTGGTAGAGAAAATAACCCACAAAAAACAACAGCACATACCCAGCAAATAAATATTGCATAGCATATCTCCAATACTAAAACGATATTTTAGAATTTGGAAACTAGTCTAAAATAGTTTAATCTAATTTGCCAATAAATGCGAGTGATATACAGACTGTACGTATTATTAGAACACGCTGGGGCCTGTTTCACTGGTTTCGTGACATGTCTGTGACACCATACAGACATTGGGGTTGTATAGTTTCGTGACAACACAAGTAGCTGCCCTTAGGAAAATACAGACCCCAAACATAAGAATTAGACAATTCTACACATCATAGACCTGTTTCACTAGTTTCGTGACAAAAGTGTTAGACATAAATGAAAAGTGGCACCAACAGTGTAAGTAAGAATGGACAAGTCTAATGTCTAGTTCTTATGAAACCGGACACACCATCTAGACGCCATCTAGACATGTCACAAAACTAGTGAAACAGGTCCTTGGTGAGCAGACAATACCGATCTGTCCTCAGTCACTCATAATTCACGTCAGAGCAGCAGCCTCACTTTCACCTCCATAGAGAGGGATTTCTGTTGGTGAGCTTTGGTGCTGATAAATTTCAGATACTTTGCGTCTGACAATGGAATCTCGCGTCAAATCACGCGGGACTGTTCCAACACCGAACTGTTCCTTATAGAAATGGAGTTTGTTTTGTGGCTGGTGGGAATCCCACAGCGGGCCCAATCTGTCACTGTCTGCAGTCTGCAGTCTGCGGCTAGAGGCCGGCTACTACCTGCCTACAAAATGATCGGCGATCTTTAGGCAACTCTCGTTATCCTTTTTATTTTTATCCAGTCGTTCGGATTCGATTTGATAATCATTCTTCCATACAAACGTAGCACTTTCGTACAGCCTTATCACAAATAATTCAGGATATACTTTTATCCTACCCCTAATATAAAATCCCATAGGCTTAACATTGAGTTTCCGTATGCCATGCTGACTGGCATAACGAGTTTTTTTTGCCACTAGTGGCATACATAATTGTTATCACATAATATTTCAAAATCGAGGAGATAGGGTAGGATAAAACTAAAACCTGATTCGTTTTATTCTTGACCACAGCATGCCACTCATGGAGTTTTGGCTCCGGACTTCACTCGGCTTCGCCTCATGAAGTCACTATGCCAAACTCCAGTCATGGCATACGGTGGCCAAGATTAAAACTCATTCAGTTTTATGATAGTTCTGAACTAAGTGACAGACAATCAATGACAACATTGATGGAGTTACATACAGATGAACAATAATGATAATTTAACCCGTCCCAAAAAGTGCAGTAAGGTCATTGTTCATGGTTGCGAAATCTCCAACAGTCAATACGCATAAATCAGATGATATTTTTAAATCCCAGTGTACAGTTCACAAAGAACCTCTTTTCTAAACGAGTTTTTCGCAAGTTATAGCACTAAACGATTATAAAAATCCCTCGAAGAAATCGGCCCTCCGATTTCCGTGAATCGGCACCCGATTTCTTTCAAACAAAATATTCGTTATAACCTTGTCCATTGGCCGACTAGTTAGAAGTAATCTACAGTCTGGAACAACTGATAGATTTTTGGTGTAAACCGACGCCAGATTGGTGAATGGAAATGGGCCCTATAGAGACGATAGTGCGAGTGCTAAAAATCGGAGCTTAGGATCAGCAACAATTTCGTCGGGAAGTGAAAAATACACCAAAAAAAGCGGAACATAGATCGTTCGCAAACCTTTTAAAAACAAATCCAGTTTCCATTTGCAGATTTCTGATAAAAATAATGTTGGCCGATAGAATCATCGGAGGCCAAAAATCGGCAGGTTTAAACAGGCCTCCTCTGAGAGGCTGCTGCTGCACTGTTCCCGTTTAATGAATGGCTTTGTTCTGGTGATCCCGGTTAATGCCTGAGCTTCTGGGGACTGTCGAGCCTAGCGGATTTATCTGCTGGATAATGAAAGCTTCAACAGAAACACTAATGTCGCCGCTACACATTGATAAATCCCGGAAAGTCGTTAATAATCAGTGAACTGTTTAGCTCATACATCGGATGGCCTAGTTCATAATCCGGATCAATATAGATTCACATTTTATCAACTAATTAATCACAACCAAACGAATTCGAATGAATATGAAAGAAACAGTAAGAAAGGCACTCGATTATAAATACCCGAGGCACAAGTTAATGAGTTAAAATCAGTCCCAGCTCATTGTACATAGGAACACTGACGGATATAATGTCTGCATCAGTCTTCCACTATCATTGTCTGACCGGACAAACAAAATGGTATATTTTTGGGGGATCGGGTAACGTAGTCCCAAGGATGTGGGACGTGGTAGATTTTTGTCCCACTGCAGTCACCTTTCTCCCTCACCCCCAGCAGTGGTAGATTTACTGCTATATCAAAGGCCAGTCCTTCTCATACCATGTCTATGTGGTGTGGTGTACAGCCACCTTTCTCCTTCACCCCAGCAGTGGTAGATTTACTGCTATATCAAAGGCCAGTCCTTCTCATACCATGTCTATGTGGTGTGGTGTACAGCCTCCTTTCTCCTTCATCCCCAGCAGTGCTAGATTTACTGCTATATTAAAGGCCAGTCCTTCTCATACCATGTCTATGTGGTGTGGTGTACAGCCTCCTTTCTCCCTCATCCACAGCAGTGGTAGACTTACTGCTATATCAAAGGCCAATCCTTTTTCTACAGTGTCCATGAGTTGTGCAGCCACCTTTCTCCTTCATCCCTAGTAGTGGTAGATTTACTGCTATATCAAAAACCAGTCCTTCTCATACCATGTCTATGAGGTGTGGTGTACAGTCACTTTTATCCTTCATCCCAGCAGTGGTAGATTTATTGTATTTCAAAGGTCAGTCCTTCCCATGCCATGTCTATGTGGTATGGTGTTCATCCACCTTCCTCGTTCATTCCCAGCAGTGGTAGATTTACTGCTATATCAAAGACCAATCCTTCTAATACCATGTCTATGTGTTGTAGTGTACAGTCTCTTTTCTCCTTCATCCCCAGCTGTGGTAGACTTACTGCTATATCAAAGACCATTCATTCTCATACCATGTCTAAGTGGTGTGGGAAGTAAATATGTGAGGGTGAGATTTTTACCTGAGTAAATCACATAGATTCGATCACCACCCTTGTGGTGTGAAACCATCTTGAGAAACAATGGTAAGGACCTATGACGGTTGCCTGGACGTTCAATCAACCCAAGAAACAAAAAACCAAAACAACACAAGGGTTGACTACACAGGTCCTCACCCGCTCCCTATTATATAGGATTTAAAAACAGCCTTTAATCTAAACCAGCTTTTACATTAGACAACTAAATACGTGGCGACTGTAGATCGTCCAGCCAGTAGTCGTCAGGTGGTGACAGTGTCCAACGCGAAAGTTGTTAACCTCAAAATATTTTCAAACGTTTACCCTGACAACTAGGTTTTCACAGAATCACCGCCCATGTAGACGACTAATTCAAACCGGCTTGAAATAGTCGCCGGCATTAGCACTTGTCTTTAAGTGGTGGCAAATTGAGTAATCTGAGGTAATCAGACGATCTGCAGTCGCCACACACTTGGCGTTTACATCTGACAATTTCTTTCATTTTGCTGCTGAAAGTTGTCATGAGGTGCAAAATGACAGAATCGCTGGTCAGAATCGTGTAGTGTAAACGCCAGGTTAAACCCAGAATTTACTATATACCCATGCCTTATATACTGTATATACGCACCGTTTCGGCATATGACGTAAAACAACTGTACGGACCAGTGGTCCGTACACTAAAATATGGACCACCTTGCCATACACATTTATTAAAATTTTGGTTGTTAAGAAAAATGAAATTGATTTTTTTTAAAGATTTCGGATATATAATAAATATAGAACGTCCAACCATGCTTGTACAAGTAACAGAATTTGATGATAATTTACCGTTTACACGGAACTCGGCATAAATGCCTCGGTCTGTACAAACTGTAAATTACCATCTCGTTCTGTGAATTGTACAGCATGGTCAGGACGTTCTATATAAGTACACACTTACCTGTGTTGTCTCTGGGGTTGGTCAGCGATTCACTCTTGCTGGGAACATGGTCTGTGAGGGAGAAATTAGAAAGTCATGTCTTGTAAACAGATGATGTTCCATTACTGTAAAGGCCCATTTCCAGTGGCCTTCGAAAAAGGTGTCAATTTTGCAAGTTCTAAAAGCCCGTTTCCATTTTGTATCAGCAGTATTAAAGGTCAGACGGTGGTTCCTGACTGTAATTCGGTAATGGACAATGGAAATAGTCTTTTAGGAGAACTAAAAAATCTACACCATTTTCGTCGGCCAATGGAAACAGGCCTTATATGAGATTAGGGGATGCTTGAACGTTCTTACAAGATCATAATAAACAATATAATGTGTTCAGTTTACATCTGGAGTCAGAATGCGATGAAATGACCTTGAGTTGACATACAAAGTATTTGCATAAACAACGCTCAATGTGTTACTTCTCTAAGGACCAGGGGCCTGTTTAATAATCTAGGATCATACATGAAAACCCTTTTTGTATGACATAGACAGCCAGGGAAGATGTGAGTCAACTTTATTCTTATGGAATTGCCAACAGGAAAACCTGATGTACTTCAGATGTTGCCAATAAAAAAAAACCTAAAAAAACCGAACTTATTAAATGATACAGAAAAGGGTTTTCATGTAAGATCCTAGATTATTCAACGGGCCCATGGTATGTAATTAATTGCCTTTTGTATGTTTTGTAAATTGCTAACCTATGAGAGCAGTTAATGGTGGTAGATAGAACTTTTCAGAAATTTAGATCAACCGACACATACTTCTGTCCTAGGAGGTTCTTACTAGAGGTAAACAGACACAAGAAGAAGACATCAAATCATGCAAATAGAGATAGCAGATCTACACAAAACAACCTTTCACGATCTTAACATGGTAGAGTAGGTGAGTCGTATGTCGATGTGTATGATACAAAACTTACCTGACTCTGTAGATTGAACAGGCTTTCGTCTTCCTAATCTACTTTTAGTATTGTGAGAAGCTGAGAGAGAATAAAGCAGGGAGATTGAGAATAAACAGCTGGGACCTGTTTCAGTAGTCTCGTGACATTAGGCCTAGACCGACATCAACAGCGGCACCAACAGTGCAAGCAGCAGTGGAAAAAGACTAGCAAATATCAGAAGATCGAAGAGGCCAATCTTCTGCATATTTGGAATGATTATAGATTATATGTATCCCCTACTCATGTTGAAGTGTCATTGCTTAATTCCTACGAGAAGTGAGTGAAACTCTGTGTGTCATCGACTGCAATCTTGTGATCTGTCCGTATGGTGTCACAGACGCCATCTAGACATGTCACAAAACTACTGAAACAGGTCGCTGGTAGAATGTAGAAAGTTACAAACCAAAGATAAACCAAAGATGATTATAATTATACACCAGAGTAGATTGCAGCCTTGTAGTATGTCTACAGCTATGAATCAGAAGACATGCAGTGTTAGTCTAGTTAGTTCATATTACAGATAGAAGACATATCAAGAGCATTTGCAAGAAAAGACTTTTTCCTAAAATGAGACCTTGAGGATATCTTTAAAGTCTTGTGGATAGAATATATAGAATATTGAAATTAAAACCTTTAAGGTAAGACGTGCAGTTTTGGCCCAATCGGTTAAAGTCACTGACCTACATAAATTACATGATACCACATGAATTGTAACATTCAAGGTAGCTTGTTATTCTCTTTTTTGTAACTTCCATTTTGACTGGGAGCCAAAGTAGGCTCTGGGATGTGCCTACTTTCATCTGACTTCAGTGGCCTGGTCAGATTGTTCCTGCATTTCTTTATCGAGTTTAAAGGCATATACACACAACCTAGTGATTTTTAAGTACTGACAGTTATCAATTAAAACCAGTTACTTTGACTTATTCTAATGAGTAAAGTATAACATATCATAGAGTTTGGCCGAAACTAATGGGCAAATTAGACCAATTTGCATTTGACTGATTCAGATAAGAAAAGTACTGAAAAATGTCTTCAATTCATTTAAAAGCAAGGATGGTGACCTTTTATTTTTAAAACTCAAATGTTTAGTCCTGTACACACTCCCCATAATCTATGACAGTTTTAAGAAATTGACGTGGGTTTTTACTATGTGAAAACAAGTTTTTCAGAATTCCTATATATTCTTTTATAATATTATCATAATATTGATTGGGAGATCATCATATTCAATTTTCAGGATATTGATATAGGTTTTAATTTTGAGTCAAATGTCTGCTCCAGACTTTAACCGAATGGGCCAACTGCTCAGAGTGCGAAAGCACCCCTCTCATAAGATCTCACAATCTCTAAGTCGTATTCTGTACTCTCACTATGCTCTATGGATAAGAATTCTTAACGAACTAGGCTTATAGCCTTGATAATCCACTGGCCTGCCTCCTTTGCTAAACACGTACATCAATGCTACCAAAGATTCCTATAATCTCAATGATGTCACCTAGCGGGAATACTGTGTGCCAGTGAATTCTCAAGGCTCTAAAATTAGTTTGTTAAGAATTCTTCTCCCATAGAGCATAGTGAGAACCTTGTACAGAATACCACTTAGAGAGTGTGAGATCTTATGAGAGGGGTGGCGAAAGAAGTAGTGAGAGTTACCTGAAGACTTGAGTGTGGCTTTGGGTCTCTGCGCTACCGAGTTGTCGAGCGTGACAGAGTGAGCGAGCAGCGCAGGCCGAGCCGTGCCCACCGTATGCGCGCGCACCCTCTGTGCAGGTGTTGTCTGCGCATGCCAAGACCGGGGCGTCGGGGTCATCGGATGCACTTTGATATGCCGCTTCGAGGTGGAGTTGAGTTCGGATCTGTTTTTTTTACTCTTCGACTTTGAAATTTTATTCTTTTTATTATCATGCACAGAAGTTGTTGGGATCTGAGTCTTGGATTTGATTTCTAGTTCCCGCGCATTTTTCACCATCTCGAAGGCGGGCCACTTGGTCCAGTCCTGCTCGTCTAGGGCCGTGTAGAAATCGGAGACGGTTTCTATCTTCCCCGCCAACTCCTCAACGACCACACCATCATTGTGCACCGAGTCAGTGAGCACCCCATTCACTGTGGTCTCTAACGCCATGGGCAGCACTACAGGATCCGTGGTCGTTGATGGTGGTGTGGTTGTTGTTTGGAGAGGAGACACATTCAAAACCTCGACCTCAGATTCCTTTTTATTCTTGTTACTCTCTTTCTTGTGACCAATTTCAGATTTTTCTGTCATCTTCTTTTTCCTGTGAACAACTTCAGGTTCATCCCATTCCATCTCCATTTTCTTGTGACCAACTTCAGGTTCATCCCATTCCATCTTCTTCTGTTTCTTGTGACCAGCTTCAGATTTGTACCACTCCTCCTTCTTCTCCTCCTCCTCCTTCTCTTTGTGTCCCACCTGCACATACATCCTCTGCTCAGGTCTTACAATGGACACCTTCGTCTTATCTGGTCTCTCCTTCCATATTCTCCTCAACTTGTACTTCTTCTTCTTCTTCTTGGCCTTCTCCTCTTTGCTGACCTCCTGACCTTTCCTTGACCTCTTCCTGTACTTGCGTCTTCTCCTTGATGACCTTGGTTTGAAGGACGTGTCCTTGACCTTCGGATACGGCCTTAATTCACTCCTGCTGAAGGGATAGTCCAAGGGTTCCTCCCAGTACGGTTGTACCGCCTCTTTGGACATCGGCCTCTTGTACCTCACTGGACCTCTGGACCTCTCCTTTTCTGACACTCTAGTCTTGGAGATAGACCTTACTTTTTCCTTTCCATCTTCCACTTTCTCCTCATGTCTTTCATTCTCTATCCCTTCAGGCTTTGCTAGTTTGACTTTGTTTCTGGCAGTCTTTGAGGTTGATTTAGGATTTCTTGTTGATTTAGGTTTGGGAGTAACAGAGGATGTTGTTGGCATCACTGTGGTTGGTTGTCTTGTTGTACTCATTGTTGTTGTTGTTGTTGTTGCTGGTGTTGTTGTTGATGTTGTTGTTGTTGCTGCTGTTGTTTGCTCTTCAGTAATGACTGCTGGTGTTGTTTCTGTAATTCTTCTATATTTTATTCCTTTAAAACCTTCTCGTTTTGGTGTAATTTTGATATTGTTCCGAGGTGGTGAAGGTTTTTGAAGGAAGTGAACAGTTTCCTGTGTAGGATGGGATGTGCTCCTAGCGTGAAGTCTGTCTGTAACATCGGGCAGGAGATTGACATCTCTGTTCTGGGCTCTGTCTTGGTTATTAAAGGGAGCATTGCTGTTTCTGTACTGTGCTGTGTCTGTCTCTCTGTCTTGCTGCCTGTCTGTCTCTCTGTCGTTCTGAGACAGTAGTCTGTCTGGGACATCATGCTGAAGATTGTTCTTCCTGTACAGTGTTCTGTCTGTCTCTCTGTCTGAATGCCTGTTTGTTTTTCTGTTTGACTGTCTGTCTATCTTTCTGTCTGACTGTCTGTCTGTCTCCCTGTCTAATTGTCTGTCTGTCTCCCTGTCTGACTCCCTGTCCTTCTGAACATGTAGACTGTCTGGGAAATCCTGGTGAATATCTCTCACTCTGTACTCTGCTCTGTCTAACTGTCTGTCTATCTTTCTTTCCAACTCTCTGTCCATCTTTCTGTTTGACCGTCTGTCTGCCCGTCTGTCTGACTGTCTCTCTATCTCTCTGTCTGACTGTCTGTATATCTTTCTATTTGACCGTCTGTCTTGCTGTCTGTCTGGTTCTGTGTCTGTCCCTCGGTCTGGCTCTCTGTCTGACTGTCTGTCTGACCGTCTGTCTGACTGTCTGTCTGACGGTCTGTCTGACTGTCTGTATATCTTTCTATTTGACCGTATTTCTTGCTGTCTGTCTGAATGTCTGTTTAACTGTCTGTTTATCTTTCTATCAGACTGTCTGTCTGTCGTTCTGTCCGTCTCTCTGTCTGACCGTCTGTCTGCCCGTCTGTCTGATTGTCTGTCTATCTCTCTGTCTGACTGTCTGTATAGCTTTCTATCCGACTGTCTATCTGACTGTCTGCCTACCTCTCTGTCTGACTGTCTGTATAGCTTTCTATCTGACTGTCTCTCTGACTGTCTGCCTAGCTCTCTGTCTGAATGTCGGTCTGGTTCCCTGTCCATCTCTCTGTCTAACTCTCTGTCTGACTGTCTGCCTGGTTCCCTGCCTGTCTCTCTGTCCTTCCCCCTGTCCTGTACACCAGACCACATATCAGGGCTGTACCTCAGTGAGTGTCTTTTATCATAGCTCAGAGGCTGTCTAAAGGTCTCTTTACGTCTGACGCTCGCGGTGAGCGCGTCGTTCGACTTAAGGCTGGTTTTCATTCGGCGCGAGAGGCGCAGTGCTCCGCCGCTCGACCTCACAGCAGGCTGGGGGAGGTGGGGTGTGGGTGGCAGGCGGGTGGCAGGTGTGGGTGGCAGGCGGGTGGCAGGTGGCAGGCGGGTGGCAGGTAGCTCAGATCCCTCAGCCTCCACCACCAGCTCCTTCTCGAGAGCTCGAATGAGAGGCACTGGAAACTGGAGTTTATTAAGCAGAGATTTTGGAAGGTGAGACCAACGCCGACCAGATTTATCAACGAAGGAGCGGAAAGAACTGGGCGGCATTTTGCCCGGGTGTGGGGAGGAAAACTTGCCTTTCTGTGGCTGCACCTGCCTGGATGGTGCCTGGCGCTGGTGGTGGCTGGTGGTGGGAGCTGAGGTGGAGCCAGTAGAGCCAGTGGAGCTTGCAGGGACCTCATTGGACCTGTACAGGGTCTTACTGGACTCCACCAACACAGGGGAGCTGGTGGGCTTTCTAATCTTGTGGATGGATTTGGTTTTGTTAGTTTTCTGCAGGAATTTCCACCACCAGGGTTTATTTTTGGGTTTCTGTTTGGCTTGGAGCTCTCTGGGCTCGTTGGTGGGGGGAGGCTTGGTGTCTGGGATGCTCGGTTTGTAGAAGATCGGGCTCTCTGTACTCTCTCCACCAGAAGTCGTTGTTGATGACACGGTCTCGGCTTCGCTAAAGCTGCATGTCAGCTTGACAAGGGCCTGTGGGTGAGCTGGATGAAAAGAAACAGGTTCAAAATTTTAATTTTGAAAAATATGTCCAAGTTTAAAGATGATTTATATGGGGTTAGAATTTACTGATAAAAGCTTGCCACCAAAATATACAGTTTCTGATTGTTTTCAAATATCTTAATATTATAGCAAACTATTCGAAATATTAATTTCATAGAATTTTAGAAGATTTTATTTGAAAGGTAATTAATAGTGGCAGAATTTTTTTATCCTTTCCACAAAATTAGTGATTTCATTAGGCTTTAGGAAATCTTCTAAGGTTTTATAGAATATGCATACATTACAAATTCTCCGCGAAAAACCAACAAAATCCAAATTTGCTGTAGCTGTACCTCGACAATATTCTATATGTGACAGAGGATTTATACATGTGTTTAACTTGGCCATTTTGTTGGCAATCATGGATTCCAAGATGGCTGATGTATGAAAAAATCGGCTGAAATCTTCTAGGCTTCTATATAAATGTAGAGATAACCAACAAAACCAACAAAACCAAGTTTGCTGTCCCTGTTCCAACTTGATATCATGAGTAAGCTGAGTTAGAACTCCAGAAAATGACAAAAACACTGCTATTTGATTCAATCCTGAAATAAGGACTTCATTTACTATCATCGCAATGCTATGCAATGTCATGTTTTGTGTTATACAGTGAAAATATGTATATTGTATCATATACTCGTATGTTGATGCTTTGTAGGGTTATCTGTATTATTATATACCTGTGGTAGTATATCCTATACATACGGCCCGCTCCTACCCATGTCGTATTTATATCCGTACGACATCTAGGTGCCGTACGGGGTACAAGTATGTGGCGTACGGGGCATGTACGGCGGCGAAATAAAACAACTCGCCCAAAAACAAAGGTAAAAATTGAATATTTTAAGGTATATAATAATAATACAAAAGCAGGTATATTGTGTCTGTACGTGATAAATACTTGGTAAAATTGATGATAAAACGAACCCCTAGACACAGTAACCCTGTTTCCATATATTACCCCTATGTTGATGCTTTGTAAGGTTATCTATATTTTTCTTAGGGTTACCGCATGATAACCAGCGAGAACAATTGCGTTGCTGATGCGATACCCCAAACAAGCTTTATTGGATATCATATACATATGAAGATGATGTATGAAACCCATGCATGATGAGCTAATCCAATAAATATCTTTAAAACAAGGAATAAGAGTCCTACCTTCGTACTGTAACCAGAAGCTGCCGCCGGCGCCCTGCCCGTCAGTGTTGAACTTGACGCTGACCACGGAGGACTGGGAGGTGATGTGTTTCCCTCTGTCCGCCTGCTGGCCACAGTATGTGTCTGTCCGACCATCGTACGCCACCTGTAACTTGTCTGTGTCGCACTTGTAGTCCCGAGTCTGAAACAGATATTATTGATATTACCGATGACTTTATCACCCACATTTACTGGCCGCAGTATGTGTCTGTCCGAACATCGTACGCCACCTGTAGCTTGTCTGTGTCGCACTTATAGTCCCGTGTCTGAAACAGTTATTATTAATATATACAGATGACCGTATCACCTATACACACTGGCCACAGTATGTGTCTGTTCGACCATCGTACGCCACCTGTAACTTGTCTGTGTCGCACTTGTAGTCCCGAGTCTGAAACAGTTATTATTAAGATGTACCTGTGACCGTATCACCCACATTTACTGGCCACAGTATGTGTCTGTCCGACCATCGTACGCCACTTGTAGCTTGTCTGTGTCGCACTTATAGTCCCGTGTCTGAAACAGTTATTGTCATGATATACCGATGACTGTATCACCACATTTACTGGCCACAGTATGTGTCTGTCCGACCATCGTACGCCACCTGTAGCTTGTCTGTGTCGCACTTATAGTCCCGAGTCTGAAACAGTTAATAATGATATTATTATTATTATAATATACTAATATATGGAGTTTGTGTACATGTCCGCCCATCATACACCACCTGTAACTAGTCTGTGTTGCACTTGTAGTCCCGAGTCTGAAACAGATATTATTGATATATACCGATGACTGTATCACCCACATATACTGGCCGCAGTACGTGTCAGTCCGACCATCGTACGCCACCTGTAACTTGTCTGTGTCACACTTATAGTCCCGAGTCTGAAACAGATATTATTAATATATACCGATGACTGTATCACCCACATATACTGGCCGCAGTACGTGTCAGTCCGACCATCGTACGCCACCTGTAACTTGTCTGTGTCACACTTATAGTCCCGAGTCTGAAACAGATATTATTAAGGTATACAAATGACTGTATCACCCACATTTACTGGCCGCAGTATGTGTCTGTCCGACCGTCGTATGCCACTTGTAACTTGTCTGTGTCGCACTTGTAGTCCCGAGTCTGAAACAGTTATTATTAAGATATACAGATGACCGTATCACCCACATTTACTGGCCGCAGTATGTGTCAGTCCGACCATCGTACGCCACTTGTAACTTGTCTGTGTCGCACTTGTAGTCCCGTGTCTGAAACAGTTATTATCATGATATACCTATGACCGTATCACCTACACACTGGCCACAGTATGTGTTTGTCAGAACATCGTACGCCACCTGTAACTTGTCTGTGTCACACTTGTAGTCCCGTGCCTGAAACAGTTATTATCATGATATACCTATGACCGTATCACCTACACACTGGCCACAGTATGTGTTTGTCAGAACATCGTACGCCACCTGTAACTTGTCTGTGTCGCACTTGTAGTCCCGTGTCTGAAACAGATATTATTAATATTACCGATGACTGTATCACCCACATTTACTGGCCACAGTATATGTCTGTCCGACCATCGTACGCCACCTGCAACTAGTCTGTGTCGCACTTATAGTCCCGAGTCTGAAACAGTTATCATTAAGATGTACCAGTACAGTGAGTATAGAGATGGCTTTCTTGTATATAGATATTACCTACTTGTATATCTAACATGGTGAGCTATATGATTATAGAGATGGCCTTATTGTATATAGATATCACTCACTTGTATGTCTAACACGGTAAGTTGTATGACCTTCTGGTATATAGATATCATTCACTTGTATGTCTAACACGGTGAGTTGTATAGGTATAGGGTTGACCTACTTGTATACAGACATAGTACCTACCTGTATGTCTAGCACGGTGAGTTATATAGGTATAGGGTTGACCTACTTGTATACAGACATAGTACCTACTTGTATGTCTAGCACGGTGAGTTGTATAGGTATAGGGTTCTCCTACTTGTATAGAGACATAGTACCTACTTGTATGTCTAGCACGGTGAGTTGTATAGGTATAGGGTTGACCTACTTGTATACAGACATAGTACCTACCTGTATGTCTAGCACGGTGAGTTGTATAGGTATAGGGTTGACCTACTTGTATACAGATATAGTACCTACTTGTATGTCTAGCACGGTGAGTTGTATAGGTATAGGGTTGACCTACTTGTATACAGACATAGTACCTACCTGTATGTCTAGCACGGTGAGTTGTATAGGTATAGGGTTGACCTACTTGTATACAGACATGGTACCTACCTGTATGTCTAGCACGGTGAGTTGTATAGGTATAGGGTTGACCTACTTGTATACAGACATAGTACCTACCTGTATGTCTAGCACGGTAAGTTATATAGGTATAGGGTTCTCCTACTTGTATATATAGATAGTACCTACTTGTATGTCTAGCACGGTGAGTTGTATAGGTATAGGGTTGACCTACTTGTATACAGACATAGTACCTTCCTGTATGTCTAGCACGGTAAGTTATATAGGTATAGGGTTCTCCTACTTGTATATATAGATAGTACCTACCTGTATGTCTAGCATGGTGAGTTGTATGACCTACTTGTATATAGATATCATTCACCTGTATGTCTAGCATGGTGAGTTATATAGGTATAGGGTTGACCTACTTGTATACAGACATGGTACCTACCTGTATGTCTAGCACGGTGAGTTGTATAGGTATAGGGTTGACCTACTTGTATACAGACATAGTACCTACCTGTATGTCTAGCACGGTAAGTTATATAGGTATAGGGTTCTCCTACTTGTATATATAGATAGTACCTACTTGTATGTCTAGCACGGTGAGTTGTATAGGTATAGGGTTGACCTACTTGTATACAGACATAGTACCTTCCTGTATGTCTAGCACGGTAAGTTATATAGGTATAGGGTTCTCCTACTTGTATATATAGATAGTACCTACCTGTATGTCTAGCATGGTGAGTTGTATGACCTACTCGATACTGATGTTACTCACCTGTATGTCTAGCACGGTGAGTTATATAGGTATAGGGTTGACCTACTTGTATATATAGATAGTACCTACCTGTATGTCTAGCACGGTGAGCTGTATAGAGCTGGTGTCCTCTGTGGTCAGCGTACAGTCACACTCTCGTCTCTCGCGAGTCATGGTTGGGTAGTTGGGAGAGCGGAGAAAGCCGTGCTCTGATTGGGTGCGGACTGAGGAGCAGATCTCACTCACACTGTTGTGCTCCACTGCAAACACAGTTAGCGAATTATTGTACATTTTATTCTTATCTAGGTTTTAAAAAAACATTTGAAAAGTTTATTTCTCGTTTCTAATCGCTTGTACATCAGTCAGTATACTATTTTAAGCATAGGCATTTTACAAAGATTGTTCCATATATGTAATCCCACAAATGTGTACTAGTTTGTAATGTATCCATTTTAACCCCCTTTTTGATAAAGGATTACTATGATCAAGATTTTACCAGACAAACTGAAGGATTGAATGATAAAATGAAGGAACATTGAGATAGTCGCAGTGTACCCTGAGGGTCCCCTGGGGGCCGTTGCTCCTAGAAATGTGACAAAAGCATTGCTCCAGTAACATTGGATCAATTGTGTAGTATACGGAAACTGCCTTACTCTCTTCGTATGTCAAAAATACGCGGTAAAATCATTGATCAGATACATCCCGATGCCGAGGTATTTTGACATACTGAGACGGTCAGCCCGTTTTCGTATTATTATATACTTGAAAATGGCGAAAACTTAGCTAGTCACGTCATCACTTACCCCGTACGTCACACTGTGACGTACGGCTATATATACGTCATTAGTAGCAGCGGGCAGTATGTGTGGGTCATACGGCCACAGGTATATAATAATATCGTTATTTTCTATGTTATATTGCTACTTTTTACAACACCACATTTTCAGTTACATAGGTAAAAGGTTCATTAGCATTTTTATTAGAAATAGATGGCAACATAATTATAATACAATCCACAAAAAATCTGGAGCAAAAATTTTGACCTCGGAACAACGATCCCTAGGGGTGTTATTTACACTTACCTGGCACACAGTTGAACTCAATGTACATGTAGTCGCTGAAGCCCTTACAGTCGGGCGTACTGATATACTGCTGAGTCACATCGAGGCGGCACGCGGGGCGTCCCATACACAGCAGACGCACATCCTGCATCTGGCACCCCGTCTGGCCGTACTCACAGCCGCAGTCGTTGTCGTTGTAGGCGCAGAGTCCGCCATGGTTCTGCACCTTCAGCCCCGCCCGCAGCACCTGAACGTAAAATTAAACATAGTCTATACAAAGATGAACCCCACCCTAAGCATCTGAAGGTAATATTTAAAAGAGTCTATACAAAGATGAACCCCGCCCGCAGTACCTGAAGACAACATTAAACAAAGTCTATACAAAGATGAACCCCGCCCGCAGTACCTGAAGACAACATTAAACAAAGTCTATACAAAGATGAACCCCGCCCGCAGTACCTGAAGACAACATTAAACAAAGTCTATACAAAGATGAACCCCGCCCGCAGTACCTGAAGACAACATTAAACAAAGTCTATACAAAGATGAACCCCGCCCGCAGTACCTGAAGACAACATTAAACAAAGTCTATACAAAGATGAACCCCGCCCGCAGTACCTGAAGACAACATTAAACAAAGTCTATACAAAGATGAACCCCGCCCGCAGTACCTGAAGACAACATTAAACAAAGTCTATACAAAGATGAACCCCGCCCGCAGTACCTGAAGACAACATTAAACAAAGTCTATACAAAGATGAACCCCGCCCGCAGTACCTGAAGACAACATTAAACAAAGTCTATACAAAGATGTACCCCGCCCGCAGTACCTGAAGACAACATTAAACAAAGTCTATACAAAGATGAACCCCGCCCGCAGTACCTGAAGACAACATTAAACAAAGTCTATACAAAGATGAACCCCGCCCGCAGTACCTGAAGGCAACATTAACATAGTGTTAGGATCCAACATATTGTATTCATCTATATCGGGCTACCCTGGGCTTGCTGACCAGTGTGGGGGACAACCTGCCCCTGGTAACAGTCACCCTCCTGCTGAGGTGGACAGCAATGAGCAATCTATTCACCCACCTATATTGAACACCTTCCTATATGACTATGTTTCGGTTCAGTAAACACCTACCTGTGTGACTATGTTCAGGTAGAGTGAACACCAACCTTTATGACTATGTTCCAGTACAGTGAACACCAACCTATATGACTCTGTTCAGGTACAGTGAACACCTACCTTTTTGACTGTATCCCGATACATTAAAGATATACCTGTGTGACTATGTTCCGGTACAGTGAACACCTACCTGTATGACTGTGTTCTGGTACAGTGAACACCTACCTATATGACTGTGTTCGGGTAGAGTGATCATCTACCTGTATGACTGTGTTCCGGTACAGTGAACATCGACCTGTATGACTGTGTTCCGGTACAGTGAACATTTACCTGTATCACTGTGTTCTGGTACAGTGAACACCTATCTGTATGACTATGTTCCGGTTCAGTGAACACCAACCTGTATGACTATGTTATGGTACAGTGAACACTGTCCTGTATGACTGTGTTCTGGTACAGTAAACACCTATCTGTATGACTATGTTTTAGTACAGTGAACATCTACCTGTATATCTATGTTCTGGTACAGTGAACACCTACCTGTATGACTGTGTTTCGGTACAGTGAACACCTACCTTTATGACTATGTTCTGGTACAGTGAACACCTACCTGTATGACTATGTTCCGGTACAGTGAACACCTATCTGTGTGACTATGTTCCAGTACAGTAAACAGCTACCTGTATTACTTTCTCTCGGTACAGTGAATACCAACCTGTATGACTGTGTTTCGGGGACATTGGGCGCTGACAACTGGTGGCCCGAAGCTCCCCCAGCATGCATAGCGCCGTTCTGCTGACTGTCCTCTCACTGAAAGACAAAGATACAGATTCAGTTAGCATCACAGTATCATCTTCGAGGCTCATACAATAATGAAATGAGGAAGGGGCCTTACTAATATAAAATGCAAATCATTGATTTAACCAATTTTGAATTTTGCTTAATGACTCTTGTCAAGTAAACTTTGACTTTATCTAGGCCCTTTCACTGTGAAAATGCCTTATAATTATCCTTGATACCTTGATTCGTATATCTTTATTGCTGGAACAAATAATCTTAAACGTGCATTATTCATAGTTTGTAATTACATTTTTCTTCAGAAAAATATTTGGTTCAATTAATGAGATTAGGCTTGAACCTATTTACCACTGTATCAGTGCCTTGTCTATTACTGATAGCAGCTGCTTGATTTCTTTGTATAGTCAACCCTTTCTGTTCATCACAATTCCTCCAATGGGGATTTGTTCGTCAATACAATTTGTACACATTAATTTCTGAATTACTTAAGGCAATCAGGAAGATATGATTGATGAGATGAGATGAGCCATCTTGCAGCAGGTTGAGCTTGCAAGCTCTGTGCTGTGATTGGTTGCTGAAACAACAGCCAACAGAGGGTTGACCAGACTCGTTCTGGTCTGTCACATATGCCAGGAGGGCCGCTCATGGCACAGACAATTCAGGTGTCATGTCAGAGTGCCACATGTCCATGTGGGGAGACCGGGAACTAGAGCGAGTGATAATGAGGGTAAACATGCCATTCACTACATGGCTGCCGTATGGTCAACATCAAGACAGGCAGGAGCTGCTAGAAAATGGTGACTATTTTAATGCAGTCTTTTTTTATACTAATAGATACAAACAATTTGGATGATTTATCTGCTTGCATTGAAACCAATCTAATTGGTAAGGTGTTTCAAGGTGTTAGGAGAAGTGAATTGTTCTCGAAGAATGTGCATAATCAAAGATTTGAGCTAGTCCAGACAGGTTCATAAGCTGTGTGATGACATTTACAAGGTTCTTGTTTCAAACTCGTTTAGAGCTGAGGTTACTTAACCCAGGAAATTGTCAAGATGGAACTTGAGAATCAGCTCAAGAAAAAGTCTTTAAGATGAAGTCCAAGATAACATCTTCTTCAGTCTCGAAAAGATTCAAGAATCAGTACAAGCAAAGGTCTTTTAGATTCAGCCCAAGAAAATGTTTACAAGTATCAGTCCAAGGTTTTTCTGAATGTGTTCAAGAAAAGGTATCTGTCCAAGAAAACGTATTCAAGAACCAATCCAAGAAAGTGTATTCTAGAACAAATCCAAGAAAACGTATTCAAGAACCAATCCAAGAAAATGTATTCAAGAACCAATCCAAGAAAAGGTATTCAAGAACCAATCCAAGAAAACGTATTCAAGAACCAATCCAAGAAAACGTATTCAAGAACCAATCCCAGAAAACGTATGCTAGAAACAGTACACAAAAATGTCCTCTAGAACCAGTCCAAATAATATACTTTAGTATCCGTTGAAGAGAACATATTCTAGAATCAGTCTAAGAAAAATTATTTATGAAAAAACATCAGGACACATCTTACAGAACAAGTCCAAGAAAACCTCTTTAAGATTCCGTTCAAGGAAACATCTTTTAGAATCCGTTCAAGAAATTATCTTTTAGAATCTTTCAACCAAAACGTATTCCAGAACCAATTCAAGAAAAGGTCTTCTAGAACCAGTCTAAGAAACGTCTTAAATAACTTATTGAAATTGAAGTCTTGGAATAAGTCCAGGCAAAAGTCCTTAGAGTGGAATTCTCACTGTCGGATTTCTGTACCTCGCAGTTCAAAATCTCATGAGATTCTTTTTATTTTTATGGGTAAATGTCGCAAACAATTGTAGGGGAAAAGACATGTCTCAGGGAAATGTTCTCCTACAGTTTAGAAGAAATTTCTTGACAAATAATTATGTTTGAGGACAGAATCTCAGCCGGATTCATCTCAGACAAACACTCTGTGAGGTACATGGATCCCACCGTGTGAATCCCATTGAGAACCAGACCTTTATTGCTAGAAGACGTCCAAGAAAACGCATTCTAGATCCAGTCGAAGAAGCCTTCTTAGAACCAGTCCAAGAAAACTTCAATGGAACAGTGTTCCGTATGGCAAAATACAGAACACTGTTCCGTACACATCAACGAAAACATTAGTTGTTAGGCAAAATGAAGTTAATTATTCTATCAATTTCGGGAACATGGTAAATATATAACAACCTACCATGTTTGTACTAGCTACAAAACAAAATGAAAATTTATGGTTTGTACAGAACGAGGCGTTTATGCAGAGTTCTGTATTCATAGATTATCATTTGGTTTTGTAGCTTGTACAGCATGGTCAGGTCGTTTTATATAATTGCTATTTGAGAATGACCATTATTTCTAGAACCAGTCCGAGACAACATATTCTAGATCCAGTCCAAGAACCCTTCTTAGAATCAGTCCAATCAAACGTATTATCTCACCCCTGGAATAAATGTCCATAGGCTTAACAGTGGGAACTCGTTCTCCATGCCCCTACAAGTATTGCAGTCCATTCTCCATGGTCTATATCCTGTGTGTTGTCCATTCTTTTAGTGTGTACAGGGGCGAGATAAATAAAGAAAGTAACTCGTTTTGGTCAAAGAAGTCATTCTCCAACTCGTTTGACCGCCATGCGATATTCACTTGGCTGTCGCCTCATTCATATCACTCCGCATCAAACTCGTGGAGAAGGACGACTTTGACCAAAACTTGTTGGTTTCTTCTTCAGTATCTCACCCCTGGTATTTTCAATCCATGTGCTTAAAATATTGGGAACTCGTACTCAACGCTCATGGACCAAAACTTGTTGGTTTCTTTATTCTAGATCCAATCCAAGGAGCCTTCTTAGAATCCATCCAAGAAACCGTCAATGGATGAACGTGCTGAGGTAATACATACACAATATTGACTGGTCTCAAATACAAGCGGTCGTATGCTCCGAGGAGTTGATAGTAATATCCGAGCGCATGCGACGACATTGCGCAGGGGCAACTCCAAGGAGCATACAACCGCTTCTATTTGAAACCAGTCTATATTGTATTTATCACCCATCTTTTACTGATATTAGTTCATTTTGGTATGCACTAGTTTCTACTTTCTCATATGTACCAGCTTTTGCTATATGGAGCATAGAATATATCTGTATGCTCCGGGTATGGTGATACACACTCCCTATGTGTTTTCTGTGGACACTTTGTATTAGGTGGATATATCTGTAAGCTCCGGGTATGGTGATACACACTCCCTTTGTGTTTTCTATGGACACTTTGTATTAGGTGGATATATCTGAATTCGCTGGATATGGTGATACACACTCCCTATGTGTCCTTTCAATGTATCAGGTGGATAATAAACTGGTGATTACTATCGTAAAACTGGATGAGTTTTAATCTTGGCCACCGTATGCCACGACTGGAGTTTGGCATAGTGACTTCATGAGGCGAAACCGAGTGTCCGGAACCAAAACTCAAGGTGTGGCATGCTGTGGCCAAGATTAAAATGAATCAGGTTTTGATTTTATCCTACCCCGTCCCCTTGATTATGTGATAACAATTCTGTATATCACTAGTGGCATATAAAACTCTGTATGCCAGTCAGCGTGGCATACGGAAACTCAATGTTAAGTCTATTGGATTTTATATTAGGGGTAGGATAATATTTGAGGTTTGTGGTCGCTGGTGGTTGAGGACACTCACCTGGCAGTAGGAGAATGATGAGGAGACTGTGGACGAGGAGCAGCGTGAGGTGCAGACTTCTAAAGGCGACCATCCTCGCGGTGTGTCGGGCGGCGGGTCTCTACCATGTTTCTCCGTCTTACTCCACACCTGTAGCCGCACCTCCCGGGCAGGCAGGGGAGCCGTGAGCGGGCAGTGTGCAGGAGTGAGTAGCAGTGAGCGGGCAGTGTGGAGTATTGAGTACCTGTGAGTAATAGTGTTGAGTAGTGACTACCTATGAGTAGCAGTGTGGAGTAATTATATAGAACGTCCTGACCATGCTGTACAAGTCACAGAACAAGATGCTAATTTACCGTTTGTATGGACCGAGACGTTTACGCCGAGTTCCGTACAAACGGTAAATTAGCATCAAGTTCTGTGACTTGTACAAGCATGGTTGGACGTTATATATTTACTATATACCCGAAATTTAAAAAAAAATCAATTTGAACAATTTTTCTTAACAACCAAAATCTTAATAAATGTGTATGGGTAGGTAGTCCGTATTTTAGTGTACGGACCACTGGTCCGTACAGTATTTTTACGTCATATGCCGAAACGGTATGTATTTACAGTATATATACGGCATGGGTATATAGTAAACGGTGCTTATTTACAGTATATACGGCATGGGTATATAGTAATGAGTATCTTACAGTAGCAGTGTACAATCCTGAGTACCTGACAGCGGGCAGTGTACAGTACAGAGTACCTGTGAGTTGCAGTGTGGTATACTGGGTACCTGTGAGTTGCAGTGTGGTGTACTGGGTGGCAGTGAGGAGCAGTGTGGTGTACTGAGTGGCAGTGAGTAGCAGTGACCTGTAGCAGGGCGCCGTAGCGGGGTAGCGCCCCTTCTAATCAGACCTAATTAGACAAATTCCACCACGCAATGCGCGCCTCCAGCAATGTGAACGGTACGCAGACAGTCGTCAACCGCGCAGTTCACAGGACGACTCCCATACAGAGACAAAGACACGGGACGGCTGGACGGGGGAGGGCGGAGAGGAGGGGAGGGAGGGGGAGGGAGGGGAGAGGAGGGAGAGGGAGGGGGGGGAGAGGACATTACCTTGGCTAGTGAGGAGGTCTATGTGTGAGAGTGTGTGTGGGGGAGGGAGCGGTGGGAGGGAGGGAGGGGAAGGAGGAGAGAGGGAGGGGGGCTTGGACGTTGCCTTGGCTAGTGAGGAGGGTTGGGTGTGTGTGTGTGTGTGGGGGGGGGGACGGGGAGGGAGGAGGGAGGGAGGGGGGCATGGACGTTGCTGTGGATGGTGAGGAGATCTATGTGTGAGTGTGTGAGGAGGGAGGGGGAGGGAGGGGAGAGGGGAGGGAGGTGGGAGTGGACATTACTGTTCCTGGTGAGAAAGGCCGTGTGTATTGGGGGGGGGGGGGTTGAGGGGAAGGGGAAGAGGTAGGGGGGCTGGGACGTTACTATGGCTGGTGAGGAGGGCTTGGTGTGAGTGTCGGGGGAGGGGAATGGGGATAGGGGGAGGTGTATGGGGTAGGGGGAGGGGTATGGGTGATGGGGAGGGGTAGGGGGTAGGGGGACGGGTAGGGGGTAGAGCTAGGACGTTGCTGAGTCTGGTAAGGACAGCTGTGTGGGTGGGGGGGGGGGGTGGGGGTGGGGAGGGGATAGAGATAGGAGGGAGGAGGGCTTGGACGTTGCCGTGGCTAGTTAGGCGGGCTGGTTGTGGGTGTGTGGGAGTGTCGGGGGAGAGGGGGGTAGGGCTGGGACACAAGCCACAGTCTTAGTCACAATACAGTTCACATACTTCACTGTGTTACAGACGTTACTGTGGCTGGTGAGCAGGGCTGGGTGAGTGTGTGAGAGTGGGAGGGGGAGGGAGGGGGAGGGAGGCTAGGACCTGGCTGTGGTTTCTCAGGAGGGCTCTGTGTGTGTGTGTGTGTGTGTGTGTGTGTGTGTGTGTGTGTGTGTGTGTGTGTGTGTGTGTGTGTGAGAGGAGGGGAGGGAGTGTTGATTGTGATTGGTGCGGAATGTGACCGCGACAACAGCAACAGACGCGACACCTGGTGAGAGAGGAGGATCCAGGTGTGCGCGCGCAGCTGTGACCGGAAGCCAGGCGGGGATCACGTGGGGGTCACGTGGACGGGGATGGTAACTACGACGCGCTTTTTCTTAAAAGATTCTCTTGATCAAAGTTTTACTTTATTAACTTTCTTTACATGATCATCCTTTCATGACAGTTACAGTTTGCTTTATTTTAACCTCATATTTTCTTCAACGCTGGACAATCTGTTCGTATCAGAATAAAAAAAGCAAACTATAAAAGGCGGTATTTGGCATCAATCCTTAATGATTGCTATTTTTGCCAAATACTAACAGTCGCCCCACTTTACAAACTTTTGAAACATGGTACTTATATAGATCGACCTGACCATACTGTACAAGCTACAAAATGAGATGAATCACCGTTAATATGGAACGAGGCGTTTAGGCTGAGTTCCACAAGACAACTCCAAGCCCAGCAGCACCAGGGGGTTGTTTCATAATCTAGGATCGTACATGAAGAACCTTTTCTGTACCTCGTACAAGGGTTATCGTCTAATAATATTTAAGTCTGTTGTCTAAGCCAATATTGGCCGTCCATAAGGTCGTCCATAAGTGGTGGCCCGCATTGTCCCTGGGTCTCTATGGCGTATAGAAAAGGGACTACATAAACGGTCCTGGGTTATGAAACGGTTCCCAGGATATTAATCAATGTCCAGTAAGCCAACCACAGTCATTCATTATTCATACTCTTAGTCACATTTGTCCTCTATTTCAAAAATCAAATACTAAAGAAGAAACCAACAGGTTTTGGTCAAAATCGTCGTTCTCCAAGAGTTTGATGCGGAGTTATATGAACGAGGCGACAGCCGAGTGAATATCATGTAGCATTCAAACGAGTTTGAGAATGACTTCGTTGACCAAAACGAGTTGCTTTAGGTATTTATCTCACCCCTGTACATGATAAAAGAATGGACAACACACAGGATATAAACCATGGAGAACGGACTGCAATACTTGTAGTGTTATGGAGAACGAGTTCCTAATGTTAAGCCTATGGACTGTTCAATTCTGCTATGTCTGTACATTTATACAGAAGCAATAATAACTTAATTCAATGAACTTCATAAAAAAGACTTAAATTATATAACATATGGAACGTGCTCTTAAAAATTGAATAAAACTATTTTAATAAAGGGTAAATATACAATATCAGCTGATTTTTGAAAATAGTGGTCATATTCTTTGAGGCGTCGGTGTACAGGAATGTGCGAGCGAATGCGAGGATATTGCATAAAAACAATTCGAAATATAATATCAGGGAACAGACCAACGTCGAAAGGTATTGTTAATAAATAAAACCAAAAATAAAACTCAATTATGTAATCAATTTTATTCCCTTGGTCAACATATCACGGAGTATGAGGAGTTTGAAAAACATGTTAAAACCGTGAATAATTTCATGTTTATCATCCTATCTATAACAAGTGTATAATATAATGAGACTACTGTTGTTCCCTGTGATCTAGCCTCGAACGTTGCGGCGGAAAGTCTTACTTTTGTAAAAACCGTATCATGATGAATAATAAAAGAAGATATAATATGGCCACACGTATCCGAAACCACCTAAAAATGTATTTATCATTCAGCATTGCAAATTTAAGTTATCAAATAAAACAAAAAAGTCCGCTAATCCTCTCATGCACTACTTTGTATGAGCGACTTCTTTCAGATTATGACACCATATGGAGACTCCGTATCAAGTGGATAATAAAAGAATCCCTGTATTCTAGGAGGATTCCCTGGTGGTGGTGGTGGTGATGGTGGTGGGGTTAAGGGGAGGACTGGGCATGAGGCGGTGGTAACAGGCGTATCGACAGCTGGCCACAACGAGCCTCATATAGTCAGACATACCTTCACCTCCACCAGCCAGTGAGAGGAGTGAATTATTGTACCGCTGTCTCATCTAATGGTATAGAGAACAGAGTGATTGCTAGTTCTACCATCATCCGCCAGTGAACCACCAGCCAGTGAGAGGAGTGAATTAGTGTACCGCTGTCTCATCTAATGGTATAGAGCACAGAGTGATCGTTAGTTCCGCCATCATCTGCCAGGTAAATTAGCCAGCATCTACAGAATATGACTTATTGTACCACTGTATAGAGCACAGAGTGATTGCTAGTTTTACCGTCATCTGCCAGGTAACCAACAGCCAGTGAGAAAATAGATTTACAGTACTGCTTTGTCATCTAATAGAATAGGGCACAGAGTGATTGTTAGTTCTATCGTCATCTGCCAGTAAACCACCAGCTAGCGAGAGAAGTGATTTACTGTACCACTGTCTCATCTAATAGTCTCATGAACCACTGTATAGGGAACAGAGTGATTGCTAGTTCTACCATCATCTGCCAGTGAACCACCAGCCAGCGAGAGAAGCGATTTACTGTACCGCTGTCTCATGAACCACTGTGTAGGTCACAGAGTGATTGTCAGTTCTAATGTCATCCGCCAGACAACCACTAGCCAGCGAGGAAAGTTATTTACTGTACCGCTATCTCACGTACCACTGTATAGGGCACATAGTGATTGCTAGTTCTCTCGTTATCCACCAGGTAACCACCAGGCAGCGAGAGAAACGATTTACTTTACCGCTGTCTCATGAACCACTGTATAGGGAACAGAGTGATTGCTAGTTCTATCGTTATCCACCTGGTAACCATTAGCCAGTGAGAAAAGTGATTTATTGTAGCATTATTTAATCTCATTGCATTTTTGTTGTCTCAGCTACCATCATCTGCTGCAGTCAGGGGATGATCGAGAGACGGATGCCCATGTTCCATTGCACCGATTCACTGGAGATTGGGTGGCGATTCTCCGTCGCCGGTTATGGAGCAGCAGTGGTGCGGTAGTGGAGCTACCCTCCCGGCAGCCAGCACCCAAACTCCCCCACATCCATAGACTGCATTAGTCCTGACGTCATTTTGGTGCCAAACAAATCCAAACTCCGAGAAGCACTGCATAGACGTAGCATCGTGGCATAGTAGAGTTAAATATAATGTAGAATTAAAAAATTTTAGATGTCTAGGATCGCCGACTGCTGCACTTATGAAGGGATATCCGGGATATTTCAATGTTTGGCACCAGAACGTAGGGAAACCCCAGTCAAATGACGTCACACTAATGTTGTTTAT
Organism: Alentia gelatinosa; assembly: GCA_950022655.1. Classification (NCBI taxonomy): domain Eukaryota; kingdom Metazoa; phylum Annelida; class Polychaeta; order Phyllodocida; family Polynoidae; genus Alentia; species Alentia gelatinosa. The sequence continues at coordinate 137,519,824 of OX465580.1, read as the reverse complement.
GGGGCTGCCGTGACCCAGTTTCCCCGTAATCATTGGTCAATGCACACATCACCTGGTGATTTAAAAAAAAAAGAAATTGGGGGCGGGGGGAAAGATGGCTACCTCCATAGCAGAATGACTATCTGCGCTATATCCGGGATCTTCATATGCAATGTGTTAAGTGAGATTTCAATTGGGCAACGTTTAGTGCTGTTAAAGTTATCGGTAGCCAATGATTCATTTCAGGGGACACTTGACAAAATATTGGTTACTGCAATCTAATAAATCAGATAATTCTTTACAGATTTCAAGGCCAAAAAGTGTAAAATTGTGCCATTAACAGACAAACTATATCTGTAACAAAATCAATCTGGGTTAATTTTCTTGTTGATGAAAGGATCATTGTTCCCCAAATCAGTTCGTAACCATCGTAAAAAGAGGGGTGCTTTGCCTCTAGATCAATTTGACCATCTGTTTTAGCACTGACCGGCATCAAATAGGAAAGGAACAAAAAAAGTAACGGTTTTTGTCTGCGAATGAAAATCCTACTTTAGTGAGATACTAGTGGCAGGTATAAAAAAGTCAAGAAAACTCCTCCCAAATTAGATTCTATTGTAAAAATGGATGAGTTTTAATCTAGGCCACCGTATGCCACGACTGGAGTTTGGCATAGGGACTTCATGAGGCAAAGCCGAATGAAGTTAGGAGCCAAAACTCCAGGAGTGGCATGCGGTGGCCAAGATGAAAACGAATCAGCTTTTGATTTTATCCTACCCTATCTCCTCGATTTTGGAATATTACGTGCTAACAATTCTGTATGCCATTAGTGGCATATAAGACTCCGTATGCCAGTCAGCATGGCATACAGAAACTCAATGTTAAGCCTATGGAATTTTATATTAGGGTAGGATAATTCAAACTACACATTGCTGCAGATATTGTATCCTCGTTAAAGTTGATTTGTATTAAAAAGGTATGACGTACTCTAGTCTGAAGTGATTAGTTATTTTTTTTTTATATTTTGTTCATTCAGGTAAAGGTCAACATTCACCTATAAATAGGCGCTCTTACATGTCATCCACAGCAAAAAAATAAGACAAGACATAGCAGAGAAAGCGACGACACAGGACAGTCATCAAAGAATGAAAGAGTTTAGAAATATGTAGAAATATGTGGTGGCCCAGTCATGGTCAATGATGCTCTATGATATACATATAGACAATAATCGATGGTTTTGTGGACAGGCGGCCGTAAACCACGAGGGATTGACGCGTAGTAATACACGAGCGCTAGCGTCAACCTCGAGTGGTTTACAGAGCCGCCCGTCCACAAAATCATCGTTTGTTGCATTTATTATCCATCTTTTCGAATAAATTAAACCCAGTAATTGTCATATTAGCGGGTATAACAATAGGGACTATTTCTTTGCTCTATAGCAAAAGGGACTATTTTTCCCGTATACCATGGTTTTGAAGTCGTATACCACAGATTTGAATCCGTATACCACAGTTATGGTATCTGACAGGTTTTATATAATGGGTAGTGGTTTACTGAGTCCCCATACATTTTCAATGGGGACTTTGTATACGATGGATAATAAAGGTCATATGTGCCTTACCAATGTCACAGATTTGGCACTGTGTGGTTATTGTGTGTGGCACACTGAAAGTCTTTAAAACCTTTCCCTACTCGAGCTACAAGCTACATGTACCCCTGTTTTAGGGGTTCATTCATATTTTTAAAATACATTGTTCAGTTTTGCAACTTTCTACATGTAATCTTTTAGTAGCTCCCCTAAACCTTCCCATGCCATATCTGAATGTAATTTCATTTGTATGAATCTCTGGTTATTAAAGGGTATTTTTGATGCATTTGATAATATGATATTGTTCTTTTAAGCAATATATAATATGTAACAAATGTTTGAATTACAATGCATTAATTTCGACAAGATAATCATTTCTTTTCTATCAATCTAAATCTAAAACCTTGGTGTCCTAGCCATGTAAACTACTGCAAATCAGGAATTACGAGTCCTAGCATAGTATCGGCCCGTTTCCATTGGCGACAAAAACGATATAGATTTTTTGAGTTCTCCTAATAGCCTATCATTGATAGCCTATTTACATTTTACGTCAGAAGTCCTATAGGTCAGTCGGTTGTTCCTAACTGTATCTCGGTGATGGCCAATGGAAATGGCCTTTTCGGAGAACTAAAATAATCCTCCCCTTTTTCGTCAGTCAATGGAAACGGGCCTTAAGTAAGCATTGAGATTTAACATGTGTGGACGAGGCGTATGGAATTTTTTTTTTTAGACAAACAGGGAAATCAATTGTTCCGAACACTAGATCTTGGAACAAACCCCTTGACTCTAAAGAATTTAGAAATAAGCATTGAGATTTAACTTTAATATTATTATGATCAATATACAGATAACGTCAACAAAGACAAGAACATCAGGTACCCAGTATTCAGATGTTTTATTTAGTAAAACTGTACAATCAGTCAATTCAATGATAACAGAAGATACACATTCAGAAAGTCAGTATAAACCGATTAACTCTCATCTACAATTCTCAATTCCCTAATTCCTGATTAAGCTTCATCCTCTCTTCTCTCCAGATCAGAGTAATACTTTAGACACTTATATCTTGGTCTTTTTTTCTCTCAGTTTGGCTTCCCTATTCTCTCTTGTATTTCGCTGTAACTATATCCGGGGAAGTTTTCTAAGGTGAACATTTTATCACACTTGTTTGTTCTTTCACCTTATCCTACCCCTAATAAAAAACTCCATAGGCTTAACATTAGTGGACTGTATTTGGTCTACGGTGCAGGAAAATAAAATTTATCGGTCTAGTGGGATACAGTTTTCAAATGAAGTCATTTGAAAAGCGACCAATGATTATCATTGATTATCGTTGACTTTTATGTTATTTCTTATTTATTGTTACAGGGTAGGATAAATTCTAAACCAAACTCGAGTTAGTCGTGTTGTTTGTCGCACTCTGTGTATCACTACACTTGGCTTCGCCTTGCGCAGTAAACGCGACATTGCCGTCGTGCACTAAACAACAACACGACTAACTCTCGTTTGGTTTTTCCTGAATATAGATTCTAATAGCCGATGTATCATAGATAAATCAATCATATCTTTACTTAAATTACTCTATCTTTATCTCAGCTGGACAGATACCTTGTAATCGAGGCGAGACATTATATAAATAGTCATAATTCACATATGAACACATTGCACCTATCAAAGCTACCGGATAATGTTGCTTGGTAGATAATACATTATTAGAGAATAATACTTTTATGTACATTCTTGTATCCATGGCTGTATATACAATGAATAACATTGGAAGTACAGAAAGTCAAATTTCAAAGAACACACCTCATTCTTTGGTAGAGATGACAAATTAGGACATCTTTAAGGAAGACAGTGACAGGATATCTTTAAGGGAGGCAGCTACAGATATAGTTCTGTTGAGGCTCCTCCTATAACCACAGAAGATCATTTCGTAAGTTAGCTGGTATTTGTTAAAAAACTAAGCCACAGTTCAGAACTAATGTGGACAGGGAGGATGGCTTAAGCGTATCGTTACGGTCCAAAACAACAGTATGTGAATCATTCAGATTCTATCCCTTGGCCTAACTGACCAAGCTGGTTCTACATGATAAGCCACTGGAGGCGACCCCCCTTGGTTACGATCAACAGGGTCACCCCTACGTGGTAAACACAGAGCCAGCATATAATCCTGATCTCGATGAATTCTCATCAGTCTGGTCAGTGCAGCGCACTACAATACCATCGCCAGCAATAAAGCTTGTAACAGGCCAAAGCCTCGGAGTCTTTCATTCAGCATACTATCCACACCTGATAGTAATAGTATATACACATCCCTGTCTCCAAAATAAACGATATTTCATTGAATGGAATTACATGCAGTCTTAAATCATGACTGCATCCTGAAACCAAAGGATTTGGGCAATTTTAATACATATTTGTAAATACCCCTATCATCTTGGAAATCTTAGATCCATAGAACAAATCAAATAACATATACTTTGGAAGACTTGTAGCAGTATGGACCTGATAAATAATTGGATTTTGAACTGATGCATTATGATGTATCATGTACAAATTGACAGACAGTCTGGAACCTCTTTATGAGCTGGTTTTGGAAAGCCGAGTTTAGCTACTTATACCCAGGACCCACTAGGCGAGAGTGAATGCTATGAATTTTGTGAGCCAGCAACCGTGTGGCATTTGGCTGCAGGAGGGCTCCCATACGCGGAAACTGTGCAGACGGGACACTTGTACTGGACAGATGTGCCATGTGACAGCAATCAATGTGGAACCCCTTTATCTTACACAAACATCTAAACTAGGAACATCAACATGCATGGTATTCAGTATGTATGTATGCCAGGTACATTTTAAAGCCTATTGTAGATGATTTGGCGCTCAGTGAACGTTTTGAAAATGTTCCCCAGTCTGATTCTGGTCATTACTTACAGGACTTTTTGTTATACACCGGTGCACGTAGTTATATACTTACTAACCTCTGTTCCCTATGTCCAAAAAATTCTTTATGGCCTACTCTGCCGTACACCATCCTTCTGAACAGCTCCGGGTGCCCGGGTGCTTTGATTTGAGATTGAAGGTGAATTTGTATGAATTTGAAATATTTCAATGCAAGGTGTGTAAAAAGGGAAAAAACACTGGTGTCTAATCTGATACTTGTTACTCACTCAAAAACTTTAATATATGCCCCTCCACCTAACATCATCTGGGCAGGTATTTGCCAAGTGTCACATTCCATATTACCTGCATGTGATACATACAGGTTCTATCCCTTGACCTAACTGATCACGCTGGCTCTATGTAACATGCCGCTGGAGGCGACTCCTTGGTTATGATCAACATGGTCACCCCCACATGTTAAACGCGGAGCCAGCATATAACCTTGATCTCGACGTATTCTCACCGGTCCGACTAGTGTAGCACATTGCAGTAAGACCAGCAATAATGTTTGTAATATGACGAAGCCTTGGAGTCATTCATTCAGCTTACTAATCACACCTGATAGTATGAGTTCATAACAAATAACGATTAAATACTCAGTCAGTTTTATCACTATACCTTAATGGGTGTTTCGAATCTGATTCTGGCCAATAGATATGTCAGGACAACACCGGGGGGTTTCCACTCAGCAAATATCTGGTAAGTGACATCAACAACTCAGAAAACATTGCCAATGTTGTGCACAGTAGAGTTAACACTGGAAATGCGAAAGGTGCTACAAATAATGGGAAAACACACAGTTCCACAAAATGAACAGCACTTGATACAGGAAACAATGAAAACAGTGTGATTTTGTCGATGAAACTGAGCCATTGCAGACTTTCTTTTCAATGTATGGACTGCACCAAAGTGATTTTATTGCTGATGTCTGCCAATCATTACTCTCATGGAGGATATGACATGATCGTTGTACGAGGGTGTCATACATTTACACCAATTGTTTCTAATTCATTCTGATCATCAGATTGGCCAGAATGGGAAATGACGTATCTTGTCTTTACCCACACTCAATAGTCTCAGGCCATTGAATAAACTACAGATGAGAAAAAAATGTATATTAGAATTGCTTTTGGGGCCAAACTTTGTATAAAATACTGTGTCGTAAGCATAAGATATTTTAGCGCTAAGAGTAATCTAAAGGTCTAACAAGGTGTTATATACAAATACGTTCTCTTTTGTCATGCAATACTGAATGGAAAACATTGTCCAGGATATCATTTATCTTTGGAGTTATCGTATTATCGTCCAGTACCAGCACCAGAAACAAACACACTTTATTCAACAGCCCCCAGTATTGTAAAGCTTCTGCGATCTTGGATCTATCAAGGGAACAAAAACAAAATACAATCTGGCTCACAAGTAGATGAAATAACATTTACCTATTAGTTGTACATTTACCCCTCTATAGAGTAGATATAGCTGGCCTAGTTGTGATGACAGGGGGTTGGAAGTAAATGTAGAATGTTGTCTATAGATGTGCCAGGTGAGTTAAAACCTTCACTAAAGGAGGAGAAGGCTGTAAAAGGAGATACTAGACTTGAACTCAAAATCGCGTCCCGGTTCTTGGGATTCCTCACTGTTTTTGTCCACCATGATGATAGCGTGTGCTGCACGCGGGCCCCTGCAGGGAAGTGTCCCGTCTTCCCTGGTTAGGGGCGCGAGGCGTGTAGGTGACCACAGAGGGTAGTCCGGTGCGCCCCCTCCCGTCTTTCATTTAAACCTCTATATATACTATATACCTCCCTAATCAGATCCTGTGCTGATACAAAACTGATCAACCGTTGCTGAAATGCTGAATGGTTATAAGTAGAAGGCATTCAACAACTAGATAAGACTTAAACCGAGGTTTAGATGGCTCTCCAAAACTAATATTTAGGTTTACTATCATAAGAAGTTGGTCTGCAGTCAGTTATACCCAACAGAACTGTTCCCTTCAGCCTTCAACATTGCATAGTGAAAATCTTGTATCTGGCAGATGATATTGATATATACAGCTGATTAAATTTATAAACTGACAGAAATAGCAACAAACATTTGGTTTGACGATCTCTTCGGGCACAGATCTATTGTGTTCAACTTTCTTCCGTCGAGTACAACTTTTTGAATTACAGCCACATAAGCCTATATCTTTTATCAGGTTTTGCAATATAATATTTGGGTCATTCACAGATTAAGGCAATAATGTTTGAGTATAGAAAATATGTCTAAGGCTCTATGGTTAAGCAAGAACTAACAGAATTAGAGCTCTATGGGTTACAATGTTAAACAATAACCAACAGAATTAGAACTCCATGGTCTCAAGGTTAAACAATAACCAACAGAATTAGAACTCTATGGTCTCAAAGTCAAACAATAACCAACAGAATTAGAACTCTATAGTCTCAAGGTCAAAGAATAACCAACATAATTTGAACTCTATGGTCTCAAGGTTAAACAATAACCAACAGAATTAGAACTCTATGGTCTCAAGGTTAAACAATAAACAACAGAATTAGAACTCTATGGTCTCAAGGTCAAACAATAACCAACAGAATAAGCATTCTATAGTCTCAAGGTTAAACAGTAACATTGTTTGAAGGTTAAACAATGGGAAACAGATTATCACTGATTTTTTGGGCCTCACAATTGTGAGTAACCTTTCAAATAAAGAATACTTATGATGAATACTTTGAGGTTAGTTTTTTTCAGTATAAAACCCTGTCTGTAACAATGTGATAGCAGCAGGGTTGTTCGCGATTAGCACCAGTAGGATCCTCAGGCAGATGCATCAGTTTTCTTCTGCTAGTTGTCTCACCAATTTAAGACAGTGTACAGAAGTCTCAGTCGTGGTGAGGAGTCACAACATCAGGAATTGGAGATAGGTCAGTGACGCCTTCTAAAGCCACTCAGAGCCTCTACAGGCACATTTCCACTTGCCGACAAAATGATCACCGACTTTTTAGGAACCAATTGTTCTAATATGCAAATATAGGGACAGTGATGTGCGCACCAAAATCAGCACAACATGTTGGCTATTTTATTTACTGATGTTCTGTTTCCGCCTTCTAACCGACAGAATCAAATAGTTTTCAATTGATCAGGGAGGATTTTGTCTGGAAGTGGTGCTAAAAAGCACCAAAGATTGAAACTTATATCAGTCACTGAAGAAAAAAATGTTCCAACCATGAAGATATATTTCAACTCCATTGCAACAAAAAGATTCACCAAATTAGATCAATCACTGACTTTTCAATTTGACGTTTCCACTTACAGGTAATCCATGAAATATGTATGGAAAATTTCCTAAGATTTTGACCCCCCCTCTCAATGCGTACATCCTTTCTGGAAGGCCCATTGTGGATTTCAGACAAAAATGAAGGAAAGAGAATCTACCAGTGGTGGCCGACAAATTTTGTGGTGGGTGATAGTCGGCAGGTGGAAACATGGTTAATAGAGACTGCCTCTGTGAAGGCATTTCCTTGTGACGCTGTGCTGGCGGTCAGACTCCGGAAGTCCTCCAGTAGGAGGGGTGGCAGGACGTTTCTATCCTGCCTTTCTTATCACAGATTGCTTCTAGGACATCTCATCTGTCAACACAATACAAGGTTCAAAATTTAGCACATTATTTTATAACGTAATCAATAAAAAATGTGTGAAGCATGTTCACAACACAAAACCAGGGGCCTGTAAAATAATCTAGGATCGTACATGAAAACCCTTTTTTGAACCTTGTTCAAGGGTCATCATTTAATAATTTCTAAGTTCAAACTTTTTTAAAGAGAGTCTTAGCTGTCCATAAGGTCGTCCATAAGTTGACCCACATCCATGGGTCTCCTTGGCATACGGAAAAGGGTCTTCATATATGATCCTAGAATATTCAATGGGTCCCACACTTTTTTCAATTCAAATTCATTTATTGATGAGAATAGATGAGTTACTGTCAGGCTGATGAGATGAGTGATGAATTGATGAGAACACATATCAGAACAATACATCGTCCACAGAAGTCAAGAGGCCGTGGGTTACATCAGCGCAATGTGAAACTGGACTGGGAAAATGGACGATAAAAATTTTTGTGCTTATACAGTCACAACGCTTGTAAACATTTGTAGACATGTAAACATGTGAAAAGGAATATGCAGCGGGGGTGGGGGGGAAGGACCAAAGAGTTGTTGTGTTTGACTCTTCATCAGATTTGAACAGAGTATAAGTCGGTTAGAAGCTGGAGAGAGTGAGGACATCATCAAAACAGGTGCCAACCTGGAGACAAAAATAAGCAAAAGTAGTCCATGAATATACTCTTGTATTGTTGATAATCAGTTAGACTTGCCTTATTTATGATTTCAACTGAATATCTGTATTTTTTTTTTAAATTTGAATTTCTTTTAGCAAATTTTAGCAAATTCTGGTAACCTACACATTGCTTTACGACTACTGTACATGATAATATACAATGCGCCTTGAGGAGTCCATTATATAATCTCGTACATAAAGACCCAGGGACGATGTGGGTCGACTTTATTCAACACTCATAGATGAACTTATGGACGGATAAGACTGTCTTAGTGAAAGAACTTGAATACTTTTAAACGACAATCTTTGAAAGAGGTAAAGAAAAGGATCTTCATATACGATGCTGGGGCCTGTTTGATAATCAGACGATACTTGAAAACCCTTTTCTATACCTCGTACAAGGGTTATCTTTGATAATATTTAAGTCTGTTCGCTAAGACAGTATTAGCCATCCATAAGGTCGTCCATGTGTGTTGAATAAAGGGTCTCTATGACATACAGAAAAGGGTCTTGTACGAACCTACATTATTAAACAGGCCCCTGGATTATTCAGCTGACCCCCGTTTCGCAAAACAAAGTTTGTTTGGATATAATTCCAATGAAAGCCAGTCCATATTTAAGTAGCTTCTTGGGGTATTTCTTGGCACCCTGCTTGTTGGTTGGCATCTGTAGTTCAGCAGGAGGACGGGCAGGGAATTGGGGATTAGGGAGAAGTGGAGGGAGAGAGGGGAGAGAGAGAGAGGGAGAGAGGAGAGAGGAGGGGCAGGGTGTGTGAAGAGAGGGCTTCTTACCTCCGGAAGACGAGCACTATGATGATGACGACGGCCACCAGAATGAGCACACTGACCACAATGCCCGTCGCCAGTTGTACTGCAACAAACACCAGACGGGCTTAGCATGCCTCCAGGAGCACCCCTACAACCGCCTCTAGCCAGCCTCCCTGACTCCCTCCCCCCAACCCCTGCACCCCTCCCTGGCTGCCTTCCTTACCTCCCCTCCCTGGCTCCCCACACCACTCCCTGAATCTCCTCCTTGTCCCCCCCTCCTGCACCCCCTCACTGTCTCCCCATCTCAGCATCCTTCCTTGAAACCCTGCCTGACTCCCGTCCCTTGGCTCCCTTCTTGTCCCCTTCTCCTGTCCCTGGCTCCTGTCCCTGGCTCCCATCTCCAGATCCCCTACCGGGATCCCCCTCCCTGGCTTCCCATCCTCACTGCCTACCCTTCCCTAGTTCCCCTCCCTGACACCCCTCCCTAGCTCCCGTCTCTGGCTTCCCTCTCTGGCTTCCCTCACTGGTTTCCCTCACTCGCTCCCCTCCATAGCTCCCCTCCCTGGCTCCCCAGACCACTCCCTGGCTCTCCTTCCCTGGCTCCCCTACTCAGCTCCCTCGGGTTTCCCTCACTTGCTTCCCTCACTTGCTTCCCTCACTGGCTTCCCTCACTGGCTTCCCTCACTGGCTTCCTTCCCTAGCTTCCTTCCCTAGCTTCCTTCCCTAGCTTCCTTCCCTGGCTCCTTTCCCTGGCTCCCTTCCCTAGTTCCCCTCCCTAGTTCCCCTCCCTAGTTCCCCTCCCTAGTTCCCCTCCATAGCTCCCCTTCCTAGCTCCCCTTCCTAGCTCCCCTCACTGGCTTCCCTCATTGGCTTCCCTCCCTGCCTCCCTTCCTGACTTTCTTCTGAGCCCCCCCCCCCCAGCCTGCACCATTCCCATGCTCCCCTCACTGGCTTCATTCACTGGCTCCCCTCCCTGGCTTCTCTCTCTGGCTTCATTCACTGCATCCCTCACTGGCTTCCCTCACTGGCTTCCCTCACTGCCTCCCCTCCCTGGCTTCCCTTACTAGCTGACCTCCCTGGTTTCCTTTACTGGCTTCCCCCACTGGCTTCCCTCACTGGCTCCCCTCCCTGGCTTCCCTTACTAGCTGACCTCCCTGGTTTCCTTTACTGGCTTCCCCCACTGGCTTCCCCCACTGGCTTCCCTCACTGCCTCCCCTCCCTGGCTTCCCTTACTAGCTGACCTCCCTGGTTTCCTTTACTGGCTTCCCCCACTGGCTTCCCTCACTGACTTTTCCAACTGGCATCACTCACTGGCTCCCCTCAGTGGTTCCCCTTTCTGGCTTCCCTCACTGACTTCCTTCACGTAATTCCTTCACTGGCTTCCCTCCCTGGCACCCCTCCCCGGCTCCCCTCCCTGGCTCCCTCCTCAGCTCCCTTCTAGTCTCCCGTTTCCAGGTCCCCTTCCTGTACCCCTCCCTAGCCCCTTCCCTTGATTCCCTCCAGTGATCCCCTCCCTGGCTCCCTCCTGGCTGCCCTTTCTGCACTCCTACCCAGCTCACCTCCCTGGCTCCCCCTCCTGCACCCTTCCTAGGCTCCCCTCAGTGACTTCCCTCTTGCTCCTACATCGCTAGCATTGGTAGACTTACTGCTATAGCAAAGACCACTCCTTCTCATACCATGTCTATGTGGTTTGGTGTACAGCCACCTTTCTCCTTCATCCCCAGCAGTGGTAGACTTACTGCTATAGCAAAGACCACTCCTTGTCATACCATATCTATGTGGTTTGGTGTACAGCCACCTTTCTCCTTCATCCCCAGCAGTGGTAGACTTACTGCTATAGCAAAGACCACTCCTTGTCATACCATATCTATGTGGTGTGGTGTACAGCCACCTTTCTCCTTCATCCCCAGCAGTGGTAGATTTACAGCTATATCAAAGGCCAGTCCTTCTCATACCATGTCCATGTGGTGTGGAAAGTAATAGCTCTCTAATTTTTGGTAAATTTCTACCTGAATCAAACTCATAGATTCGATCGCTGAACCCGTTGTGTAATGAGAATGATCGATGAGACACCCTCAAGATTCCCCTGATATATTAAAGTGACAAAATGAAATAAATTCCCTGTATCAGAGATTGATCTCTATTATTGGCCGGGTGTCAGATATGGGTGCTCAATGTGCTCGACACAGGTGTTCACAGAACAGAAAAAGCAAGAAGGAAATAAATCTCAAACATGCGAGGGTCGGCAGATTTCCTCTTGAGGGACATTTTAATGCAGCCAGGGAGGTATAAATACTCAAACATGGCTTCCCTGGGGTTCAGTAGACATGTACAGAGGCCCTTTGTGATATTTGGATATAAGCAGAAAACATGTGAGGTAGTGGATAAAAATGGTTTGATAATCGGGTTTATTTCTGTACAAGGGCAAAGTCTGAGGTGAAGTTTGTGATTCCGTAGAAACTGATCGTCAACATGTTGTAGAAAATCCTTTTTTTTTTAGCAAAAACTTTTTTCATTCATTTGACATCAAACTACACCAAAATTACATTAATATATCTGAGATGGACTTTTCTCTGTTGAAAACATAATATGAGACCTGTGGTCAGAGTGTTTTGCTCCCTTTTTTATTTCATGATGAGAATAGAACTAATCTTACCTAATGTCTGATAATTTTCTTATTGCCTTAGAGAAGATTGCCACCCTTTTCAGTAGTTCAGGTATAAATTAACCTTTCATGTGACAGTCAATAATCTTTAAATGTCCGATACAGTCATTTCAAGCATAAATGAAAAAACCTCAGGGTAATTATCAGTTTACTTTTTGTATAGGAACAAAGCCTGAGTTGAAGTTTGTGATCACCAACCACTGCCCATTTTATAGAAAATATAGGAAGTTAACTTCAAATTTCAAATATCATTTTGTTTTTAAAAGAGGGCAAAGTCTGATTTAGAGTTTGTCATTTCATAAAAGCTAATAACCTACTGTTGCCCATATTGTAAAAAAATATGTTAGGTAGTGGATCTTGAAAAGGCATTTATCAAGTTTATTTCAGTACAAGGGCAAGGTGAAATTCATGGTTTTTGAGAAGATGATTAGCTACTGATACCCACATTTTAGAAAATATGTCAAGTAGTGGATTAAGGATTATTATGTTAACCTTTATGTGAGGGCAAAATCTGAAGTGAAGTTTGTTATCAACTACTGTTACCCATCGTACAGAATTTTATGTAAGCTATTGAATATAGAGTGGTTAAATTATCATGTTTCTTCTGTGAAAGGGCAAAGTCAGAAGTTTTTGATAATCTGCCACTGCCTGGATTTAGCCTAGATCAATAATAGTGTTTTTTCTGTAGGAGGGCAAAATCTGAATTGAAGATTGTGACCATCTACCACTGCCTAGATTTAGAATAGTTCACTTATCGTGTAATTTTTCTGTAGTAGGGCAAAGTCTGAAGTTAACTTTGTGATTACCTTGTTATCACTTGCCACTGCGTGAATTTAGAGTGATTCAACGATTTTTTTTGCTCCATTAAGATAAAGTCTGATCACTCACACTGCCTCAATTTAGAATAGTTAAATTATCATATTTTTTCTGTAGTAGGGCAAAGTCTGAAGTGAAGTTTACGATAACTTACCACTGCCCACGTTGTAGAGCTGGTACTCTGCCTGGTCACTGAAGTCGTACGTCTCAAACTCGTTGTTTATCTCCTCCGTCGGAGTGCCCCGTGGACGGGTTGGTCGGAAGGTGTCGCTGTCGTCAACGAGCACCACGTTGTTGTCGGTCGTCTCCTCGAGCTCGCTCGTACTCTCGTTGTCAGTAGACGCTAACAACCAGACGCCAGCGTCTTGTCCGCGTCTCGTTGGTGTCAGGTTGGCCTCTGTCGCAGGGGGCGAGACGCGCTGGCCGCAAGTCATGGTTACTTTGCCACCGTTAGACCCTGAAATAGGCAAACCTCCGATGTTATACAGCTACACAGACACAAACATCACTTTACGTTAGACCCTGAATTAGGCAAACCTCCGATGTTATACAGCTACACAGACACAAACATTACTTAAGTGAGACCCTGAAATAGGCAAACCTCCAATGATATATAGCTACACAGCCACAAACATTACTTTACGTTAGACCCTGAAATAGGCAAACCTCCAATGATATACAGCTACATAGACACAAACATTACTTTACGTTAGACCCTGAATTAGGCAAACCTCCAATGATATACAGCTACACAGCCACAAACATTACTTTACGTTAGACCCTGAATTAGGCAAACCTCCAATGATATATAGCTACACAGCCACAAACATTACTTTACGTTAGACCCTGAAATAAGCAAACCTCCGATGTTATACAGCTACATAGACACAAACATCACTTTAAGTTAGACCCTGAAATAGGCAAACCTCCTATGTTATACAGCTACACAGACACAACTGTCACTTTAGGTTAGACCCTGAATTAGGCAAACCTCCAATGTTATACAGCTACACAGACACAAACATCACTTTAGGTTAGACCCTGAAATAGGCAAACCTCCAATGTTATACAGCTACACAGCCACAAACATTACTTTACGTGAGACCCTGAATTAGGCAAACCTAAAATGTTATACAGTTACCCAGCCACAAAAATAATTTTAGGTTAGACCCTGAATTAGGCAAACCTCAAATGTTATACAGCTACACAGACACAAACATCACTTTAAGTTAGACCCTGAAATAGGCAAACCTCCTATGTTATACAGCTACACAGACACAACTGTCACTTTAGGTTAGACCCTGAATTAGGCAAACCTCCAATGTTATACAGCTACACAGACACAAACATCACTTTAGGTTAGACCCTGAAATAGGCAAACCTCCAATGATATACAGCTACACAGACACAAACATTACTTTACGTTAGACCCTGAAATAGGCAAACCTCCATTGTTATACAGCTACACAGACACAAACATTACTTTACGTTAGACCCTGAATTAGGCAAACCTCCAATGATATACAGCTACACAGACACAAACATTACTTTACGTGAGACCCTGAACTAGGCAAACCTCCAATGTTATACAGCTACACAGCCACAAACATTACTTTACGTTAGACCCTGAATTAGGCAAACCTCCAATGATATACAGCTACACAGACACAAACATTACTTTACGTTAGACCCTGAAATAGGCAAACCTCCATTGTTATACAGCTACACAGACACAAACATTACTTTACGTTAGACCCTGAATTAGGCAAACCTCCAATGATATACAGCTACACAGACACAAACATTACTTTACGTTAGACCCTGAAATAGGCAAACCTCCAATGTTATACAGCTACACAGACACAAACATTACTTTACGTTAGACCCTGAATTAGGCAAACCTCCAATGATATACAGCTACACAGACACAAACATTACTTTACGTGAGACCCTGAATTAGGCAAACCTCCAATGTTATACAGCTACACAGACACAAACATTACTTTACGTGAGACCCTGAAATAGGCAAACCTCCATTGTTATACAGCTACACAGACACAAACATTACTTTACGTTAGACCCTGAAATAGGCAAACCTCCATTGTTATACAGCTACACAGACACAAACATTACTTTACGTTAGACCCTGAATTAGGCAAACCTCCAATGATATACAGCTACACAGACACAAACATTACTTTACGTGAGACCCTGAATTAGGCAAACCTCCAATGTTATACAGCTACACAGACACAAACATTACTTTACGTTAGACCCTGAATTAGGCAAACCTCCAATGATATACAGCTACACAGACACAAACATTACTTTACGTTAGACCCTGAAATAGGCAAACCTCCAATGTTATACAGCTACACAGACACAAACATCACTTTAGGTTAGACCCTGAAATAGGTGAACCTCCAATGTTATACTGCAACACAGCCGCAACTGTCACTTTGCCACTGTCAGACCCTGAAATATGGAGACCTTCAAAGTTATACTGTCGCAAACATCACTTAAGGTTAGACACTGAAATATACAAACGTCCACATTGATACTGCTACACATGCAGCCATAAGTGCTGCAAATGTGACTTTGCAGCTGTAAGACCCTAAAATAGGCAAACCTCAAATATTACGTATACACATAGTGACCCCTTAAATGCTACAGACATCACTTTACTACCATTAAACTATATTATATCATACAGCTACACAGCTACAAATATCACTTCACTGCTAATAGACCCTGAACTGTATATGCAGACCTCTAAACATGTATTGCATTATTATATGTAGACACAGCCTAAAGTTCGCTTTACAAATGGTAAACCAGAATTGAATAATGCTCTACGCCTCCCTGCAGCTCTGAGCAGCTCTGAGCAGTTCTATAGCAGTTTAAGCAGCTCTAAACATCTCTGAATAACACTAAGTAGCTACGTACAGCTCTGAAAAATCTCTGTACAGTTCTTTGCAGCTCGGAGCAGCTTTCTCTCTACTACTGAGTAGCTCTGAGTAGCACTAAGGAAAACTGGAAAGCTTTGAGCAGCACTGAACTAACCTGCTCTGAACAGCACCGAGGTGTAGAGCGCTTCTCAGAGCTGCTCAATGCTGCACAGAGCTGTTTAGTAGTGTTAAAGACTACTGACAGCTTTTCAGAGCTACTGCCCCGAACTGTTCAGGGCTTTTAAAAGCTGTTCAGAGCTATCCTGGGCTAGTCAATGCTGTTCAGAGCTACCAACAGCTGTTCAGAGCTTGTCGAACCACTCAGAGCTGTCCAGAGCTCTACATAGTTCTACAGAGCTGCTCGGTACTGTTCAGTGCTGGTCAGGGCTGCTCAGAGCTCTTCAGGGCTGCTCAGAACTGCTCAGAGCTGCTCAGAGCTGCTCAGAGCTATTCAGAACTGCTCAGAGCTGCTCGGTGCTGTACAGAGCTGTACAGACTGCTCAGCCCTATATACATAGACAATAATAGATGGTTTTGTGGACAGGCGGCCGTAAACCACGAGAGGTTGACGCGTTGTAATACACGAGCGTTAGCGAGTGTATTACGACATCAACCTCGAGTGTCCACAAAATCATCGTTTGTTGCATTTATTATCCTTTTTTTTAATTTTTGTTATATTCAATCAAAACATACAGTAACGACGTATTGTATTCGCCTATTGGCGTTCTTCCATACAGTAGCCACATAGAGGACATTATGACGATACTTGACAAGAAGACAAGACAGATTACATTTACTCACAATATAAATCATAACATGATTTTGTACAATTCATTTATCTTATTACTGGCATTTCTCATTTGTCCTTACCTCATAATGATCTTATGATCAGGTTACTTTATTGTTAATAAGATAATTGTCTATTTTTCATTGATAATAGTCTCACACCGATCTTATGATCAGCTTATCTACTATTAGTAGGCATCCTCTTCTAACCGATCCAATAGGGTTGTAATATGCAATGTTCAGGAACCATTAGCACTCACGGGTAACTATTTGATAATGTTTTCAAGATCGATCTTTAACAACTCTTCCTTTACTCTGGCTTTGAAAGTATCACCTCTCGGTAAGTCTTGGGTCTCTTTACTCATTAAGTTCCAGATTTTCTCTCCTATAAATAACGGTGACCTCCTATACTTTTCCGATCTAGGTCTCTCAATTTTGAGTCTCGTTTTGTGGGACAACCTTGTGTTATAGGGTTGTTCCTCAAGAATGTGTTCATCATTTTCCGACCACCATTTTATAATCCATCTTTTCAATGAACTAAACCCACTAATTTCCATGTCCACTATTTCTTTCCTCTATAGCAAAAGGGACTATTTTCCCCGTAAACCATGGTTTTGAGGCCGTATACCACAGGTTTGAATCCGTATACCACAGTTATGGTATCTGACAGGTTTTATACAGTAGTCAGTGGTTTACTGAGTCCCCATACATTTTCAATGGGGGCTTTGTATACGATGGATAATAAACAATGGGTCGTGGTTTACTGAGTCCCCACACATTTTCAATGGGGTCCTTGTACACCATGGATAATAAACAATGGGTCATGGTTTACTGAGTCCCCACACATTTTCAATGGGGGCTTTGTATGCGATGGATAATAAACAATGTGTAGTGGTTTACTGAGTCCCCATACATTTTCAATGGGGGCTTTGTATGCGATGGATAATAAACAATGTGTAGTGGTTTACTGAGTCCCCATACATTTTCAATGGGGGCTTTGTATGCGATGGATAATAAACAATGGCTGGGGATTTACTGAGTTCCCATACATTTTTAATGGGGGCTTTGTATACCATGGATAATAAACAATGTGTAGTGGTTTACTGAGTCTACATACATTCTCAATGGGGGCGTTGTATACCATGGATGATAAAGGCTGCTCCTCAGAACCCCACTAGGCAGCTCTTCTCACACTCACCCCGGAACTCGAGCCAGAATCCGCGGTCCTGCCGCAGTCCGTCAGTCTCCAGGCGTAGCGTCAGCGCCTGTCGTCGCAGTCTTAATGTCTCGGGCAGCCCCTCGGGCACCACGGGGTTGCACTTGTCGCCCCAGCCGTCGATACGCAGGCGATCCCCGGGGCAGCGGCCGTCGGCGCGGCCCGAGGTGTGCAGGGAGAAGTCGAGGATGGTGAGCAGGATGGAGCTGTCCTGGGTCTTGAGGCTGCACGCGCACTGCACGTCGGGCGGGTACGGGGCGGGGTAGCGCGGGCTGGAGATGTAACCCTGCCACGTGGTCACCTGAGCGGGTGCACAGATATCCCGGATACGCTCTCCTGTATGAGAGAGAGGAATGAGAGACGGAAGTTAAAAGAGATGTCCCGGATACGCTCTCCTGTGAGAGAGGGAAGAATGAGAGACGTAAGTTAAAACATGTCCCGAATACGCTCTCCTGTGTTAGAGGGAGGAATGAGAGACGGAAGTTATAACAGATGTCTCAGATAAGCTCTCCTGTAAGAGAGGGAGGAATCAGAGACAGATAAGTTTTACATTTCTCTATCGATGTACAATGTTTTAAGGGTAACATAGATCAATTTATTCGATAGGACTACTAGGTATGAGTCTCTACCATAAGCCTGCTTTACATATCTATATATTCATATATATATACATTTATATATATGCGCTCTTACGGTCGGAGAGATGAATGAGAGACGGAAGTTGAAACAAATGTCCCGGATACGCTCTCCTGTGAGAGAGGGAGGAATGAGAGACGGAAGTTAAAGCAGATGTCTTGGATAAGCTCTCCTGTAGGAGAGGGATAAATGAGAGATGGAAGTTAAAACGGATGTCCCGGATACGCTCTCCTGTGTTAGAGGGAGGAATGAGAGATGGAAGTTGAAACAGATGTCACGGATACGCTCTCCTGTAAGAGAGGGAGAAATGAGGGACAGAAGTAAAAACAGATGTCCCGGATACGCTCTCCTGTAAGAGAGGGAGGAATGAGAGACAGAAGTTAAAACAGATGTCCTGGATATGCTCTCCTGTAAGAGAGGGATGAATGAGAGACGGAAGTTAAAACGGATGTCCCAGATACGCTCTCCTGTAAGAGAGGGAGGAATGAGAGACGGAAGTTAAAACAGATGTTCCGGATACCCTCTCCTGTGAGAGAGGGAGGAATCAGAGACGGAAAAGTTTTGCATTTCTCTATCGATGTACAATGTTATAAGGGTAACATAGATCAATTTATTCGATATGGGTACTAGGTATGAGTCTCTACCATAAGCCTGCTTTGTATATATATATATATATATAAATATATATATATACATACATATATATATATGCGCTCTCCTGTGACAAAGGGAAGAATAAGAGACGGAAGTTAAAACAGATGTCCCGGATACGCTCTCCTGTGAGAGAGGGAGGAATGAGAGACGGAAGTTAAAGCAGATGTCCCGGATACGCTCTCCTGTGAGAGAGGGAGAATTAGAGACAGAAGTTAAAACGGATATCTCGGATACGCTCTCCTATAAGAGAGGGAGGAATGAGAGACAAAAGTTAAAACAGATGTCCCTGATACGCTCTCCTGTGAGAGAGGGAGGAATAAGAGACGGAAGTTAAAACTGATGTCCCGGATACGCTCTCCTGTAAGAGAGGGATGAATGAGAGACGGAAGTTAAAACAGATGTCCCGGATACGCTCTCCTGTGTTAGAGGGAGGAATGAGAGACGGAAGTTAAAACAGATGTCCCGGATACGCTCTCCTGTGAGAGAGGGAGAATTAGAGACGGATTATTTTTACAGTTGTCTATCGATGTACAATGTTATAAGGGTAACATAGATCAAACTATCCGATAGGACTACTAGGTACGAGTCTCTACCTCAAGCCTGGTTTATATATGCAAAGCAGTTATTTGATTTTTTAGTTTTTTACACCATGCAATTGCAAGACTTAACTGAGAATGTACCTCACGCGGCACATATGTAAATCTATAGTATATAAATGAGTCACGGGGCACACACATATAGTTGACCTGCATGTAACTAGCGTAATGCTCAAAGGTGCTCAGTAAAGGGTTGCTGACGGGCAGCGTACACACAGTCTTCCCCATAAAGTTATATACTATATATATATATCAATAGTATATGAATTACGGTATATATATAGCATATAAATAACGCACGGGGCACACAGATTTAGATATAGTATATAAATGACTCACGGGGCACACACGTATAGTTGACCTGCATGTAGCTTGCGTACTGCTCACAGGTGCTCAGGAAGGGGTTGCTGACGGGCAGCGTGCACACCGTCTTCCCCATACAGTTATATATAAATATAGTATATAAATGACTCATGGGGCACACATGTATAGTTGACCTGCATGTAGCTTGCGTACTGCTCACAAGTGCTCAGGAAGGGGTTGCTGACGGGCAGCGTGCACACCGTCTTCCCCATACAGTTATATATATATATAGTATATAAATGACTCACGGGGCACACATGTATAGTTGACCTGCATGTAGCTCGCGTACTGCCTACATGTGCTCAGGAAGGGGTTGCTGACGGGCAGCGTGCACACCGTCTTCCCCATACAGTTATTTATATATATAGTATATAAATTACGGTATACATATATATATTAGACGATATAGTATATAAATGACTTACGCGGCACACATGTATAGTTGACCTGCATGTAGCTCGCGTACTGCTCACAGGTGCTCAGGAAGGGGTTGCTGACGGGCAGCGTGCACACCGTCTTCCCCATACAGTTATTTATATATATAGTATATAAATTACGGTATACATATATATATTAGACCATATAGTATATAGATGACTTAAGCGGCACACACGTATAGTTGACCTGCATGTAGCTCTCGTACTGCTCACAGGTGCTCAGGAAGGTGTTGCTGACGGGCAGCGTACACACTGTCTTCCCCATACAGTTATATATAAATATAGTATATAGATGACTTACGCAGCACACACGTATAGTTGACCTGCATGTAGCTCGCGTACTGCTCACATGTGCTCAGGAAGGGGTTGCTGACGGGCAGCGTGCACACCGTCTTCCCCATACAGTTATTTATATATATAGTATATAAATTACGGTATACATATATATATTAGACCATATAGTATATAGATGACTTACGGGGCACACACGTATAGTTGACCTGCATGTAACTCGCGTACTGCTCACATGTGCTCAGGAAGGGGTTGCTGACGGGCAGCGTGCACACCGTCTTCCCCATACAGTTATTTATATATATAGTATATAAATTATGGTATACATATATATTTTAGACCATATAGTATATAGATGACTTACGGGGCACACACGTATAGTTGACCTGCATGTAACTCGCGTACTGCTCACATGTGCTCAGGAAGGGGTTGCTGACGGGCAGCGTGCACACCGTCTTCCCCATACAGTTATATATATATATAGTATATAAATGACTCACGGGGCACACACATATAGTTGACCTGCATGTAGCTCGCGTACTGCTCACATGTGCTGAGGAAGGGGTTGCTGACGGGCAGCGTGCACACCGTCTTCCCCATACAGTTATATATATATATAGTATATAAATTACGGTATACATATATATATTAGACCATATAGTATATAGATGACTTACGGGGCACACACGTATAGTTGACCTGCATGTAACTCGCGTACTGCTCACAGGTGCTCAGGAAGGGGTTGCTGACGGGCAGCGTGCACACCGTCTTCCCCATACAGTTCTCCTTCAGACTCATCTCCTGCACGCAGTCTCCGCTGCGCACGTCGTAGCTGCACGCCGGGCTGACGTCACTTCCGGTGTCGGTGCGCACGCCGTAGAAGGCGTGTAAGACCCGGATGAGGCTGGCGGGGGGACATCGCAGGTTGACGACGGGCACCCCGCGTACGTGGAAACACTGACTGGCCGTGCGGGTCGAGGCCTCCTTCCACTCTGACTCATCTGTTGTAATAAGTAATTTAAAAATAAATTATTCTTAATTAATTAATTTTTTTTTTATCAATTTTTTTTTTCACAATTCAAAACAGAATTCACCAGATTTGGTGGTCATCTATTTTGCTAGCTTATACAGATGCTAGATCAGGGTGTAAACAACCATGATTCCAACATATATATTGTTATAGTGAAAATGAGAATAAACTGTACATGTATAAAAACAAGTAATTATCATTATAATACATGGGAATAAGTACACAATAACGACTGGTTTTTGTGTACGAGTGGCCATATTCTCTGAGTAGTTGATGCGTAGTAATATATGAGCGTGGAAACACTGACTGGCCCTGCGGGTCGAGGCCTCCTTCTATTCCGACTCATCTGTTGTAATCAACATATTTTTATTGTTAAAGGCATATCAGACAATTTGGCGTGAAAATCAAAACCCATGTCATTTTTCTGAAAATGGAAAACAATGATCTCTAAGTATTGTAGAGCGCATATCTGACTTAAAAATCGGGGGGTCACCATACTAGATTTTGATGTAGAGATCAATATTATAATCATTTTATATTAGATTATATAGAAACTTTAAAAGTTGTTGTTCACCTAGACCAATGTCATTTAAACCAATGTCATTTTCCTCAAACTTTCACAGAATACAAATACAGTATTCCCGCTAGGTGGCATCATTAAGATTATAGGAATCTTTGGGTTGCATTCATGTACGTCTTTAGCACGGGAGGCAGGCCAGTGGATTCTCAAGGCTCTAAGCCTAGTTCTTAAGAATTCTTCTCCAATAGAGTATAGTGAGAGTACAGAATACCACTTAGAGAGTGTGAGATCTTATGAGAGGGGTGCTTGGATGGACAAATAGGCGAAATACCTAATAATAATTTTAAAAAAAATAAATTTTTAAGTATTTTTTTTCTCATTTATTCAGAATGAAACAGAACAAGAGACCATTTCTGGCTTTTGGGCCAGTTCTTCCAATGGCGGCGTACAAGGGTTGTTAACATGTACAGATAATAATAACAATGATAAGTTATAACATAAAGAAGAAAAAGGATGCTTGGAGTGCATAACTACATAAGAACCAAGTGTTATTCTATTCTATTCCAGACATCTAATCATGTATTACATCTTTGATACACTTTTTATTGCTTTCGATTATTACAAATCGCTCTTCCTTACAAGTTGCATCATGACAGTTGATGCAGCGAAGCGAAGGTTGTAACGACTGATGTATCTTGACTTATTGAATTCTGATTAAGAAATGAAGACTGTAACGATATATGTGTCTTAATACTTGACATCGCGGAACAAGCTAATGCAAGCACTCCAATGTAACGTTTCTTTGAATAGACGCTGCTATAAAAAAATTCAAATAAGAATATCGGTTTTTTGATTTAGAGATCAATATTATGATAATTTCATAAAAGAATACATGCAAATTTTAAGAGATTAATTTTTACATAGTCAAACACATGTCATTTTCCTCAAACCTTCACAGAATAGAGTAGATGTATAAGTACTATGTATCAACTTTTCAAAACTGTCACTGTCCTTGTTTTTTGAAAGAATTGAAAAAATACCTTTCAGTACAAAAAATACTTTTCGGTACATTTCCTATGTCAATCAAGCAATTAGCAATTCGCCTATTCTACCTATAATATTATAATATTTGTATTATTATATACCGGTGCACGAATGTCTCACTTTTACGCGATAGCAGAAAAGATTCCGTTCGGCCGCACTGTGGCGTAAAATATTTTTACGCCACACTGTACCACGTGACTTATTTTGGAAGTTGAAATAGGTTGATAATGTAAGTACAAAAATGGCATTTAAATCGAATATCGGTATATAATAATAAAAAGACATAGTGAGTGTGGCCGAATTCCATCTGTTCCTCGATATTTTGGTCAGAAATATCTCTTAACAGATTCCATTCGGCCACACTAACCATGTCTTTCTATATTATCTGACCTTCAGCTCTTTCTCATTCTAAACGACCAGGCAGTTGCTTGTACAAGTTGACATGCCTATGAAATTACATAATAGCCAAGTCTTTTGGATTTCATCAGTCAAACCCAACATTGGACTTCACATTGGGAACTCGTTCTCAATGCTCCTACAAGTATTGCAGACAGTTCTCCATGGTCTGTATTCTGTATGTCGTCCATTCTGTTAATGTGTACAGGGGTGAGATAAATAGAGACTAAAAGCAAATAGTATGTTCATCATAGATGAATGAGCGTGTAATTATAAATGAATAACAATTAAAAGGTTTGGATTAGATCCAGTCTATGAACAGTTTTCTCTATCCCACTTGCACCAATTCAACTTGCTATTTCTGCAACTGACTAGCTAGGATCAAAACATATCAAGCAGCAGTGGGTCAATGAGGTATTTTGGTCTTAAGTGATTGGTCATGGTCAGCTGGGCACACCTCTAAGACCCTGAGACACTGGCTCCCTGCTCTGTTCTTACTATCACATTGAACAACATGCAGATAGTGAAGGGATAGTTTTCTGGAAGCACACTGAAAGTTCAATGTGACCACTCTAAACTCTAGATGATGTATTTAGCGCGTGCAAGCACGCTCTAAAAACAACTAGTTTTGGTCAAAGTCATTGTTTTCCAACTCATTTGAACACTACATGATATTCATTCGGATATCGTCTCGTTTATATCACTCCACATCAAACTCGTGGAGAATGACGACTTTGACCACTTTGACTTTATCATTATACACCTTTGCACATCAGTCTTAGAAGGAAACTCATGAGATAAAAATAACATGGTCCATACTCCACCGAGTTTGTCTGTGGAGTAATTTATGAAGCGAAGATGAGAAAATTACTCTGCAGTCGAATGAGGTGGACCAAGTTATTTTCATCGAATGGGTTTCTGATTCTATCTCACCACATATAACATTATCTATTGATAATAAATCACAAAATTAGCCATTGAGTGTTTATATAGAACTGCATCGAGAATCGTATAAATAGATACTACTCCACAAGTTTGGATGGGCCGCAATCGTCGTCGAGGCGAAGCCGAGTGGCGATAATAGCCCATTAAAACGAGTAGAGTTTTGTGTATTTTACGTTTCGAGTGCGGTTCTGGATTTATCTCACCCGTTTTTATGACATTAAATATCATCAAAATTTCACAATAATTAGAATAGACTTAGCAAATCCATATGACGTCATCTCAAATTCACTACGCCACGGCCTTGGCGTAGTATTTTCATTTTATGGGGGGGGGGGGATCGTTGAGTTTTTTTTGAGTAAATATACTAAGTAATCTATTCTAAATGTTTCATAATTATATCGTATTTCACTGTAGTCAAAAAATCATGGACAGACCAGTCTTACACGAACGGCCTGCTTTGCCATCATACGGAAAAAAATTCTGTATGACAAAAATAGTGTGTAACTAAAATGAAAGAATATCAATGCTACACTTGGCAGGACAATGAAAACACTACAGAGTGGTTTCAGAGAAATGCGGCCGTATGGTTCTTGGAGTTGCATTCTTTTAGGTAACAATTCCATGGGGGAAGTAATCTAGATTATCTCACCCAGGGTATTTATTCTCCATAAACTTAACAATGGAAACTCGTATCCAACGCCCATGTGATATCTAGTAAAAAAATATCCAATGGGGGATTATGTCACAAATATTAGCCCATTAGTCAATGTGAAGGTAAATTCAGAAACCCATTCAAGGTTATGGTCAGAGCTCGATCAAATCTTCTTTGAATCGCTACGTAATCCACGCAGCTTCGCATTGTGATTTACGACGCGATTCAAACTCAATACCATACGAGCTTTGACCCTAAACTGTCATAAATTTCCTCTAGAGGATCATATGAAACTATAAAACATCTAATAACAAACACCACTGGACGGCGATCTGCAGATTGTGAAGTATGATCTCCGGATTTCCAATATGGCGTGACCTTTGTGTAAAACATGAAGTGTTTCCGGTGAGGTCAGAGTGGCGCCATCTGCCGGCTAGGCTGGGAGGTCACCAGTTGTTACTTTCTGCCGCCAGACGGCGCGCCGTTCTGTCGCCAGGCAACACGGCGTCCCCGTGTGTGGAGCTCGCTACACGCACTCAGCTGCCGTGTACACAGCGCTTTTCTTCAATTTTTATAATATTTGTTATTTTTATTATTCATTATTTTCATTATTATTTATTCACTGGTCACGTGACAGGTATTCTACGTGATTAGCTTATTCATTATTATACATGTACTAAAACATAAGGTTTTCTTCAATACTTTCA
Organism: Alentia gelatinosa; assembly: GCA_950022655.1. Taxonomy (NCBI): domain Eukaryota; kingdom Metazoa; phylum Annelida; class Polychaeta; order Phyllodocida; family Polynoidae; genus Alentia; species Alentia gelatinosa. Next base: position 137,493,516 of record OX465580.1, on the reverse strand, counting down.
AAAATAAGGACGGTGACCTATGAATTTTAAGATTTAAATAGAAAGTACTTCTAATTCGCAATGAATAGATTTAACGTTTTGTCCAGTTTATGCGATCTTACTAGGTCCAAGTTAAGTAGGTCCAAGTTAAGTAGGCCCATTTATATTTGCTTTATTTACCAACAAAGAGTACTGAAAGAATTGGCCACCTATGAATTTTAAAATCTAAATAAGTGATACTATACATCTGTTATATTCTGTGAAAGTTTGAGGGAAATCAAATGGGTTTTACTTTGTGAAAACCAACTATATCGAATCTCTATATGTTCCATTATAAAAGTACCACAATATCAATCTCTAAATCAAAAACGAACAATCTTTAAGTTGGCTGACCCTCAATCTTTAAGTTGGATATGTGTTCTGCAACACTTGGAGATCGCCATATTCCAATTTCAGGAAAATGATTTTGGTATTGATTTCAAGTCAAATTATCCGATATACCTTTAATCATTGAATTTAATCCAGAGGTCACTTTAATCATCTATAGATAGGTGAACCATTTATTCCAAGGGATGATTTGATCATAAATAATTTTGGGTGACCGGGCGATAAGAGATTCACACAGAAGGCAGTTCATCACCGCACACATCGTCAATCCGGGATTATGCAACATTACTAAAATATTTGACCCCCTGCCATCTAGTATGCATTCCCTGCATTTTAACCCCCGCCCCCTCTAGTACGTACGTACTTTGTGGCTGGCCGGGATGCCAATAAAACAATAAGACAGAGACTAAGGGGCCCATCCATTAAAAATTAAACTACGCAGAAAAGCGTGGAAATTCTGCGGTCATCTCTTCTTGAATCTAACGCATGTAAGATTCGGAAGGGGGGGGGGTCGTCCATAAATGTATGGATAACCCCTTAATTGAGGTCAGTGAGTACATACTTTAAGGAGGGCCTCCCACATGCCGCTGAAATAACCCCCCCCCCCTCACGACCCTCAGTAAGGCCCGGCGTCCACCTACTACGATAAAATCGTAGACCTCCCGATATGGCACCGATACAAAATGTCAAAATCGGTGCCATATCGGGAAGGTGCAAAATCGTAGGCATATGTCTAGACATGCCAATCCAACACGCATTATATGGGTTTTTTATCGGTGTCTAATCGCAGAACCGTGGTCAACTGCCCCGATATTAGGTGACCTTCTGACGCGATTTTGATTTTTTATCGGGAGGTGCATCGTAGACCATATCGGTGCCATATCGTAGTAGGTGGACGCCGGGCCTTAGTCGGTATTTTTTAAAGACGGTCCCTTATAAAGCTGCATTCTTTAGAAGGCAGGGGTTCATTTACTGTCAATTTTACCAAGTACTTATCACGTACAGACACATTATGCCTGTTTTTGTATTTTCATATATATATACAGTAAGGCCCGGCGTCCACCTACTGCGATATAGCTCCGATATGGTCTACGATGCACCTCCCGATGCAAAATCAATATTGCGTCTGAAAGTCACCTAATATCGGGGCAGTTTACCACATTTCTGCGATTAGACACTGAAAAAACCCCATACAATGCGTGGTGGATTGGCATATCTAGACATATGTCTACTATTTTGCACCTTCCCGATTTTGACATTTTGTATCGGTGCCATATCGGGAGGTCTATGATTCTATCGTAGTAGGTGGACGCCGGGCTTAAGGATGGCTCCGATGCTGGGTTTAGAAGGCAGGGGCTCATTTACTGTCAATTTTACCAAGTACTTATCACATACAGACACATTATGCTTGTTTTCGTATTTTCATATATATATATATACAGTAGAACTTCGCGTAAGCGGGCTCTCTACGTTCCGCACCAAAGTTACCGCTTACGCGGGGTTAAAAAAAAAATCTACTATAGGGATCCATTCAGAGCAAAGGTGTTCGTTAACGCGGGGTGACAGCTTACGCGGGGTGTTCCTTTATGCGGGGTTCATACTGTACCTTAAAATGACAATTTTTTACCTTCGCTACATGGAGGATTTGTTGGATTTCCCGGCCGTTCATACGCCGTACGCCACGTACGTGTAGTACGACCATAAATATGACATGGGTAGGAGTGGGCAGTATACGTTGGACATACGGCCACAGATATATAATGATATAGAGAAACTGTATTCCTGTGGAATAATTTTCCCGTTTCTGAACATGTTTCGGTGGAGGTTTAAACCGAGATTGTAGAACGAGGTATATCTAATGTATAGTTATTATGTTAATAGGTATTATATAGAACATCCTGACCATGCTGTACAAGGTACAAACCGAGATGAAAATTGACGGTAAATACGGATCGAGACGTTTATGTCCTGTACGATATATTGACGTTATATGGCGAAACAGTGCGGATTTATACGGCACGAGTACAATAATACTACGACTTACCGAGGCCGGGTTTGGCGGTTGTCTCTCCACAAAGAGCGCTGAAAATCCACAGACAACACACACATAAAACGCGTAATCCGCCACACGCCGACATGTCTAACATCTCCCCGTCTTCCTGCACTCCAGTCCTCCTCCGCCCCGCCCCGCCGCACGTCACAGCCTGACGTCACGCCCTGACGTCACACCACGACGCGCGCTGATTGGTCGGCGCCGTGTGACGTCACAGACCCACACCTGGCCGGACGCGCCCATAACAGGCATTTCTTGGCGCACGCCGCTAGGTGGCAGCTTGACGGGACCGCGCGTCTACCCGGCATGCAGAGCGCCGGGTCGTGACCTACATTCCGCTGGTTTCTGGGTGGGTAGGTCGCTGGTGGTTCCGGTTTATCACGGAAGTCTCAGACTTGGAGTTATTTTAATGTCAGATGTGAATCGTGAAACTCGACTGGATGGTAGAAACAAAGCGGAACCGGATGTGAACGAAAGGTGCGCACGCAGACGGATATATGCCAACTGAAGTCACAGACGTCTGCATTATTGAACGTCGCAAGATGGCGCCACTGGGAATGTCTTTAAAAACGAGGCTGGACTGAGTGCACGGACATAGATTGGCCGCCACCTCTGTCTACACTGTGTTCCAACTAAGGCCCGTTTCCTTTGACCGACAAAAACGGTGTAGATTTTCTGTGTTCTCTTAATGGTCAATTTATATTTCATTTTGCGTCAACAGTGCTACAGGTCCGTCGGTGGTTCCTGACTGTATATCAGTGATGGCCAATGGAAATAGGCTATTAGGAGATCACACATTTAAATCTGTACCGTTTTCGTCGGCCAATGGAAACGGGCCTATAGATTGGCCACCACCTCTGTCTATACATAGCGTATTCCAACTTAGAGGTTGGTATGGTCAAACCCTTGTCGCGTCCACATATTCTCACTCTCGGACCAAGCAGCTTTCTTTGTCCGTGGATTCTGTTAGCCGAAATACCATCAGAAAAATTGATAATAATGTCTACCTTTATGGTTATTCTATTCAAAAGACAAACAAAAGAAATATGAACATGGAAACAGAGCTTCAAGAGTGAGTATTGACACATTCTCCAACCATAGATCTTGATCACATGAAAGATCTGGAGGGAGAGTGTCAAACACTTACAGCTAGTAGATCAAGGTGCCACAGATTTAACCCAACCAGAGCTAGCGTAGTGTAGCTCTGCTGGCCAGTGTCGTACGGGCTATGCGCGGTTGCGCCGAGTGTTGCCACCAGAGGTCAGCACAGTCGGATGTCTGTCTTGAAGCCTCGCCTATGTTAGATTGGCCGCTACTTTAGTCTCCACTCTGTTCAGACTTAAGAGGGGCGTCCACCAACCACGACAAGGCTATGACAATGGGTTCCCGACAAGGTCCACGATTGGCCTACGATTGGAGGCCTTGTCGTGGTTGGTGGACACTAGTTCCCGACAAGAGGCCACGACAGGCTGCAACTGGGCCTTCGGGGGCCTTCCGACAAGGTTGCGACAAAATCAAACATGTTCGATTTTTGCCACGACTGGAGTCTTGTCGTGGAGTGTTGTGGTTTCCTCGATATCACTGTTGTAGTGTGTCCGGACCATGGAAGCCTTTTTTACGGGAACCAGCAACGTCTACGACACGCCCCGACACCGCTGTCGTAAAGCCGCTCTTCTCACGACAAGGCTGCGACAAGGCACCGATTGGAACTTTGTTGTCGGTTCTTGTCGTAGCCTTGTCGTGGTTGGTGGACGCCCGCCTTTAGAGGTTGGTTACATTACATACGGTATCTGCGGTGTGCGCCTAAAACATTTTCTATGTAGACTCTAAAAGCAGACATATTTAAAAGGGAATGTTTATAGCTAACAAATTGATAAAGAAACCAAGTTTTTTGTTCATTAAATTTTGAGAAAAAAAACATACACAGGAAATGAAAAAACGAAAATGGAAAATTGGCTTAAAGATTATGAGATAAGACACTCTCCAAGCACTACAAAAGGTCTGGTAGGAGAGTAACAAACGTGTCCCTGTACTGGGTCAAGGCGACCACGGATTTAAACCAACCAAAGCTAACGTAATGTAGTTCAGGCGGCCAGTGTAGGCCTATGTCTTTCACCTCACACATCAGGCAAGGTATGGGACGCCATTTTCCTGGTGCATCATGGGATATAATTGTGCTGGGGGTGCTAGGGGGCCTAGCGAAATTTAGCTTGTTCCCTCGTCCAATATAAATGACCAGGGAACCAGCGTAGGTTCAAGATAAAAAAGTGTTGACAAAATTGATACATAGAGGCATCATGCGTCTTTACCGGCTTAGCCTCCTGCATGAAGTCACAGCCAAAATAAGCACCATCCAGGGTGCACTTGTCACTCGTCCACTCCTTTAATATCGCTCATTTTCATTTCCCAAGACTAAATATTAAAACAAAAACACTTCTGACGAATTTCAATGTTTTGGTCACCTTTTCTGTCATTCTTGTGCCAGTTTTAAATTCAATTCCAAGTGGTTCAACTTTTAATTGTTCAAAAGAAGTTCAAAGAAAAACTTCTGACACGAATGTCTCCTGAGCGCGTGTGAGTAGGTTTGCGGCTGCGCAGACCTCGCTTCCTGTCACGGTTGTTCCAGGGCCCCGTAGCCTGGAAGCCTGGCCTAGTCACATGATAGGCCAGGTAACGGGTTCCACTTTTTTGTGTGCATTATGAGTAACGCCTCCACTTTTTGCACTCTCCTAGCAGAGATCCTAGACTCTATTTCTGCGAAAGATCTGCAGGAAGAGTGCCACCTTGGTAGACCTAGACAGTAGAGCCTAGACCAGCCTCAGTCACAGAGTAGAAAGATATATATATATATATATATATATATATATATATATATATATATATATAAGCATATCTCTACTCAGTGCCTCGGTGACTGTATCCTGCCCCTCCCCGCCTGCTGCCACCGCCATGTACACCTTGAGGTTCTATTTATAGTGCAGACGTCTTTGATTCAGGGGATCAGACAGAGAAGGATACTATAGAGGAAACCCATGAAAGTTTAGGGTCTGAGCTCGTATCCCATCGAGTTTGAATCACGTAGTAATTCACAAGGCGAAGCCGCGTGAATTGCTATGTGATTCAAATGAGATGGGATTGAGCTCTGACCCTAAACTTGAATGGGTTTCTGAATTTATCTCACCCATAATATTGACTAATGGGCTAACATTTGTGACATTATCCCCCATTGGATATTTTTCCTAAATATCTAATGGGTGTTAGATACGAGTTTCCAATGTTAAGTCTATGGAGAAAAAATATCCGGGGTGAGATAAATGCTACAATAAACTTTATTCTGATTTTGTTTAATCATTTAATGAATGTCCATAATCAAAGACTTGAGCAAGTCTATGTAGAGCCAAGAGAGGTGGCGTGACTGTCAGTTCAAGGTTGTCTCTAATATTACGTAAGAAGTAGTTACCAGTCCCTTATTTCATTTGGGCAGGGAACCTGTCTACGGGGCCCCGTTGCTCCACGTTTATGACACAGTTGCGGATCGCAGAATAGCGATCTGAGGGCCTAAACGTTGCTCCTGAAATTTTGCGGATTGCGTCGTAATCGCATAGGTGCATCGCCGCGTAAAATACTGCTTTTAGTGATACATTTTACGTGGACCTTCACAGCACTGTCGATCGTATCGCTGTGGGTTAAATACAACCTTATCTGATATTTCAAATAACGATCCATGGTGGCCCCACCAACTCCCGCCACTTGTTCTTTTACCTTTAACATTCTTTTATATAGGAAATAGTGATCCACACCACCAGGTGTCAGATCAGTTCTAACTGTTATGCCATCTATATGAATTGTTGTATAGCTATCGCATCGTAAAAAATAGCGATACCGCGGGAATATAGGGATACGATCCGATATTACAGGAGCAACGCTTTTTCAGTCGGATGGTTAAAGTATTCGTAAAAATAAAATTGCGATCCGATTATAGCTAGCAATGCCACAAAACAGGAGCAGGGCCCTGTTCCGGTGGTGAGGGGTGTGAGTAGTGTACAGAAACTGGGATTTGCCGCAGGCTACATGATATCATAGAGGAAACCAATGAAAGTCTAGGGTCAGAACACGTATCCCAAGTTTCAATTGCGTAGTAATTCACAGGGCGAAGCCATCGAGCACCGACCCAACACTTCAGTAGGTTTCTGAATTTATCTCACCCTTCACATTGATTAATGGGCTAACCTTTGTGACATAATTTCCATTGAGTATCTTTTTCTAAATACTAAATGATACGAATTCTTAGAAGGAAACTCACGAGATGAGAATCCCTCGGTCCGTACTCCACCGAGTTTACAAAACGGAGCTGTAGCAGTCAAACGAGGTGGAGTGTGGACCAAATTATTTTCATCGAGTGGGTTTCTGATCCCACCCTGTATAATATCATTTATTGATGAGTAATAGGGGCAATACCTTCACGGCCATGGAGTACGAGTTTCTAACGTTAAGCCTGTGGAGAAAAATACAGGGATGAGATAATCGATGTTACGTCTATGGGGAAAAGATACCAGGGCTGAGATAAAGGACCGAACGTGTTCTGGCTTTGTTTTTATTTTTTCTATCTAGTTTTTTCTATTTTAAATATCACCCTATGATCACTCCTAGTTCTATTATCGTTAGGTGGAGGTTACCACTTATTCTTGCCTGTTTGTACATGCTGTTCCAAATCTGCATGTTTCGTATTGCATCCAGAAAATCGATTCCACATTTCATATGTACAGATTCCACATTTTGCCGTCGATTCCATACCCTGTCAATAATCCTTAGTCCTCTATTTTGACCGATCTGTAGTGATCTATTTAACAACTGGTGCAATCCATCAGTAACAAGAGGGCAGTACTCCAGTGTTGGTCTTATGATCACAGTTTGTGGGGCAGGTTATGAAAATCAAGCCATACAAGACTTGATAACCACCCCGATTTTGCTGTCTACTTAAGGAAGACTCAAAATATACTTTGTAAGTAAAAAATACTTTGTAAGTGATTTTTCTTGAAAACAGAATGATCTTCAACTGTACAATGATTTACCAATGGATTAACAAGGCTGTTAACAGTATGATAGTGCTTCTACTTATACCATGCACACTGTGCTGTACAATGTTTTATTACCCACCTAGTACGGTGTCTCCATGCTAAGTGATACCCCTGATACCTCTTGTACAACAGAGATCAAACTAACCGACCAAGACACCAATGAGCCAGTTGAGGAAAATGATATACCTAAGTATGTAAATAAGTTCTTCACTACTATAGGAATGAACCTGTCATCTAAATTCACGCATGAGTGGAACGATAACTTACTACAAATGCCCCAAAACCAAGATGAGATAGTTTTTACTGAAGCAGTTTTTACTGAAGCAGAGGTCTTTGATCTTGTTAAGGACATTAACATCCACAAGTCATCCTGTATAGATTTTTATGCAACAAGAGTCCTCAAAGACAGCTTCCTTGTGCTAATCCCTCAACTGACGCATCTATTCAACCTCTCCCTCGCGAATGGTATTTTCCCTGATTCATGGAAAGTTGGACAAATCACCCTGATCCCTAAAGTCACAAATAGCAGAAATGTCTCTGACACACCCAGTAGACTAAAAAATAGAAACCGTACCAAGATCTTTATGAATGGTGCTGAACTGGAGGAGGTGAGACAGTTTATATACCTTGGTATCCCATTGGACCCCGGTCTAAACTTTAATGCACATACTAAGAATCTAATTAAGAAAGTGGCCCACAAGACCTATCTCCTATCTCAGATAAGAAAATACTTAACAGCATCACCATATACAAAACTAAAGTTCTGCCTTTCTTCGAACATGGTGACATTTTTGCGCACAACTGTAATGTCAAACTAACCAACAAACTTCAACGTATACAAAACAAAGCCCTTAAGATCTGCTTGAAAACCAATATAAGAACAAATACGAACCTAATCCATACTTTATGTAATATGAACAAATTGCATGAACGAAGGGAAGCTCATCTACTGAACTTGGCGTATAAAAGAAGTCATGAACCCAGGTATGTCACTGAATCAGAAAGGAATACTCGACAGGGAGCGGCTGCTGTACTAACTATTGACCCCTTCAAACTAGAAGCTTATAGAAGAAGTACTAAGTATAAATCATCTATTCTATGGAATGAACTTACTGCTGAAATGAGGCTCTTACCATCATGTAAGGAATTTAAATGTTTCACTAAAAAAGTCCTATGTACCCAAAGAAATAACTATGATGATTAAAAAATTAAGTGATAAAGTGATGTGTATTTGATTGTAATATCCCAGATTCCTAGCTCCATCCACACTTATGTTGAATTTATTATTGTTTTGATGATTCTTTTTCACTTTTCATCTGTACATATCATATTGTTTGCGTGTTTGTTTCAGCTCTTGGCCAGTCTATGTACTTTACCTGTATTTCCTAAATATGAACTCCTGTAAAGCCCTGGCCAATACCTGACCAGTTTCTAATAATATACTAGATTTTATTCCTGATAATTACTGGAAAGGTGAGTAATAAATACAACATTACCATGATTTCGATCTGTGTGGCCGTATTCTCCTTGTTGTTGACAATACGTAATACTCCCTGCTGTCGCTCGGAGTATTACTACGCGTCAACTACGCGGAGAATACGGCCACTCAGATCGAAATCATGGTAATGTTGTATTTATTTCTCACTTATTTTTAGATTTAAGCAATAAATATGATCGTTAGAAAACTTTTCAATGTAGTTAAGAAGCTATGTTTGGGACTACTTTCATCTCAAAAAGCTGTATCCTCCTAGGAGATTCCGCAGGTCCGTATCCTACTCAGTAGTGATCTGTAATCTCCATAGGCTTAGTATGGAGACTCCGTATCAGGTGGGTAATAAAAGCTTAGCCATAGAAGTAACATTAGAAAAAAATACTCAACAATCATCCCGTAAAGTGACAATACTACGCCAAGACCATGGCGTAGTGAATGTGAGATGAAGTCATATGGATTTGATAGGTATGTTCAAACTATTCTGATATTCTGATACTATCTATTGTCATAGAAAGGGGTGAGATAAATCCAGAACTGCACTCGAATTGTAAAATAGACAATATTCCAAGTAACTTTAAAACTGAAAGTAGGAATAAGCTAAATAATGTCATAGAATAATAAAGAATAAAAATGAAAAATTATGTCGTTGAAGGGAGTTGTGAAGGAAGGTGATGTCCTATGTACGGGAGTGACGAGAGAAGAAGGAGGAAGCAATGTGTTGGATTATGGGTAGGTATGTATATCACTTAAAGACAAATGCGGGTAGGTATCGAAACGCCCCCTGGTTTAACACTGGTGCTGCCATCTGGGGCCATGAAAATATAGCAGTTTCTCATAGACACCAATAGATAAGCACTTACCTTCTTCAGATGGCCTTCCCATAGAAATCAGCATGGTGACATAGCATTTCTCATTTGGACATGTTCCCAACTATCATAATCAAGATAGCAATAAAACATCAGTGTCATTTAGCAACAAAGTAAAAATATTCCCATAGATACCAATAATTAAGCACTTACATTTTCAGATGGCCCTCCCAAAGAAGTTAGCATGGTAACATGCCATTTTTTTTGCATTTTCTATTTGCTGATATATGGAACTTATATTATCCTGAGTTATCTGCAAATCTCAATAGAATTTAGAAATCACCAAATACCAGCATTTGTCTTTAACCCTTTAAAGATGGGTGCCAGTGGCCGAGCTACCCTCTTAAGGACGGGTGCTGGTGGCACTTTATACCGCTAGGGGACAAGCACATAGTCGTCAAAAACCATAATTTAATCGTTTAATCACGTGATACGATATATAATCTTAAATATTTCATTTTTTTCTGAATATAAATACTATTCGTGGTGTTACACCTGCATTCTGTGAAAATTTCATTAAGATTGCACCATTATTTCCTTGTTAAAAACGAATTTGTATATTTTTAAGAAATGATGCCTCAAGGCATCATTCGCCCTGCACTGGATGATGCCTCAAGGCATCATTCGCCCTGGGCTGGATGATGCCTCAAAGCATCATTCGCCGTTAAAGGGTTAACAGGTAGAGTTGTCGGTAGGTTTTGGATGTGGATTTTCTATTACTTGATGTATTTTTAAATAGAAACAGAGATGGCTGACATAGGAGTGGGGACAGTGAGAGAGGCAAAAAACTAGGAGCAAATAGTATATTCATCATCGATGAATGAGCCTGGAATTATAGATGAATAACAATGAAAAGGTTCGGCTTACATTCAGTCTATGGATATAAATATATCAAGCACCAGTATCTCAATCAGGTATTTCGGTCTTGAGTGATTGGTCATGGTCAGTTGGGGACACTTCTAATACACTGAGACACTGGCACCCTGCTCCTTCCCCGGTATCACAGTGAGTAGCACGCAGATAGTGAAGGGATAGTGTTTTTGCAGTATGCTGGAAGTCTATATGGGACCACTCTAACCTTTAGGCAACGTATATCTCGTGTAAAGACACGCTCTACTAAACAATGAAGAACAATTCTTGATCAGAGTTTACCTGAGAGGATCGTGCACCACCTTCTGGCAGAAAATATAAATAAAAACAGGACGATATTGTATCAAAAAGGTGAAACTGATGCTTTATTCCATTTTCTGATCATAATTCTTTGGCATTTCATTGTCGCGAGAAGACTTTACTGTAGTGCTTCCTGAATTACGACTACGATACTCCTTATGGAAGGTTTTCAGGGCGACTCACGTTGATAATTGACCTGATTTTCATTTGATTTGATTTGAGAAAGACAATTATTTGAGATTAGTAGAATGTAGACTGTTGAACATATTGACTGAATGTTTCTGGATTAGAGGGAAACTATGTTCCGGTGAGCAAAAGTTCAAAGTTACGAGGTAAGGCTCGGATAAATTACTGGCCAAGGCCTTGGCCGCGGGCAGTAATTTTTCCAAGCCTTACCGAGTAACTTTGAATTTTGATTACCGGTACTTGGTTTCCCTATTCCTATATACCTTCAAATATCGATAAAAATGATTATTTCTTTTCCTGCGATAGCCCCAGAAAAATGGCCACCCTTATCAAGTAACTGCATCAGCTAAGTTTTCGTCACGCTGCTCTTTTTACGTCACGTGGTCAGGCCGGGACGAAAACATCAGCCTGGGACGAAAACGTCAGCCTCGCTACATAACTTATAATTACTGCACCCCCAGAAGCGGTATGTAATTATAGAGGTTTCGGAAATGGGAATATAGGAATACTGATATATCAACTTAGTTTAATTTGAGAAATAAGAGTTCTCTTTATTCCCTCACTAACCACAGCGCTACTTAAGAGTCAACATACTTTTATGACAGATCTCAGCTCAGGGGAGTTTCCCAGTGTGTGCCTTTGGCTCTTGGCGGTAACGTATGATTACTACACTCGTATCATGTTCGTGACGCACTCTATTTTTATATGTTCTTTGATGTATTCCCAGCTTTATTCAAACACCTCACATCACATCGTGTTTTTTCCTCTAATCATTATACCTAGACCGAGTCCTTTGATGTATTACTATATACCTGTGTGCGAATTTTTTATGAAATACTTCCCACTGCTATGGGTATAGCATAAATAATGTTTGAGAACACTAAATCAACAGGTCGTAGTGAATGACAGTGAACTTGTACAGCAAACGGAGTGTGAATCACAAAGCATGACAATTGATAGAATTGTGTTTTCAAACAATTAAAAGGTATATATTAATAATAAAGAACAGTAACTGGCACCGTAGGGATGTCATTCTTGGTCTTTTGACTAAAAAAATACAGCCTTTCGCGTGCAGCATCGTACCATATTTTTGAGTAACTATGTTTCCTCATATTCCCAGCTTCATTCAAACTCCCCATATCACGTTGTGTTTTCTCCTTTCATCATCTCCCGGACCGAGTCCTGCTTCTAAAATCACCGGACGTCCTTGACTCAGCCGGTGACCTTCAGATGACCTCTTGACCTTGGTGATCAGCTGAGACGAGCCAACGTGAAGGTCAATAGGGTCATCAAGGTCAGGGTGAGGACAGTGCTGCCCATCTTCTTGCTGGCCCCACCTGCGCTGTCCAGGTAGTAACCTGTGGTGGTAATACAACATGATAGTAACCTGTGGGGTGATACAACATGATGATAACCTACGAGGTGTTATAACATGATAGTAATAACCTGTGGGGTAATACTGACATGGAAGTGTTAGTATCCAATGTATTGTATTTATATTTATCCTACCCCTGATATAAAATCCCATAGGCTTAACATTGGGTTTCCGTATGCCACTAGTGGCATACAACATTATTATCACGTAATATTTCAAAATCGAGGAGATAGGGTAGGATAAAATCAAAACCTGATTCGTTTTAATCTTGGCCACCGCATTCCACTCCTGAAGTTTTGGCTCCGGACTTCACTAGGCTTTGCCTCATGAAGTCACTTTGCCAAACTCCAATCGTGGATTAAACCTCATCCAGTTTTACGATAATATCCGCCATCCTGGGCCTGTTGACCAGGGAGCTGTTTCAAAAGTCGGGTGAAGTCGAGCGGCACTTTGAATCAAAGCGGCAGTAAAACCGCTACCAATACCCATAGCGAGCGCCACCTCCACCTCGACAGCGACGCTTCACGTGCCATTGTTAGCTCTCGCTTTGGCGGTGAGTACTCTCGTTTAGCACCCTACCGACTTTTGAAACAGCTCCCAGACCCACATGCTGCTCCCACACACACAGTGTGGGTCAGTACACTCTGGTCAGCCACCAGACACAGGCGTGAAATAAAGCTAGAGCAGAAATTTAAGTGTCTCTCCTTATTTGAGTTACGATTCAAAATCTACATTATTACATACCTATGGCCGAACGTCTATGAAATACTACCCGCTGCTAGAGGTGTAGTATAAATAATGTTCGGGCGTAGTGAATATTCGGGCGCACTGTGACCATCAGGTCAATTGGTACATTTAACAAGTATCTAAAATGGCGGATTTTTTGTATTTAGATTTGTAATAATAAGAAAACGTAGTTACTGAGCCCGTAGGGATGCCATTCTCTGCCTTTTTACGCCCCTCCACCTGCGGTGTCGGGACGTATTTATGGCATTAAAAGACCTCGAACGGCCACCCATTCAGGCTCAGTTACCACGTTTTCTCTTAATCATGAAATATAGCGGTAAGGAGCATTTAATGAGATTAGCATTCATACAGCACTGGTAACCTGTGTGATACAACATATTATGTACACCTGTGTACGTTAGTCCTATTCTCACTGACCTATACTCAGTATTTAGTAAAAACTTTATAGTTCACACTAATGATGATGTACGGCCCAGTCTATCTTTATTGTCCAGGATTTTATTGTCAGTTAAGTTTGTTATGATTTCATTTACCTCCGTAATACTGTGCAATACCTTCCATTTCTTACTTGGTTCATCACTGGTCTGTTGGAAGCTAACTCTGATTTGATTCTACATAACTCCATCATTTGGTTTTCTCATGGGGCTTGGTCTGAGTTTTTATGAGGGTTTTTGACTTTGATTTGATTTTACTTACTGCCATCACTTGGTTTTCTTGTGGGGCTCGGTCTGAGTTTTTATGAGGGTTTTTTACTTTGATTTGATTTTACTTACCACCATCACTTGGTTTTCTTGTGGGGCTCGGTCTGAGTTTTTATGATGGTTAAATTCACTTTGATTTGATTTTACATACCTCCATCACTTGGTTTTCTCGTTGGGCTTGGTCTGAGTTTTTATGATGGTCAAATTCACTTTGATTTGATTTTACATACCTCCATCGCTTGGTTTTCTCGTTGGGCTCGGTCTGAGTTTTTATGAGGGTTTTTGACTTTGATTTAATTTTACATACCTCCATCACTTGGTTTTCTCGTTGGGCTCGGCCTGAGTTTTCGTAAGACCTTCGGTTTGGAGGGACCACACGTCATGGTGATATTGGCAGCAGGCTCAGCTAAAAAAGATGATGACGACCAGTATTTACACGAGAAACGAGGGAAATATTCATGTGGGTCAGGCGATTACTCTGTGACTATATTCACCTGGGAACTGTTGAATAAAGTTCAGAATTTTTGCGGATGCCCCTTTCTTGTTCTATTGCATATAAGATTGGTTGGGGGCTGGGGGTCCAAAATTTCACGAATTCTGCATTTACTTTATGCATGGCCCTTATTATATATCTTACAGATAATCGTGAGACGAGGCTAAAACCCCATTATGGCAAGCCAAGAAAATTTGAAAAATAAAATCCATTGATAACTGGACTTACCACCTGATATTTTGTTTGGCGTTGCGGGCAAAATAGCTATGTGCTATATGATTCTTTTACTCATTTTTTTTTAAAGCTTTATTGCGTTCGATTCGTACATCAAATCGCTCTTCCAGCAATAGTGTGAATGAACAAAGAATATGACAAAGAAACAGTAATGAGTATATATACAATGATGGGTGATCCTCATACTTTTCTTTCTGTTCTGACCTTAACACCCGAACCCATTCCTTCCCAATGACCAATAAATCCATAATTTTTTTTAAAGAAAAATTAACATATATAAAATCAATGAGAAAAAAATAGATGGGTTTCTGTAACAGAAATAAAGGTAGGGTTGACCTGACTGACCCCGGAAGTAGATCCAGAAGCCTTTGAGTTTGCGCAGTGTGTTGAACCGGAAGCTCTGTGACCGCTTGTCGTTCCTGTCTGAGTGGAAGTGGAACCTGAAACAGAGGAATTGGTTTTAAGTCACGACTACAAGAAAGCAGAAGGGGCGTCAACCTCGGGAATTCTTTGAGACTTTGAGCAGAGAACCTGGTTTGAACCCTTTCTGGCAGGGCAATGCCATATGGCATTCCCCTGCCCATGGCAGGACAATGCCATATGGCATTCATATATGAAATTGATGAACCACTCTGTATTTGTTCCTTTGTAACTTTTTGAAAAATTATCGCAGAATAATAAAAATTATATGAGACATTATGCTAAATGTCGCCAGTATGTCTCTGAAATATCGGAAAGTTCTAATAAAAAATACAGATTTACTGGAAATTTTAAATTTTAAATTTCTCTTAATAATATTGACTACAAAAGCCGGCCATACAAAGGCCACATTTGGGTCTGGTGCCTGCTGTAGTATGGGTACATGGTGAATGATGTGTGGCTCTCGAAGGGTTAAGATTAAGTCAGGACAAAAGTTAATTTCTCGGAATGTTGTATTGATTACTATGGATGTGAAGTATTACGAAGCTGATAACAAACGTATTGTACACTTCATCTCACCCCTGGTATTTCTTCCCCATAGATTTAACATTGGGAACTCGTATCAAACGCGCATTGCAGAAGGGGCGTCAACCTCTGGAATTCTTTGAGACTTCGAACAGAGAACCTGGCTTTAAGATAATGTCAGGACAAAAGTTAATTTCTCGGAATGTTCTATGTATTACTATGGATGTGAAGTATTATGAAGCTGATAACAAACGTATTATACACTTTATCCTACCCCTAATAATAAACGCCATAGGTTTAACATTGACCCAATGTATTTGACATAGCGTTGATAAAGTGTTATTTATGCACCGAGGTAAATAAAAAAACGGACCAATCAGGGACGAGATAACGAAAGTAGATCCGGCAGCATTGATAACTACTAATGTGGATAATTACAAATATTCTCTGTATATCGGTGAGATGGGGTAGGATAAATACGAAACTGAACTCGAGTTAGCCTATAACGCCTCGTGTAGTAATACACAACCTGCCCATCGTGGCATAAACATTGACAAGGCTAACTCTCGTTTGGTTTCTACTAAGTATCTCACCCCTGGTATTTCTTCCCCGTAGATTTAACATTGGCAACTCGTATTAAACGCTCATTGCGTATTTATAAAAAATGCTCAATGGGGGATTATGTCATAAACGTTAGCCAATCAGTCAGTGAAAGGTGAAATAAATTCAGAAACCTATTCAAGTTTAGGGTCAGAGCTCAATCCCATCTCGTTTGAATTGCTACGTAATTCACGCGGCTTCACCTTGTGAATTACTACACGATTCAAACTTGGTGGGAAACGAGCTCTGAGTCTAAACTTTCAAAGGTTTCCTCTTTATTATCCAACAAAGTTCACTGGCCTTTACAATGGCGCAGTTACCACGATACCAAACTATACTATTTTAACTGTTGTTCACTGTGTGCCAGAGATGAGATGCAGTGCGGCCTTAGTAAAAATACAAGAAAAATGAGGGGCTCTAGACGGTGACATCCTTACCTGAAGGTGGGGCTCTAAACGGTGATATATTTATCTGAAGGTGGAGCCATAGATGGTGATATATTTAGCTGAACGTGAGGCTCTAGACAGTGATTTCCTTACCTGAAGGTTGGGCTCTAGACGCTATAAGATACATATATTTCCCTGAATGAGGGGCTCTAGACGGTGACATCCTTACCTGAAGGTCGGGCTCTAAACGGTGATATATTTATCTGAAGGTGGAGCCATAGATGGTGATATATTTAGCTGAACGTGAGGCTCTAGACTTAGTAGAAACCGAACGAGAGTTATACTTGACAATGTCTATGCCACGACGAGAAGGTCGTGTATTAATACAAGAGGCGTAGCCGAGTGTAGTGAGGAGCAGACCTGACCAGAGTGGCATAGACATTGACCAAGTCGAGTTTGGTTTCGTATTTATCCACGTCTATGCTTTTGTAATACTAAAAGATAAATATTGAGTCAAGGTCCAACAGAACCTTTTTCATAGTAGCTGACATCCTGTTCTCTGATTGGTCAATATTGTTATTACTCTAGTGGCATAAAAAACACTTTATGTCACGGCCTGCCACATACAATTTCCCTATGTTAAGTCTATGGCGGTCTTTTATTAGGGTTAGGATAAAGTGATTTCCTTACCTGAATGTGGGGCTCTAGACGCTATAAGATACATATATTTCCCTGAATGTGAGGCTCACGACAGTGCCATCCTTACCTGAATGTGAGGCTCATGACGATGACATCCTTACCTGAAGGTGGGACTCTAGATGGTGATATATATTTCCCTAAAGGTGGTGTGTAATATATATGTATTTCCCTGAAGGTGGGGGTCTAGATGGTAACCTCCTTACCTGACAGTGGGGCCTGTGACGGTTTGATATATTTACTTTCAGGTAAGGCTCTAGACGGTGACATATTAACCTGAAGGTGGGGCCATAGATGGTGATATATTTACCTGAATGTGAGGCTCACGACGGTGACTTCCTTACATGAAGGTGGGGTGTTTGACGGTTTGATATATTTACTTTCAGGTTAGGCTCTAGACGGTGACATATTTCCCTAAATGTGAGGCTCACGACGGTGCCATCCTTACCTGAATGTGAGGCTCACGACGGTGATTTCCTTACCTGAAGGTGGGGCGCTTGACGGTGTGATATATTTACCTGAAGGTGGGGCTCTAGATGGTGTGATATACATGTATATACCTGAAGGTGGGGCCCTTGACAGTGTGATATACTTACCTGAAGGTGGGGCTCTAGATGGTGTGATATACATGTATATACCTGAAGGTGGGGCCCTTGACGGTGTGATATATTTACCTGATGGTGGGGCTCTAGATGGTGTGATATACATGTATGTACCTGAACGTGGGGCCCTTGACGGTGTGATATATTTACCTGAATGTGAGGCTCATGACGGTGACATCCTTACCTGAAGGTGGGGCCCTTGACGGTGACATTCTTGGTGTTCTGCACCACCTCCCCGCAGTTCAGGTCGGTCCGGCGGGTATCCCCCTCCCCCGCCTCGAGCAGCAGCCAATCAGCGCACTCCTTACTCTCCGTCATCTCCAGGGCCAGGTCGAGGAAGGAGACGAAGAGGTGGTCGGTGCCTGAGGGGGTGAGGGAGCACTCACAGTCGCGGGAGTGCGGGTAGTGGTCGGGGTAGTCCGGGGAGCGCAGGAAGCCCTCCTGCAGACGATACCGGCCCGCCCGGCACACGTCTATCAGCCGCGAGCCTGCAACAAGATATTACTGAGATTAACATTTATACGTGAAAATAGAGCGGTACGGGGAATTTACGGAGATCAATATTCATACATCAAAATACAGTGGTAAGGAGAATTTACTAAGATTAGCATTCAAACATGAAAATACAGCGGTGAGGAGAATTTACGGAGAGTAACATTCATACATGGAAATACAGCGTTAAGGGGAATTTATTGAGATTAACATTCATACATGGAAATACAGCGGTAAGGAGAATTTAATGAGATTAGCATTCATACATGGAAATACAGTGGTAAGGAGAATTTAATGAGATTAGCATTCATACATGGAAATACAGCGGTAAGGAGAATTTACTGAGAGTAGCATTCATACATGGAAATACAGTGGTAAGGAGAATTTAATGAGATTAGCATTCATACATGGAAATACAGCGGTAAGGAGAATTTAATGAAAGTAACATTCATACATGGAAATACAGTGGTAAGGAGAATTTAATGAGATTAGCATTCATACATGGAAATACAGTGGTAAGGAGAATTTACTGAGAGTAGCATTCATACATGGAAATACAGAGTTAAGGAGAATTTACTGAGAGTAACATTCATACATGGAAATACAGCGGTAAGGAGAATTTACTAATATTAGCATTCATACATCAAAATACAGCGTTAAGGGGAATTTACGGAGATGAACATTCATACATGAAATACAGCGTTAAGGGGAATTTATGGAGATTAACATTCATATATGAAAATACAGTGGTAAGGGGGATTTAATGAGAGTAACATTCATACATGAAATTAGCTTTTAGGCCTCGCTTGGTATAGCTTTTTTAGTCGTTATACATACTTGGGTTTCTTATTTCGGGGCTCAACTCATTCCACAAGTCTGCGGTTTTATATTCTACACTCTTTCGATTTATATCCAAGTTAAACTGTTTAATCTTAAGTGTGGGTGCATCACCTTGTCTGGTTCTATGGTTAATGATCACACAATATTGACTGGTTTCAGAAACAAGCGGCCGTATGCTCCAAGGAGTTGACTCGTAGTATTACCCGAGCGCATGTGAGGATACTGCGCAGAGTGAACTCCGAGGCGCATACAACCGCTTTATTCTGAAACCAGTCTATATTGTATTTATCATCCACCTTTCCCTGACAAGTGGCGTTCCGATACCAGTTCATTTAGGCACGCACAATTTTTCCATACGCGCCGTTTACAGCAACCCAAAGCATACAACATATCTGTATACTCCTGGGCCCTGTTTTTTAGTGACGACCATCGTTACGGGCGACATGTTTTTGCTGTCAGTGTACTATAGTCGCGATAGTTTAGGAGGTCGGGTAATTATTGCTGCTCTAGGAGACTTAGGGTGGTCTGAGGTGTGCTAAAGTCACGAGACATGTAAGGTCACATGGGTAAATTTGTCTCCCAAACTGTCTTAGACCTAAGACATCTATGGACATGTCGTACCGGTGCGGAAATTCATTTCCCCTAGGATTTAAGTGCTGAAATTTTTACACGAGTAAGGTTTACATATAACCTATAATCGTACTAAATATGGAGAAAATCAGCCGCGTCGTCCAGAAGATATCGGCGTTTGAAGTTCGTCGTAGCAAATACTGCTCTGGTGGCCAGTGTACCCCTGCCATCACGTGACCCTAATTTATGCAGTGACTTCGACATTCACTGCGCACTGGGAGGTGGGAGGGTGTACTGGCCACTACATCAGACGAAATTCAAACGCTGATATCTTCGGAACGATGCTTAATTCTGTCAGGAAGTGGATAAATCCTCTATATACACACAGTGAGGTTTTATAGAATAGTTCTATACTTGAGACACTTTTAGCGGCGATCTCCCATGCACACTGCGACACCGTCTATAGCACACCGGCCATCTTTTGTCGTCGAAACTGGCGTGAGATCGCTGGTTGCTCTTGGGCCTTCCTGGCCACACAATGGTCGTGACTAAAAAACGGGGCCCTGGTATGTAGATACACATTCCCCATGTGAAGCTAAATTGCGTAAAGACGTAGCATAGGTAGCTCACGACCACAGTGAAGTAAAGACTGTCCCATGCTGGTTTATATACCAGTGGTCTTTCCCGCCCTCACTAAAGGTTGGGTTCTCATTGGTTCTCATGTTGACAAGGTCGTTTCGGCCTTGATTGCGCCTGAGAGGTGTTTTCTCAGCTTGCTCACAGTTAAAACGCCTCCCCTGTGTGTGTACAGGGGTAGGTGGTTGATTGGTGGGGTGGGAGGGTGGGACATGGTGGGGGAGGGTGGGTCCAGTGCTGCTTCCCCATGTGTTTTGGTTTTGTTTGGACAATTTGTATTACATAGATGATAAATGAAAATACACTTTGATATTTTCAGTATAAAGTCCCCTTTTTTTGTGAAATCACAAAAGGAACTATATTGTCCTATGGACTATGATAGAACGAGAGAGGCGATTCGATCATTTTCTGCATCACTGAGGATATCTTGATGTACAAGTTTTTGTAATAAACGCTTTTTTAATTAAAAAAAACGCGAAAATAATAGACTTGAGTACAAGTTAAGTTTATCAAACTGTGGTCTGTTTAATGAATTGTGGAGAATTAAAAATTCTCGGTAATTCTACAGAGGGAGAACTCATTCGTCTACGCCCTCTACCGTCTTTGCATGAAGTCGTTTACGCTAAGCGGCCGTCATACGAACTATCTGCCCGTCCACAGACGCGCAGGTCGGTTTTGAACCCACCCACCCACTCCGATGAACAATTTTCTCTTGTTAGGGCTTTGTTTTAATCATGGCATTATTCCCACTTAGACTGCAAACCATTAAAATTTATGTCTGAATAAAATTTAATAATGCCAGTTTGGAGTCGAGTTATAATCATGCCTGGCATAGTAAAGGGTACAAGGAGACCTCTAAGAAGGATTATTATTCGGTGTTATTCAAACTGGTTCACTAAGACAGTCAGGTGATGGAAGGGTCGTCAGTAAGTGTTAGAAAAAGTTCATCCAAATTGTCCATGGGTCTCCTTGGCATACAGATAGAAAGATAGGTTTCTGGCATACAGAAAAGAGTCTTCATGTACTAGCCTAGATTACTCAACAGGCCCATGTTTTTCTGTACGTCAAGGAGACCAAAGGACGATGTAGGCCATCTTAATTCAACACAGATATTACATAGGGTAAACTCCGAGGAGCATACGACCGCTTGTATCTGAAACCAGCCTATACTGTATTTATTATCCACCTGATACTGATATTAGTATGTAGACGTACGATCTGCTTTTTTTCTTGTCTAAAAACAAATCAGCCACACACCTCCATGGGGAAGAGGCATTTGTAACACACGGGGAAAGATTTTTCTGAAATTGATACTGATATTAGTTCATTAAGGTGCGCACTATTTTTTTCATACTATCTTTTCGTATGTGTCTGCTTTTGCAACCCTGAGCATACACCATATCTGTATGCTCCGGGTATGACACACTCCCTATGTGTTTTATATTGATACTTTGTATTAGGTGGATATATCTGTAAGCTGCGAGTATGGTGATACACACTCCCTATGTGTTTTCTATGAGCACTCTGTATTAGGTGGATATATCTGTATGCTCTGGGTATGGTGATACACACTCTCTTTGTGTTTTCTATGGACACTTTGTATTAGGTTGATAATAAAAGTTCACATCTGTCTCTTTAACACTAAGATGCACTGACCTTGCACACATGTGTACTCTGCCTGCAGGAACTGGCTGTAGTTTCCACAGGAGGGCATCCACGACTGCTGGACGGACATGAAGCATCGCCCTCGTCCCATACAGTCCTGCCAGTCGTAGAAGGACTGCATCTGATCCTCCACGCAGTCTCCGGGCAGCGCCGTGCACTCAGAGCGGTTCTCCGAGTGACGCCCGTGTTGCGCCGACTGGACAGCCAGGTGACCCGAGTGTCCACACTGCATGCTGATGAACGGGTTACCCTTAGCGGCGAAACACTGCGCCACGTCGCGTATACCACCTGAAGTATGAATATAGTATAAAGTGTATCATGTAGACCTGAAGTCCCAATATAGTGTGTATTAACACTGCATGCTGATAAACGGGTTTCCCTTAGCGGCGAAACACTGCGCCCCATCGCGGATACCACATGTATAGTATATTGACTATTCAACATGTCAAACAAGTTACCACATCGTGTAAATCACCTGAAGTATGAATATAGTATAAAGTGTATCATGTAGACCTGAAGTACCAATATAGTGTATGTATTAACACTGCATGCTGATAAACGGGTTTCCCTTAGCAGCGAAACACTGAGCCACGTCCCGTATACCACCTGAAATATAGTATAACAAGTATTAAATGTGTGAACCAAGTTAGTGCATCTCATTTAGCACCTGAAGTACAAATATAGGATATAAGTACAGAATTTAACATGTCAAACTGGCTGTAGTTTCCACAGGAGGGCATCCACGACTGCTGGACGGATATGAAGCATCGCGCTCTTCCCATACAGTCCTGCCAGTCGTAGAAGGACTGCATCTGGTCCTCTACACAGTCTCCGGGCAGCGCCGTGCACTCAGAGCGGTTCTCAGAGTGACGCCCGTGTTGCGCCGACTGGACAGCCAGGTGACCCGAGTGTCCACACTGCATGCTGATAAACGGGTTCCCTTTAGCGGCAAAACACTGCGCCACGTCTTGTATACCACCTGAAGTATAGTATATTAACTATTTAACATGTCATATAAGTTAAAGTGTCTCAGCACCTGAAGTACAAATATAAGAGATGAGTATAGAATTTTAAAAACATCAAATAAGTTGCCACATCTCGAATACCACCTGAAGTACAAATATAGGAGATAAGTATAGAATTTAACATGTCAAACAGGTACCACATCGCGTATACCACCTGAAGTATAGTGTATTAACATGTCAAACAAGTTAGAGTGTCTCATATACAACCTGAAGTATAAATATAGGAGATGAATATAGAATTTAACATATCAAACAGGTATCACATCGCGTATACCACCTGAAGTATGAGTATAGGAGATAAGTATGGAATATTAACATGTCAAATAAGATCCAATGTCTCATATACCACCTCAAAAGTATAGATAAATCTCCTGATGAAGATAAATTAATCTTTCAAAACGCCTTAAAATACCTTTACCATCACTCATATCATCAGCCTGTCTGTACTCAGCTACTCTAATCAGGAGGAGTTGACAGTTTGCAACTGGTCACATAGTTGGTTTATTATAGGGTGTCTTTTAGTCACTATCTCAGTTTTCTAGTTTGGCTGGAGTCACCCATTCTTTATTACCCATCCATTACGGAGTCTCCATAGGAAATGTATAGGGCACCTGGAATTAGCTACCTGGAGATTCTGGCATGTCATGGAGATTCCGGAAAAAAAGTCCCAGCGAAATAAGGTCAATTCATAATGTACTTCAAAATAAATTTATTTAATGTTGATTCAATATTAATTAGTTATAATCAGTCACAATAATCTCATTTACCATCAAAGATCACTGTCATAAAAAAGTTTTCCAGATAAATAGCGAATTACATAACACGAGTAGTTGACAACCTCGTAGTTGACAACGTAGCTAATCGCTCGGATATTACTACGCGGCAACTACTCGGAGATTACAGCCACTCGTACACAAAACCAGTCATTATTGTGTATATATTCAGTATGTTCAGTATATTATAGTATTCCTAGCTAGCAGTTTGGATAGTTTATAATAGGGCATCTTTCAGTGGCTATGTCATGTAGTGTGTTCACTAGGAGTCAAAGATCCCTGCCTGATGGTGTCGATGGTTTATTATTGGGTGTCTTACAGTCACTATGTCAGGTAAGGTGTTCAGAAGGAATCAAACATTTTCATGTCTGATCATTTGAATGGTTTATTATGGAGCATCTTCTAGTTCCTATGTTAGTGATTTGGTATGAGAAGAGTAAAAAATTACTGCCTTGTCCTGTGCGTGGTTTATTATAAGGTGTCTTTTAGCCGCTATGTCAGTGATCATGTTCAGGAGGAGTCATTCATTCCTGCCTGGTCGTGTGCATGAATTGTTATTATCATTATGTTAGTGATTGTGTCTGGTGGATTCAAACATTCCTGCTTTGTTGTTTACGTGGTTTATTATGGAGTGTCTTTTAGTTGCTTTGTCAGTGATCATGATCGGGAGGAATCATACATTCCTGCCTGGTCGTGTTTATTATTGTCGTTATGTTAGTGATTGTGTCTGGTGGATACAAACATTCCTGCCTGATCGTTTGCGTGGTTTATTATAGAGTGTCTTTTAGTCGCATTGTCAGTGACTGTGATCAGGAGGAGTCAAACATTCCTGTCTTGTCATGTGCGTGGTTTATCATAGGGTGTGTTATAGCTGCTATGTCAGTGATCCTGTTTAGAGAAGTAAAAGATTCCTGCCTTGTCGTTTGCATGGTTTAATATAGGGTGTCTTTTTTCTGCATTGTCAGTGATCTTGTTTGGGAGGAGTCGAACATTCCTGTATGGTCATATGCTTGGTTTATTATTTGCAGTCTTTTAGCCGCTATGTTAGTTATCGTGTTCTGGAGGAGTCACACATTGCTGCCTGGTCGTGTGGATGGTTTATCATTGGGTGTCTTTTAGTCGCTTTGTCAGTGATCATGTTCAGAAGGAGTAAAATATTCCTGCCTTGTGGTTTGCATGGTTTATCATAACATGTATTTTAGTCGCCATGTCAGTGATCAAATACAGTTGTAGTAAAACATTCCTGCCTTGTCGCTCGCATGGTTTATTATAACGTGTAATTTAGTCGCTATGTCAGTGATCAAATACAGTTGTAGTAAAACATTCCTGCCTTGTCGTTTGCATGGTTATTATCGGGTGTCTTTTAGACACTACGTCAGTCACCATTTTTGGGGAGGAGTTGTACGTTCCTGCCTGGTCGTTTGCGTGGTTTATTATAGGGTGTGTTTTAGCCACTATGTCAGTGATCATGTTAAGAGAAGTAAAAGATTCCTGCCTTGTCATGAGCATGGTTTATTATTGGGTGTCTTTTTTCTGCTATGTCAGTGATCATGTTCAGGAGGACTGAAACATTCCTGCCTTGTCGCGTGCATGGTTTATTATAAGGTGTCTTTTAGCCACTATGTCAGTGATCGTGTTCAGGAGGACTGAAACATTCCTGCCTTGTCTTGTGCGTTGTTTATTATAAGGTGTCTTTTAGCCGCTATGTCAGTGATCATGTTCGGGAGGACTGAAACATTCCTGCCTTGTCTTGTGCATGGTTTATTATAAGGTGTCTTTTAGCCGCTATGTCAGTGATCGTGTTCAGGAGGACGGAAACATTCCTGCCTTGTAGCGTGCATGGTTTATCATTTGTGTCTTTTAGCCGCTATGTCAGTGATCATGTTCAGGAGGACTGAAACATTCCTGCCTTGTCTTGTGCGTTGTTTATTATAGGGTGGCTGTCAGTAGGAGTCTGTGTTAACATGGAGATTCTCAGACCACCAGCTGTCACCACTGACAGGTACAACTACACAGACATTGTCAGCCATCCCCGAGAACCATACATTACTGTTTCACGTGCTTCAACAAAAATGAGCTTCAGAAATGTGTATATCATATGTCAACTTGATGTGCATCTTTATCTGAATTCATTCCCTGATTGTTATGAGAAAATGGTTTAAAACCTTTACAGAAATAATTTTCTGTCAGTCCTTTCTATATATGTTTACCTGTGTGTGAATTTACCCAACATAGGATAGATTTAGTCACCATATGTAAAATGTTTCTTATCGTACCACTGTTTCTCTTAAATATGAAAACCTTGTGTTCAAGAAAGCAATGAAGTTGTGAAATACATATCAGCGACAGCATTATGCTTATGTGTATCGGTTACTATCCTAAAAGTTTATAATCATAAGAATTTCTTTCTAAGAACCATAAGGGGATGTCTTCAGAATATTATAATGTATTACCCACCTAATACAAAGTCTACATAGGAATGTATAGAGCACCTTGAGAGCCATAGAACACCTGGAATTCGCTACCCATCCATAATGAGGTCAAGTTATCATGCACTTAATCATGCACATCTTCACTTAATTTCACTGTTATAATCGGTCAAAATGATCTCATTTACCATTAGAAGGAACTGTTATAGAACTTTTTCATACAAAAACACAGACAAATAGAGGATAAAAAAGAAACCTGTTTCTGGTACTAGTGGGATTTCCATCTGAATAGTTCACGGGTTGTAATATCTGAGTATGAGCGAGGATATTTCAGAGAGTCAACAACGAGGAGGGAACTCCCAAATTGCATAGGAAACAAATTCATTATTCAGCATTGCAGATTTAAGCTATTAAATGAAATACAAAATGGCCGCTGATCTACTCACGTACTACTTCGCACGCAAGGTGATAATTCAGGGACTTGTTTTCATGAAAAATATCCTTGAGGTAAATGAAAGAAATTTGAGAAATACACAGAAATTAACTCTGGGTAATGCAAATTGCTTAGACTTTTTTAGTTACACAGAAAGTCTGTTGGTGGTGCCACTGACTGTGCGTCGGTATAGAAAAATCGCTGAGGGTAGCAGATTTCACTCAGTGACCTAGCTTTCACTCAGTGGTGGGTGGTGCCACATTGCATAATCTAAGAAGAAAAAGTTGCGGGGCATTTCATGACCTTGGTTGTTTCCATTGAGAGATATTGGGTCCACAGTGCCAAAAGTCCATCGGTGGTTCCGGACTGTAGATCGGTGACAGGAAATCGGCCAATGGAAGGTCAGTCAGGTCAAGTAAAAGTAAACTTATTGTGGTTCTGTAAGGAGACTGAGGTGTAGAGAACTAGTAGCAGTAGCACTATGAGTATATGTGTCAGGGCAGTTAGGTCCGGTGAAGACTCAATTAAAGTAAACTTACCATTGTGGTTCTGTAAGGAGACTGGGGTATGAACTACTAATAGTAATATCACAATGAACAGACAGGTCCAGTAAAGACTCAGTAATAATAAACTTACCGTTGTAGGACTGTAAGGAGACTGGTGTGTAAAGTACCAGTATAAATACCACTGTGTATCGGGGCAGTCAGGTCCAGTAAAAGTAAACTTACCCTTCTAGGACTGTACGGAGACTGTATACCAGTATCAGTAACGCTATGTGTATCGGGGCAGTTAGGTCAAGTAAAGACTCAATAAAAGTGATCTTACGGAGACGGGAGTGTAGAGAACTAGTATTAATATTACTGAGATAACCAGGACAGACAGGGCCAGTAAAAGTAAACTTACCATTATACGACTGTAAGGAGACTGAGGTGTAGACTACCAGTATCAGTAACATTATGCGCATGTATATCAGGGCGGTTATGTCCGGTAAAGACTCAATAAAAGTAAAATTATCGTTATAGGACTGTAAGGAGACTGGGGTGTAAACTACTAGTAGTAATATCACAGTGAACAGACAGGTCCAGTAAAGACTCAGTAATAATAAACTTACCGTTATAGGACTGTAAGGAGACTGGTGTATAACGTAGTAGTAATATCACTAAGATTAGACAGATCCAGTAAAAGAAAACTTACCGTTGTAGGACTGTTAGATGTATAAAGTATCAATATTAACACCACAAGAAGTACGTGTATAGTGACAGACAGGTCCAGTAAAGACTTAATAAAAATAAACTTACCGTTGTAGGACTGTAAGGAGACTCGGGTATAAAGTACCAGTATTAATACCACTATGAGTATGTGTATCATGACAGACAGGGCCAGTGAAAATAAACTTACCGTTATAGGACTGTAAGGACACTGGAGTGTAGAGAACTAGTATTAATACCCTCTAAGTAGACTGGGGAATAGAGTACCAGTAGTAATATCACCTGTAGCGCCTGTATCATGACAGACGAGTCAAGTTAAGACTCAGTAAAGGTAAACTTACCGTTATATGGCTGTAAGGAGACTGGGGTATAAATTACTAATAGTAATATCACAGTGAACAGGCAGGTCCAGTAAAGACTTAATAAAAATAATCTTACCGTTATAGGACTGTAAGGACACTGGAGTGTAGAGAACTAGTATTAACACCACTAGTAGTGCTTGTACCAGGACAGCCGGGTCCAGTTAAAGTAAACTTACCGTTATATGACTGTAAGGACTCGGGAGTGTAGAGAACTAGTATTAACACCACTAGTAGTACGTGTATCATGACAGACAGGTCCAGTAAAGACTCAGTAATAATAAACTTACCGTTGTAGGACTGTAAGGAGAATGGGGTATAAAGTACTAATAGTAATATCACAGTGAACAGACAGGTCCAGTAAAGACTCAGTAGAAGTAAACTTACCGTTATATGACTGTAAGGACACTGGAGTGTAGAGAACTAGTATTAACACCACTAGTAGTACGTGTACCAGGACAGCCGGGTCCAGTTAAAGTAAACTTACCATTATAAGACTGTAATGACACTGGAGTGTAGAGAACTAGTATTAACACCACTAGTAGTACGTGTACCAGGACAGCCGGGTCCAGTTAAAGTAAACTTACCGTTATAGGACTGTAAGGAGACGGGAGTGTAGAGAACTAGTATTAACACCACTAGTAGTACGTGTATCAGGACAGCCGGGTCCAGTTAAAGTAAACTTACCGTTATAGGACTGTAAGGAGACTGGAGTGTAGAGAACTAGTATTAACACCACTAGTAGTACGTGTATCAGGACAGCCGGGTCCAGTTAAAGTAAACTTACCATTATATAACTGTAAGGACTCGGGAGTGTAGAGAACTAGTATTAACACCACTAGTAGTACGTGTACCAGGACAGCCGGGTCCAGTTAAAGTAAACTTACCATTATATGACTGTAAGGACTCGGGAGTGTAGAGAACCAGTATTAACACCACTATGAGTATGTGTATCATGACAGTCGGGTCCAGTAGAAGTAAACTTACCGTTATAGGACTGTAAGGAGACTGGTGTGTAGAGAACCAGTATTAACACCACTAGTAGTACGTGTACCAGGACAGCCGGGTCCAGTTAAAGTAAACTTACCGTTATAAGACTGTAAGGACTCGGGAGTGTAGAGAACCAGTATTAACACCACTAGTAGTACGTGTATCAGGACAGCCGGGTCCAGTTAAAGTAAACTTACCGTTATAGGACTGTAATGACACTGGAGTGTAGAGAACCAGTATTAACACCACTAGTAGTACGTGTACCAGGACAGCCGGGTCCAGTTAAAGTAAACTTACCATTATAAGA
The DNA here is from genome assembly GCA_950022655.1 of Alentia gelatinosa. Taxonomy (NCBI): domain Eukaryota; kingdom Metazoa; phylum Annelida; class Polychaeta; order Phyllodocida; family Polynoidae; genus Alentia; species Alentia gelatinosa. The sequence goes on along the minus strand of OX465580.1, from coordinate 137,463,799 downwards.
CTGTAATGACACTGGAGTGTAGAGAACCAGTATTAACACCACTATGAGTATGTGTATCATGACAGTCGGGTCCAGTAAAAGTAAACTTACCGTTATAGGACTGTAAGGAGACTGGAGTGTAGAGAACCAGTATTAACACCACTAGTAGTACGTGTATCAGGACAGCCGGGTCCAGCCCGCGTCCCGCCCGGCCCCGCCCGGCCGCCGCTCCGTCCCCGCCGACTCCAGCTCCACGCCGCCCGCACATCTCTCACCGCTCACCGCGCTCAAAGGGCCGGGCTCTGACGGGCGGCGGGCGCCGGGCTTCCGGGGGCGGGGGACGGGCGGGAGGGAGGCGGGAGGGAGGCGGGAGGGAGGCGGGAGGGAGGCGGGAGGGAGGCGGGGCGGGGGGAGGGAGCCACGTGCCCCGCGTGACATTCCGACCTCACCTGTATATGCCGTACGCACCCCTCACACGTGACACCTACGTCACAGCGGGGAAGAGGTACCAAAGCGAGGCTCGCGACGTGCTGCGCGCGCATCTCTTTCTGTCTGACAAGAAAGTGACTTCCGTGAATTTCCGTAATTTTTTAACCATAAGAAAGTGACTTCCAGTTAACAGACAAGGAATAGACTTATAAGGAAGATATCAGGGCTACATATTAACCCCATACTTAACCACAATAACCAATTATTACATACCTATAGCCGAACGTCTATGATATACTACCCGCTACTAGGGGTAGAGTATAAATAATGTTCGGGCGCACTGCGCCTGTAGTAAATATTCGGGCGCACTGTGCCAAAGTGAATGTATCAGGTTAGTAATTACATTAAATAAGTGTATAAAATTACGGGTTTTTTATGTTTATGTATGTAATAATAAGAAAACGTAGTAACTGAGCCTGTAGGGATGCCATTCTCGGCCTTTTGATGCCATAAATACGTCCCTCCGCCTACGGCGTTGGGACATATCTATGGCATCAAAAGACCTTGAACGGTCATCCCTTCGGACTCAGTAACCACGTTTTCTCTTAATACTTAATGACTTTACCCTCATATGTACCCGTGTTTGTATTACTGACGTGAATTGTTGAAAATCATTTGGGTTCAATGTAAACTTTTCCGTAAAAAAAAATACCCATGCTGTGTGAGAATGCTTTGCACGTATCTGATATTTCCGTGATATTACAAAGTAAGAAATACCTTCAACCTCTCAGCGTGACGAACTTCTCAAAGAGTGACGAACTTCTCATAGTGAGACGAACTTCTCACAGTGAGACGAACTTCTCACAGTGAGACGAACTTCTCACAGTGAGACGAACTTCTCACAGTGAGACAAACTTCTCACAGTGAGCCACACTTCTCACAGTTTGACGAACTTGTCACAGTGAGACGAACTTGTCACAGTGAGACAAACTTCCAAAATGAGACAAACTTCTCACAGTGAGACGAACTTCTCACAGTGAGACGAACTTCTCACAGTGAGACGAACTTCTCACAGTGAGACGAACTTCTCACAGTGAGACCAACTTCTCACAGTGAGACGAACTTCTCACAGTGAGACGAACTTCTCACAATGAGACGAACTTCTCACGGTGAGACGAACTTCTCACGGTGAGACGGACTTCTCATAGTGAGACGAACTTCTCACAATGAGACGAACTTCTCATAGTGAGACGAACTTCTCACAGTGAGACGAACTTCTCACAGTGAGACGAACTTCTCACAGTGAGACGAACTTCTCACGGTGAGACGAACTTCTCACGGTGAGACGAACTTCTCACAGTGAGACAAACTTCTCAAAGAGCGACGAACTTCTCACAGTGAGACAAACTTCTCACAGTGAGACGAACTTCTCACAGTGAGACGAACTTCTCACAGTGAGACGAATTTCTCAAAGAGCGACGAACTTCTCACAGTGAGACGAACTTCTCACAATGAGACGAACTTCTCACAGTGGGACGAACTGGTCACAGTGAGACGAACTTCTCACAGTGAGACGAACTTCTCAAAGAGCGACGAACTTCTCACAGTGAGACGAACTTCTCACAGTGAGACGAACTTCTCACAGTGAGACGAACTTCTCACAGTGAGACGAACTTCTCACAGTGAGATAAACTTCTGGTAGGTCGTTCTATATTTACTATATACCCGAAATTAAGAAAAATCATCAATTTCATTTGGCTTAACTAATATTTTGATAAACGTTTACGGAAGTGTTCCAGAGCGAGGCTCGCGACGTATTTTCCCGTACGGAACTCTTTTCAGTACGGTATTTTTACGTTATATTGCGAAAAGGTGGGTATTTACCGTATATACAGCATGGGTACATAGTAAATAGCAATACAGATTATCGTGGACGGGGAAATAGGATCAGAGATCGATTAACGACAATTATCGTAAATCGTGACGTGGATTGTCCATGTTGACATGTCGGTACTGCCACCTGGTGGTCAGACTCCTCACCTGACATGGTTAACATCGTGAGAGGCTGACCCCTGACCCCTGACCCCTGACCCCTGACCCCTGACCCGTGTGACTGGACACCACAAGGAGATGCATAGAATAACTCTTACTTTTATACTCTACCCTGTGAGTTATAGTTGTCAGAAGCATCCCATACTACAGGTGTCCAGAGGTTGAGTGTATGTACACTTAGCACCAGAGCTACACTACGTTCGCTCTGGTTTAGCCTTGAAGGCTGGCCTATGTGCTAGTTCAAATAATACGCCAGGTATCGACCGTAATTTCCCTGGTGCAACATGGGTAACAGCGTTCAGCGGGTACCACAATGGTTCCCAAGTCTTCCGCTAGAGGGCTCGGCGAAATCTGCTAGCTTTTAGAGAAACACTTCAATAGATTATTTTCTAAATTCTTAAATTACTACCTGCCTACCCATCTACCTGCCTGCCCTTCTACCTGCCTACCGATCTACCTGTCTACCTATCTACCTGCCTACCCGTCTACCTGTCTACACATCTACCTTTCTACACATCTACCTGCCTACCCATCAACCTGCCAACCCATCTACCTGCCCACCCATCTACCTGCCCACCCATCTACCTGCCTACCCATCTACCTCTCTACCCATCCACCTGTCTACCTAACTACCTGCCTACTCATCTACCTGTCTACCCATCTACCTGTCTATCCACTTACCTGTCTACTCATCTACCTGTCTACTGCACCTTTGGTATAGGTCGAATTACTATATGGGGAACTAGTCATCTACTTTAAAGACTGATTATTTATAGTCTTGTTTAACTCTAATTTAGGGTAGATTTAACCCTCTTGGCATGGTCACAGCAACACGGTGACCTCACATCCCTGTGACCCGAGGAATAAGGATGAACAATGGAGTACAGTCTGGTAATCCGTAAACATACTGCAATGAAGTCACACTGTCATAGTGCTCACTTAGCATCACACAATGATACATGTAAAATCATAGTAAGATAAAGAATCAAATCTAGTCAATGACCAATGTCAGACCATAACTTCAAGTACATCAGATCGTGTCTGAAGCGTCGTTCTTTCCTAGTAATATCTATAGTCTCTTGAGCAATGAATTCCTGATTATTGTTTATCATCCATGTTCTGTCCTCAATAACTGCACATAATGTAATGATATATGTTCACGACTCAATCATTTGCATTCACACTCTCCTGATATTAGTCCAATAATTGTTCTAATCTTATAAGTCCAAGGTATCCTCTCTGTGTTCTCTCCTTTGAGAATTAGTTTCTTACACATCAGTCTGTAAGTTACTCACAGAGGCGATGGCTTCATGCGATGATCGTTCGATATAGGCGATTCCACTCCATGCAGAGCGAAGCCTCCAGCACCTAGAATCAAACCCGTCCTCCAGCGAGGAGCAGTTTTGCTCAGTTCTCTACCAGATCCTATCCTCTTACTCAACTGCTGCTCTCAGCAGTGGCTGCAGAGGTGTAATCCTCTGCTGCTTACATCAGCAAGTCACATGACCATTCACTTCCTTATAGAGAGGATCCATTCTAAATCTTTCTTCCAGTTCTTTCCATCTTGCTTGTTACTTAGCGGTTTTAACGCACATCTGTTTAAACTTATAACGATACCATAATCAAGCTACCTTTGTTTTAGAATCATAACATAATCTCAGACCAGCGCATAGTGCTCTACCCATCGATGTGCCTACCCATCAAACTGCCTACCCATCTACCTGCCTACCCATCAACCTAGCCACCAATCAACCTGTCAACCCATCAACCTGCCTACCCATCAACCTGCCTACCCATCAAACTGCCTACCCATCTACCTACCTACCCATCAATGTGCCTACCCATCAACCTGCCTACCAATCTACCTGCCTACCCATCAACCTGCCCACCAATCAACCTGCCAACCCATCAACCTGCCTACCCATCTACTTGCCTACCCATCAACCTGCCCATCTTTTAAAAAAAAATTTTTTTATTCACGTTAACACACAGAGACACAACTGTTGTCCGAAGACGTTCTTCCCAGGGTGGTCCGATGGACAATACAAATACAAGACAGGCATTCATACAATAAACAAATAAAAGATACAGACATAATGAAAAATGAAGCAAATGATAAGATCTTTCATAAAAGTTGTTATCTGATGACAACAGTTTAGTCAAAAAGTTCATATTCTCCTCCACAAAGATACGGGCAAGGTCATTTTTAACAGCCAACTTGAATTTTTCATTGGTTGCAGCTTTTTGCGTGTTTTCTGATAAAAGGTTCCAGAAGTTAACTCCTATGTAATATGAACTGTTCCTGTACTTTTCACACTTCGGTCTTTTTTGTTTAAACTTAATTTTGTCTGTTACTCGGGTTTTATACGGTGTTCATTGACGACATGAGTGGGATCTGTTGACCACCATTTAATAATACTCAGTGTGTGGCAAGTCCTTCTAAATTTTAAACTGCGTATCCTACATCTCTCTAGAAGCTCCTGTGTATGTATTTCGTAGGGGTTTAGTATTCTTAAACAACATCTCAAAGCGTGGTTGAAATTTACCTGTAATGATTTCTTCATGTTAGCTGAAAAGTTCCAGTGGACGAAATCAGCATATTCAATAATCGAGAGAAACATCTGTTTCGCCAGTTTTAGACTCTGTTCAAAATTGATTAAATGACGAATTTTCCTGAATTTAAAAAGTTTAAACCTAAATTCATTAACTATTTTGTCATAATGTTGTTTAAAACTGAGGTGCCTATCTATTATTACTCCAAGGTATCTCATAGAATCTACAGACTCTAGCTGTTGACCGTTAAGTTCTATTTCAGGTTTTTCTTCTAAAGACTGTCTCTTAGTAGAAAACCACAAGACTTGGCTCTTTTTGTAATTGAGTGTCAATCGATTTTTTCTAATCCAAAAACTAAAACTAACTAAATCTTCATCTATTTTGTCTTTGATTAATAAGTTGGTTCTAGCTTTGGTGTATAAGACCACGTCATCAGCGTATAAAATAATTTCGGAATTAAATTTGATATCCTTGAGAGAATTAACATATATCACAAAAAGTATGGGCCCCAGGATAGAGCCTTGAGGTACAGCCCTTTGATTTGAAATACTTGATTTGACTTTAGTACTCTGTTGTCTATTAGTTAGGTAATTTTTTAACAAATTTATCAGTGTAAGGTCAAGGTTAAGATCAATTAGATTATTAATCAAAATGACATGGTCAACACAATCAAAAGCTTTTTTTATATCCAAAAAGATTCCTATGGCATTCTCAAGGAGTTCTTGGACAAATTTTGTCAAAGAAAAGATAGACTATTAACCTGCCTACCCATCTACCTGCCTACCCATCAACCTGCCCAACTTTTAACCTGCCTACCCATCAATCTGCCTACCAATCTACCTGCCTACCAATCAACCTGCGAACCAATAAACCTGCCTACCAATCAACTGCCTACCCATCAAACTGCCTATCTTTCCATCTGCCTTCCCATCATCCTACCCATCTACCTCCCCACAAATCAACCCGCCCACCAATCAACCTGCCTACCAATCTACCTGCCTACCCATCAACCTACCTACCCATCTACCTGCCAACATATTAATCTGCCTACCCATCTACCTGCCCACGTATTAACTTGCCTCCCAATCTACCTGCCTGCCCATCTACATGCCCATCTATTAACCTGCCTACCCATCCATCTGCCCACCTATCTACCTGCCCACCCAGCTACCTGCCTACCCATCTGCCTGCCTCCCAATCTACCTGCCTGCCCATCTACATGCCCACCTATTAACCTGCCTGCCCATCCATCTGCCCACCCATCTACCTGCCTACCCATAGACCTGCCTACCCATTTACCTGCCTACCCATCTACCTGCCCACAAATCAACCCGCCCACCAATCAACCTGCCCACCAATCAACCTGCCTACCCATCTACCTGCCTACCCATCTACCTGCCTACCCATAAACCTGCCTACCCATCTACCTGCCTCCCAATCTACCTGCCTGCCCATCTACATGCCCATCTATTAACCTGCCTTCCCATCCATCTGCCCACCCATCTACCTGCCAACCCATCTACCTGCCTACCCATAAACCTGCCTGCCCATCTACCTGCCTACCCATCTACCTGCCCACCTATTAACCTGCCCACCAATCAACCTGCCTACCCATCTCCCTGCCTACCCATCTACCTGCCCACCCATCTACCTGCCTGCCCATCTACCTGCCTACCCATCCAACTGCCCACCTATCCCCTCTGCCCATCCGTCCACCTGCCCTGCTTTAAAATGGGTATGATGGTAGGCTGCTTATTATATAAATGTCGAGTTTTGACCAAAAAAAAGAGAAAAGAGAAATACCCCCAGCCCACTCCAGCACGCGGCTGCCCCACTGCACACCCTAAACCAGCCCGGGTCCATGCTACGACCTTTACACTGTGTAGGTGAGAATCTCTGTTTATCCTACCCCTAATATAAAATCCCATAGGCTTGACATTGAGTTTCTGTATGCCACGCTGACTGGCATACAGAGATTTATATGCCAGTTGTGGCATACAGAATTGTTATCACATAATATTCCAAAATTGAGGAGATGGGGTAGGCTTAATCAAAACCTGATTGGCCACCTTTTGCCACCACTGGAGTTTGGCATAGTGATTCAATGAGGCAAAGCCGAGTGAAGTTCGGAGCCAAAACTCCAGTTTTACGATAATACACAGGCTGCTCTGTGCCTATGCAGGCCGACAGTCTACTGCTTATGCAGAGTGTCCAGATGACCTTGCCAGATGACCTTGTCAGATAGCCTTTTCAGATGACCTTTTCAGATGACCTTGTCAGATGACCTTGTCAGATGACCTTGTCAGATGACCTTGTCAGATGACCTTGTCAGATGACCTTGTCAGATGACTTTGTCAGATGACTTTGTCACATGACTTCACTTCTCACTCATACCACAGTTTTGGGAATACCTAGATACACATAATACCAAGTTGAATGCATCCCTGACATCAGGAGCTTGAATTTGATACTAAATACACATATTTTTTTAGTGGCCTATCCAACCACAGTATAATCAATGTACACACTTGAATAGTATCATTCAGAACTTCTAAAACTTATATGTAAATAATCAAATTTTTAAATAGAAAAAAAAAACAAAGTTAAGGAATCAGTTTGGTTTCTGATGAGTATGATTAACGTTTAGAATCAAAGTATTCTTCTTATAGACAGAATTGATATATTGATGTTGCACTACGCGCTGGTCCGAGATAATGTTACGATTCTAAAACAAAGGCAGTTTAATTGTGATATCGTTATCAGTTTTAACTGATGTTAGTTAAAACCACTAACTACAAAGCAAGATGGCGATAGCCTGAAGCAAGATTCAGAATGAATCCTCTGTATAAGGAAATGAATGGTCACATCACCTGCTGATGTAAGCAGCAGAGGAGTGTACCTCTGTTGCCGCTGCGGAGAGCAGCCGTTGAGTACGAGAATAAGATCTGGTAGAGAACTGAGCAAAGGCACTCCTCGCTGGAGGATGCGTTTGATTCTAGGCGCCGGAGGCTTCGCTCTGCATGGAGTGGAGTCGCCTATGTTAAACAATCATCGCTGTGAGTAACTTACAGACCAACGTGTAAGGAACTAACTCTCAATGGAGAGAACACAGAGAGGATAATTTGGACTCATAAGAACTGAACACATATTGAACTAACATCAGGAGATTGTGAACACAGAGGATTGAGTCGTGAACATTTATCATCATTTTATGTAGTTAATTGAGGATGGACATGGACGATAGACAATAATCAGGAAATCATTACACAAGAGATTATGGACATAACTAAAAATGAACGACAATTCAGAAACAATCTGATAAATTTGGAGTTATGCAATGATTTATTTATCCTGGAAGTTATTTAGGCTTATTAGACAATAATCCAGCTCACTGATTCTCGTCTCAAGGACGGTTGTGATGAAGACATTAATACATTTTAGCATGGTATTCAAACTGTAGAATAATATACAATAGGCGTACTGCCTATGTTTAGTTTATTAGTAGATGAGGACATAGCAATGTCTTTGTGTTACTAATGATCTCATGATAGTGTCCCAGTATTCGCATGCGTGACCTCCAAAGTAGTTTACAGGTATACAACTTATGTTTGAACAAACAAAAGAAAATAATTAAAAAGTAACGAAAATAAAATATAAGAAATATAAACAAAATTATTAATTAAGTAGTCTAAACTAGCGTCAATAGCTACATGCATTTCTAAGAAGTTATGTAATCTTGTTGCATCATAGTCTTGTGCAGGGGGTGTCCCTGTTGCATATGGGTTTTCTTTTACTTTGTGGGCTTGTTTATTTCAGTTTTCTTTCAGATAATCTTAGATAATCTCCAGAGGTCTGCTGTCTGATACATTACACTTTTTGTATATTTCTTAAGATTCAGTTTTTTCTTTAATAGCAGTGCCTGGTCATGGGCTCTGGTCCTGATTTCTCTTTTATCAGCATATTTAATTGAATCCTTTCTACGATAGGCTAGCATTATTAGATGGTGTCTTCTGCGCTTCTCAAGTTTTTCTAGTCTGAATCGTTTATGCAGGTCATCGTTTGAAAGTTGAGGCCAATTTGTATAGGCTATTCGTGTGCATCTATTTTGTATTATTTCTAGTTTCCCTGTTAGGTAGTTTGGCGCACCATTATAGACAATGTCGCCATAATCGCAGTAAGGTAGTAACATGTGTTTGTACATTTTAATTACTGTATCTTCGTTTAGGTTGTGCCTTACTTTATTTAGTAGGTAGGCTTTATGATTTAGAGTATTTATAGTTTTGGATAGGTGTTTTCTGAAGTCCAGTTGTTGATCTAGGATTAAACCTAAGTAGGTATAGTGTGATACTTGGGAGATAACTTCTTGATACAGAGTGGCTGGTTCTGGTTTAATTTTCTTTAGTTTATTTTTAGTTGAAAAGGTCATGAATTTTGTCTTAGAGGTATTAATAGTTAATTTATTTTTTTCACACCAGGTACTAAGTTTACTTAAATCGTTATAGAGCAGTATCCTAAATTGATGAGTAGTATGATAAATAGACAACTTGTACAAGTATTAAGGACAATGTTTATTGATCAATATTTACAATTTCTTCACCGGTGTTGAAATCAAGGCGAGTACAATATCTGCATCAGAAATGTCAGGAAAGCTCCCGACACAGACAGTGGTGTTGATATGGCGGCACTTTCTATAATAGGCATTTCCAACATTTCGTGGTGGTGCCACCTGGTGATTTTTAAGTTCACATTTTTCCCTTTTGATTGATTCCTTGTATTCTAAAACCAAATAAGAAAAATCTAAGATTTGTCTAGTTTTATCTAACCCAATAAGGTAATATAGGTCCATTTTCATTTGCTTGATTAATTAAGGAAATATACCAAAAAATATGGTTCTCTTCATTTAAAAAAAAACGAGAATGATGTCTCTACATTTTAAATGTGCAGTATTATACATGTACATTTACTACATTCTGTAAATGTCGTAGTCCATTCGTGGAACTTGTAGGAAAGCCATTGTGGTAGCCTTGTCGTGGTTGGTGGACGCCCACCTTTATGCTGATTGTTGGTGAACACAGGACTAAAGCCTTCACCCTGGCAGTATCTGTTACAATTCTGACACCCCACCTATAGTGTCCGAAAATGTTAGAAATCTCTGACTTCATCCGTTCGCAACTCCAGCGAGTTCTGCAGTTCTAGCCCTGTAGGCAATAATATGCCTTGATTAGGGGCCAGGGGTCAAGGTCACAGCTCTTAAATTGTAGGCATTGGACACCAGAACACAACACCAGTAATAAACCTAGCGGAAAACGGGAGTACTAGAATCAGCGCACTTCAGATACCCAAAGCATAATGGAACAGTGTGGCCGACGGTGGCTGACGGAGGCCGACGACACCGCTCTCACCAGATTATGGTGTTCCATCACACCGATGGTACCTGAATAGTAAATAAGAAACATATTTCGGCTGAGAACCTTGCAAGGTGGAACAGCCCCTTAAGGCCTGGCGTCCACCTACAACGATAGAAATATAGACCGACCGATATTGCACCGACACAAAAAGGCAAATATTGGAGACATATCGGGAACGTGCAATATCGTAGACATATGTCTAGACATGCCAATCCAACACGCATCTTAATGAGGTTTATTTGGTGCCTAATCGCAGAAACGTGGTCAACTGCCCCGTTATTAGGTCACCCTCCGACGCGATTTTGATTTTTTATCGGGAGGTGCATCGTAGACCATATCGGAGCCATATCGTAGTAGGTGGACGCCGGGCCTTAGTCACCCCAAGATAGCATCAACAAAGTTATGTCTGAATCTCATGATGCTCGCTGTGCCTTGAGGATGCATTAATTACATTTCTGACTGGCTCCTCTTGATTACATTTTAGGAAACAGAACCGACAATTACGTTATAATATATGTCAATCTCAAGATTTAAACTACAAGAGAGATTAAGAGAACGTATACGATTTACACCAAGTATAAACGATGTCTTCATCTCAAGGTCTCTTCAACACGATATATAGACCACGATTCTAATATGCACATTTTGAACCAGCCTTGATTTGTGATTTTCTTAAGAATAAAAGCAGTATTTCGACATATTCATAAGCTGGTGCACACATTGTTGTACAGAATACAGGCCGGGATTAATGAGCAGTCTATTTACATATAATCGATATTCTATTAAATTACCAACAGTCTTTGAATATTTCAAGACACCAAGATTTTTCACACATCCTTTTGTGAAATTACTGATATTAAACAAACATTATTTACACTTTATGATAGACCTTCAACTGAATTGTATTTATGCAACATCATATGACCTTGTCAGATGACCTTGTCAGATGACCTTGTCAGATGACCTTGTCAGATGACCTTGTCAGATGACCTTGTCAGATGACCTTGTCAGATGACCTTGCCACATGACCATGTCAGTTGACCTTGACACATGACCATGTCAGTTGACCATGTAATATGACCATGCCACATGACCATGCCACATGACCTTGTCAAATGACCTTGTCACATGAGATTGTCACATGACTTTGTCACATGATTTTGCCACATGACCTTAATATGTGACAAGGTCAGGTGACCATGTCATATGATCTAAAATAATTGACCTTGTCACAAGACCTAGATACATGGGCCTATTTCGATTACCTTGTTATATGACCTCTTAAAATGCCCCATCAGCCAGACGTGTCATTGCTACAACATTCTACTAAAATTGATAACTACTTCAGAGATAGAAACTCATTGAAAAACAGAACAATCAATGCTCCAAACAGGTAGTATCTCAAGTAAATTACTTTGGCAGTAAACACTGTAATGAGGTCATCTACGAAGGGAGCAATTCTGCTGCAAGTTCATGGTAATGTGAGCAACGGTGAGGGGCTTGACATGAGACATTAAAATGGAGGGCTTGTGAATTGGGATCTCGATATACTGACACTAACTTGGAGAGTTCATGAACTGGGGGCTCAACATATGAACAGTAAAATGGAAGGTTAATTAACAGTGGATTCTATATACAACCAGTACCATGGAGGGTTTGTGTCAGTGGTACTGAAGGTTGGTCGGTAGTGCCTGACTGTAGACCAATCGAAATGGGCTATTAGCAAGACTCAAAAGATCTATACCGTTTTCATCGGCCAATGGAAACAAGCCTTTACAGGAAGGGTTCAAAAACAGGGTGCCACATGTATGACCAATACTATAGAAGGCTCTTGAACTGGGGGCTTGACATATATGCCCAGTTAGATTGAAGGCAGAACTGGAGGCTCAACATACAACTATAGACGGCTTTTGAACCAAGTGTTCAATATATTGGTCGCCTCATTAAGAAGGGGTTCGATAAATGACTAGGGGCATGTTGAATAATCTAGGATCGTACATTAAAACCCTTTTCAGTACCTGGTACAAGGGTTATCGTTTGATAATATTTCAGTCTGTTGGCTTTTTATAGTATTAGCCCTCCATAAGGTTGTCCATAAGTGTTGAATAAAGTTGACCCACATCGTCCTTGGTTCTCTATGACATACAAAAAAGAGTCTACATGTAGAACCCTAGATTATTCCACCAGCCCAGTACTGTGGAAGGCTCCTGAACTGTGGGGCTTCACATATGAGCTGTCAGGAGTCCATGCTTGTTTTTTTTTGCAGCGGTGGGGACACCGGAGAGCTCCTGTATGTTTCTTCACATCACGGAGCACCCCATAAGGACCCCACGCAGATGACCTTCACTATGACGATGACCCGGTCATGTGGGTCATGGAGAGCAGGCCCAGGAGGTACACGGTGAGCAGTGTGGGTAGTGACCGGCAGGTGGCGCCACCAGCACCCGACCTGCCACTTGCCGCGCGGGACGGACCCAGGTCTGTGGGCGGCAGGGCGTACGGCCGGGCGGGGTCCACTGAAATACAACATTAACTCATTACTTACTCACTCAATAACGAGTATTTGGAAAGCAATAGTTGTTCATGTAAATCTCATTACTCACTTACTGCTTCAATAACAAAAGAGTACTCGGAAAATCAAGCAATAGTTATTCATGTAAATCCTAATTGTATGCGAATATTGATTGATTGCTGTTATCTTGTTTTCCTGGCTATGAAATAGCATTGAGAATTAAAGAAGAAACCAATAAGATATGGCCGAAGTCATTGTTCTCCATGAGTTTGATGTAGAGTGATATGAGTGAGGTGACAGCCGCATGTAGCCTTCAAATGAGTTGGAGAACCAACAATTGGGTTTTACTATGTAAAAAGCACCAAGAGTTTCTACGTTTTTTTTCTTACAAAATCATCATAATATTGATCCCTAAATAAAAAATTAGCATGGAGTCCCCTGATTATTAAGTTAGATATGTGTTTTATACTACTTTTTTTATTTGAAATGATTCTTTTTGTTTCTAAACTAAATATAAAAATAATGGTATCACAACTCTGACCACACTCTAAAATCATTTATGATGTTACAAGCGGCCTTCCTACCGGACGCGACCCCTGGTGGCAGGGCCGCTAGCGCCACTTCCGGTGAGGTCTTGTAGCAGTCGATGTCGAGCGTCTCCTGTCCGGACCCCGTGACGAGCACGCGGAAACCCCGTAGCGGGTGGACGCCGTGTCCGGGCTTTGTGTGAAGGTGAAGGTCGATGTGGGAGGACCGGGACTGCAGGCTGCGGCTCTGCGCATGCGCGTCCTGACAGACAACGACGCCCGCGCCTGCGTACTGAGGAGCGGCCAGCATCACCCAATCATCGCAGAGCGCCGGGACGCCCGGTTCTGAGACGTCCGGGTTTGAGACGCTCGGGTCGGGGACGCTCGGGTCTGAGACGCTCGGGTCCGAGACGCTCGGGTCTGAGACGCTCGGGTTTGAGACGCTCGGGTCCGGGACGCTCGGGGCGGCGAGGCGCACGTCGTCAAAGCGCACGGTGATGCTGTTCTCTGCGTGCGCGCGCACCTCACAGTGACAGTCGAGACCTGACGGGTAGAAGCGCGGGTAGCCGGGACTCTGTATGTAGAGCTGGGAGTGGTGCAGAGTCTTGTTGAGGCAGATGTTGGCCGCCTTGATCGTCATCTCTGTAGAAATAGATTAGATAAGAAACCAATAGATTAGATAATAAGAAACCAATAGATTAGATTAGAAACCAATAGATTAGATAAAAATCAATATATTAGATAAGAAACCAATAGATTAGATAAGAAACCAATAGATTAGATAAGAAACCAATAGATTAAATAAGAAACCAATAGATTATATAATATAAGAAACCAATAGATTAAATAAGAAACCAATATATTAGATAAGAAACCAATAGATTAGATAAGAAACCAATAGATTAGATAAGAAACCAATAGATTAAATAAGAAACCAATAGATTATATAATATAAGAAACCAATAGATTAAATAAGAAACCAATAGATTAGATAAGAAACCAATAGATTAGATAAGAAACCAAAAGATTAGATAAGAAACCAATAGGTTGTATAAGAAACCAATAGGTTATATAAGAAACCAATAAATTAGATAAGAAACCAATAGATTAGATAAGAAACCAATAGGTTGTATAAGAAACCAATAGGTTATATAAGAAACCGATAAATTAGATAAGAAACCAATAGATTAGATAAGAAACCAATAGATTAGATAAGAAACCAAAATGATAGATAAGAAACCAATAGGTTGTATAAGAAACCAATAGGTTATATAAGAAACCAATAAATTAGATAAGAAACCAATAGATTAGATAAGAAACCAATAGATTAGATAAGAAACCAAAATATTAGATAAGAAACCAATAGGTTGTATAAGAAACCAATAAGTTATATAAGAAACCAATAAATTAGATAAGAAACCAATAGATTAGATAAGAAACCAATAGATTAGATAAGAAACCAATAGATTAGATAAGAAACCAATAGGTTGTATAAGAAACCAATAGGTTATATAAGAAACCAATAAATTAGATAAGAAACCAATAGATTATATAAGAAACCAATAGATTAGATTTGAAACCAATAGATTAGATATAGTCCAGTTAAAATAAGCACAAAAAAGGCCTAACCGGCCACAAAAAGCAATAGATTCAATTCTTGTGGAATTCACCTCAGAATGCCCTATATAATTCCAGAATGAAAATCGAAATTGATCCAAGTGGTGGAAGTAGGTCAAATTAGCATAAATCCAATATGGCTACCCTGAATATATGAAATTCCATAATTCTGGTTTGAATTGAGGTAGAAACACAATTTAAGACGCTAGGCATATATTTTCTAAGGTGAAGAATCCATACAATTCACAAGTTAAATCATATCTTTGGAGTAAATTGGTGTAAATCACATATGGCTGCCTGAATTCTATGAAATACTATAATTTGGGTTTGAAAATGAAGATGTAAACATGATTTGACATATGTTGTGTGAGGTGGGGAATCCAAAAAAATCACAAGTGAAATCATATCTATTGCATGAATTACTGTTAATCCAATATGGCTGATTGAATTCTATGAAATACCATAATTCGGGTTGGAATAAAGATGTAAACATGATTCAAAAAGCTAAAAATATGTTTTCTGAGGTGGGAGATTCATATTAATCATCAAAGAAGATATGATTTCATTTGTGATTTGTATGGATTCTTCACTTTAGAAAACATATGTCTAGCATTTTAAATCTTGTTTCTACTTCAATTCAAACCAGAGTTCATATATTCAGGATGGCCATATTGGATTTATGCTTATTTGTCCTACTTCCACCACTTGGATTAATTTCGATTTTTGTTCTGGTAATATGTAAAGTATTCTGAGATGTATGGCACTGGAATTAATTCTATTGCTTTTTGTGGCCGGTCAAACCTTACTTTTTTGTTTTGGTCCAAGGCGTCTGATGTGGAGGGATATGAAGGAGGCGACTAGAGTGAATATACCGTAGTATTCAAACAAGTTGGAGAAGAACGACTTTCACCAAAACAAATTGCTTTCTGTATCTATCTCACTCCTGTACCTACTAAAAGAATTGACGTTGTACAGGATATATATAGGTCATGGAAAATGGACTGCAATACTCATAGGGGCATGAGTTCCCAATGTTAATAAACCTATGGGACAAAGATACCAGGGGTGAGATAATAAGGAGTCATTGCTCTGCATTATAGACATAAATATACTGTCACAGTTAGACTTTGGTAATATTAAGTATTCGAATACAAGGATATGTAGGCATGATTAATAAGAATCCACTTCTAATATTCATTCAGCTAACTCACTCTCTGAATTAACATGAACTATTCTAATATTAAATGAACCCTAAATTATACACATATAGTTATTCAATCCCCTGAGTCTTCAACAAGGGAAAATACAACTAACGGTGTCAACAGCGGTGACCACAACGGTACAGAAGTATCACTTCAAAAATACATGGCCATTGGATTCTGGAAGAGGCTACCCTGTCCCGCTGATGCTGAACAAAACACCAGGCGGCGGGCCCATTTATATTCAAAATACTTTTGAGGGTTTGCCATAAAAAGGTTATAGCTTCGTCTCACGATTATCTATAGATTATGACAGCAGTAAAAAGTAGTTGTCCCCCGACTACAGCGGCGCTTTCGAGGGTGGTTGTGGCCCCTAAGATTCGAGGTCAACTCTCGACTGCAGAGCCGTCCCAAGGCGCTTGAAAATATTATGTAAAGAGGTCAGGGTGAAGGTCAGGGTTTGCTGCGAATGTAGTCATTGGCTACTCGGTCTACTGTATTCCTTATATGGAATTAAGGTAATGGGACAACCCCATGGTGCTATCCTACAACTTCCTAGCAGATCATGGCAGAACTGGCAATAACTTTGTGCCCTGTAGGTACATTATAGCATCAGAGTAAACTACCTGGCCCGTGGCGTTGCAGACAGAGATACCTGGCGTAGCATTGTTGATAGAGTCCCGTACCTGGCGTAGCGTTGCGGATAGTTACGTACCTGGCATGGCATTGTGGATAGCATCAAATTCCTGGCGTGGCGTTGCGGATAGTCACGTACCTGGCCATGTGGCATTGCAGATAGAGTCATGTAACTTGCGTTGCATTGCAGATAGAGTTATGTACCTGGCATGGCATTCTGGATAGAGGCACTGTGCATTGCGTAACATTCCTGGCATTGAGTTACGCATTGAGTCACATACCTGGCGTGGCATTGCGCATTGAGTCACATACCTGGCTGGGTATTGCGCATTCAGTAATATAACTGGTGTGGCATTGCAGATATAGTCACATATCTGGCGTGGCATTGCGGATAGAGTTACATACCTGGCATGGCATTATGCATAGAGTCACATACCTGGTGTGGCATTGCACATTTAGTCACATACCTGACATGGTATTGCTGATATAGTCACATACCTGGCATAGCATTGCGTATTGAGTCACATACCTGGCGTAGCAACATGGATTGAGTTACATACCTGGCGTTGCGTTGCGCATTGAGTAACATACCTGGCGTGGCATTACACATTAAGTCACATATGTGGCATGGCATTGCCCCTTAAGTCACATACCTGGCGTGGCATTGCGCATTGAGTAACATACTTGGCTTTGCATTGCACATTGAGCAACATACCTGGCGTGGCGTTGCGCATTGAGTAACATACCTGGCGTAGCATTGTGGATTCAGTTACACACCTGGAGTTGCATTGCGCATTGAGTAACATACCTGGAGTGGCATTGCACATTGAGTCACATACCTGGCTGGGTATTGCGCATTGAGTAACATACCTGGCGTTGCATTGCGCATTGAGTAACATACCTGGCGTGGCATTGTTCATTGAGTAACATACCTGGCGTGGCGTTGCGCATTGAGTAACATACCTGGCGTGGCATTGCGCATTGAGTAACATAACTGGCGTAGCGTTGCGCATTGAGTAACATACCTGGCGTGGCGTTGCGGATCGGTAGGGGCATTATCTTCTTCTTCTGTTCGGACACCTTGCTCGGACTGACGACGGGCTCCATCGGCTTCTTAGACGTCGCCTCACCTGCCGGGTGTACAAAAGTCAGACGTGATGTGGAATATCATGCTGTGATAGGATATAAATGTACTCATAGATTATGATCAATGATGAATCTCATATTGAAATGAAACTGGTCTTAGTGCTATGAAAAAAAACCGCGATAAAGTCATACCAGGTTCACTTTGTTTTAAGATAAATGGGTCATTGTTAAAAATCAGTTGGTAGCAGCTGGAGTTTCTATCTTGGCGTACATACCACTAAAGACCATGACATTTTTTAATGGTTTCTTTTATTTACGTACTATAGGCACTAAAAGGCACTACAGTACACTTAAATATTTATCATTTGCAAGAACAATTTCCTGACAGCCAATAGAAAGCCTGCTTACATCAGAGTGAACTCACCATCAACACACATGTACTGCGCAT
Organism: Alentia gelatinosa; assembly: GCA_950022655.1. Lineage (NCBI taxonomy): Eukaryota > Metazoa > Annelida > Polychaeta > Phyllodocida > Polynoidae > Alentia > Alentia gelatinosa. The sequence continues at coordinate 137,445,353 of OX465580.1, read as the reverse complement.
GTATATAGGCCACAATCAGCCAATAGAAAGCCTGCTTACATCAGGCTGAACTCACCGTTGACGCATGTGTACTGCGCATGTAGATAGGCCACAATCAGCCAATAGAAAGCCTGCTTACATCAGAGTGAACTCACCATCAACACACATGTACCGGCATGTATATAGGCCGCAATCAGCCAATAGAAAGCCTGCTTACATCAGGCTGAACTCACCGTTGACGCATGTGTACTGCGCATGTATATAGGCCGCAATCAGCCAATAGAAAGCCTGCTTACATCAGGCTGAACTCACCGTTGACGCATGTGTACTGCGCATGTATATAGGCCGCAATCAGCCAATAGAAAGCCTGCTTACATCACGGTAAACTCACCGTTGACGCATGTGTACTGGACGTGCAGATAAGATGCCCTCATCCCCGCGCATGCGCTCTGCGTGTCCTCCAGGCGCTGTATGAGCTGCACACAGTTATGACGAGTCTCACAGCGCGACCAATCATAACGCTCCTTCACGTCCACGTGACAGTCTCCGGCCACGTGACCGCAGCCCGTGGAGCCGTCCTTGTGTGCCCCGTGGTAGGCCTCGACGACGCGCACCACTTTCCCTGTGAGAAACAAGCACGTAGAGAGCCATGTGTAAAGTGTGAATTCACACGTAGAGACTGATGTACTTGAGACGGGTGTACTTCATATTTCTCTCCTAGTTTAAAGCGGAATTCACACGTAGAGACGATTATACCTGAGACGGGTGTACTTCACACTTTTAAGTGGGGTTCAGACGCAGAGACTGATGTACTTGAGACGGGTATACTTCATATTTCTCTCCTAGTTTAAAGCGGAATTCACCCATAGAGACGATTATACCTGAGACGGGTATACTTCATATTTCTCTCCTAGTTTAAAGCGGAATTCACCCATAGAGACGATTATACCTGAGACGGGTGTACTTCATATTTCTCCCCTAGTTTAAAGCGGAATTCACCCATAGAGACGATTATACCTGAGACGGGTGTACTTCATATTTCTCTCCTAGTTTAAAGCGGAATTTACCATAGAGACGATTATACCTGAGACGGGTGTACTTCATATTTCTCTCCTAGTTTGAAGCGGAATTCACCATAGAGACGATTATACCTGAGACGGGTGTACTTCATATTTCTCTCCTACTTTAAAGCGGAATTCACCATAGAGACGATTATACCTGAGACGGGTGTACTTCATATTTCTCTCCTACTTCACACTTTTCTTCAAGTCTCAGATGAATCTCCTTAAACGGGATTCACACGATAGGATTCGTGTACCTCACAGGGCTCAAAATTTCATGCGATTTTGTTCCTTCATAGGGGGAAATTACAGGGAGTTAAATATGTTTCAGGGAAATGCATCCCTATAATTTAGATGAAAAAATTGTGTTCGAGTACAGAATCTCAACAGGATTTGTCTCAGAAAAACACCCTGTGAGGTACATGAATTCCATCGTGTGAATCCCACTTAAAGCTAGATTCACACATCTATAGAGACTCATGTACCTCAGACGGGTGTACTTCACACTTTTCTCAGATGAATCTCCTAAAGCTAGATTCACACATCTATAGAGACTCATGTACCTCAGACGGGTGTACTTCACACCTTTCCTGGTGTACTTCACACCTTTCCCCTAGTCTAAATCAGGATGCAAAAACTGTTCGAGCACAGAATCTGAGCAGGATTTTGTCTCAGACAAACGCCTTGCGAGGTACATGAATCCCAGCAGGATTTTGTCTCAGACAAACACCTTGCGAGGTACCTGAATCCCACCTGTGAATCTCACTTAGTGATCAGTTGGTGCAGGAGGGTCAGGTGGGTCACGATTAGGATGCGCGTTCCGTGTGTCACAGCTGACAGCAGTCTAATGACGGGCAGTGATTACTTAATTCTGGTAACATGTCAACCATATGTGACTTAATGCCAGGTGGTGTGCTCGTCAGGTTTCTGTCAGAACCTGCCAGGTGTGGCTAGTGTGTGGTGTGAGAGGTGTGGTGTGGTGTGTGGTGTGTAGTGTGTGGTGTGTGGTGTGTTGTGTGAGGTGTGTGGTGTGAGAGGTGTGGTGTGGTGTGTGGTGTGTAGTGTGTGGTGTGTGGTGTGTTGTGTGAGGTGTGTGGTGTGAGAGGTGTGGTGTGGTGTGTGGTGTGTAGTGTGTGGTGTGTGGTGTGTTGTGTGTGGTGTGTGGTGTTGCTGGTTTGTGGTGTATGGTGTGATGTGAGGTGTGTGGTGTGTGGTGTGTGGTGTAGTGTGTTATGTGATGTATGGTGTGTTCTGTGTGGTGTGTAATGTTATTGCAGTTACTGTTCATTGTGAAGTTTGTCATGAGTTATGGCTATATGTTTTTGAATGAGATTATAACTGACTTACCAAATCCACAGTAGAGCGACACAAACGACATTCCCTGCTCCTTTAGGCATTGACTCGTCACCTTGTGTTCTGAAGTCACAAAAGAGGAATGCATCTCAGAGATTTTAGGATTAACACCAAAGTGATGACATTCTTGACTATAGTGCATTGTAATAAAGTAGACATTGCAGTTACTATTTCACAAGAAGACCTTCACAGCTTTTTTGTGTATGTACCTCGTTTGAATATGCGGAAAGTTTTGATAAAGTAAGCATATAGTTGTTGCCTCCTTAAGAATAACAAGGAATGAGAAGGAAAAAATTAAATATTCTCAAAAATTGCATCTAATTAAACAGGATGAAGTTAATTGGTGCTGTATATGAAACTAAGATTAAAACAACACAATGAAAATATGCAATCCATGTTATCCTCATATTGAAAACTCTACTTTCTATTTAAACTGAAATACTAAAAGATATAGAAATCTTTAAAGGATAGTCTCAAATTTGAATCATGTAGGATTGGCCCATGTAAACAACAAGGGATAGTCACATTTAAACTATGAGGGAGAGTCACATGTAAACTAGGAGGGATAGTCACATGTAAAGTATGAGGGATAGTCACATGTAGAGTATGAGGGATAGTCACATGTAAAGTATGAGGGATAGTCACATGTAAACTACGAGGGAAAATCACATGTAAACTATGACAGATAGTCACATGTAAACTACGAGGGAAAGTCACTTGTAAACTATGAGGAAGAGTCACATGTAAACTACGAGGGGGAGTCACATGTAAACTATGAGGGATAGTCACATGTAAATTATGAGGGGAAGTCACATGTAAACGACGAGGGATAGTCACATGTAAACTACGAGGGATAGTCACATGTAAGCTTTGAGGGAAAATCACATGTAAACTATGATGGATAGTCACATGTAAACTATGAGGGATAGTCACATGTAAACTACGAGGGAAAGTCATATGTAAACTACGAGGGATAGTCACATGTAAACTACAAGGGAAAGTCACTTGTAAACTATGAGGGAGAGTCACATGTAAACTACGAGGGAAAGCCACATGTAAGCTATGAGGGATAGTCACATGTAAAGTATGAGGGAAAGTCACTTGTAAACTATGAGGGAGAGTCACATGTAAACTACGAGGGAAAGCCACATGTAAACTACGAGGGAAAGTCACATGTAAAGTATGAGGGAGAGTCACATGTCAACTACGAGGGATAGTCACATGTAAATGACGAGGGATAGTCACATGTAAAGCACGAGGGATAATCACATGTAAACTACAAGGGAAAGTCACATGTTAACTACTAGGGATAGTCACATGTTAACTACGAGGGATAGTCACATGTAAAGTACAAATAGTCACATGTAAAGTATGAGGAATAGTCACATGTAAACTACGAAGGACAGTCACATGTAAAATACTAGGGATATTCACGTGTATAACACAGTCTTCGGAAAAATAATGAAAATAAACAAAGCTAAGCTCAAATTTTAAAAACACAAGTAAGGGAATATGAATGTAATAATACTGATGAAATAACTATACGACGCATTGAATACATAAATACATGTGGATAGGAGAGAGGTAACTTACCTGGGGTAGAACTGCATACAAGCTGCCCGTAACAAGTGACCACAAACAACACGATAATGACAGTCATGTTGACCCTCCTGTGGTACGGCATACTTCTCCCCTCCATTACTCCTATCCCTAATCCTAGTCCTGCTTCTTCTGTTATAGGGGAGAAAGATGCTGCTGGGTAGGGCAGGATTCGGGGGGGGGGGGGGGGGTAGAGGGTCTGTCAGGTAGGAGGCTCCAGGGCTGGGGTTAGATGAGTCAGGAGGCGAGGCAAGACAAGGCCGAGTCAGGGAGGGGTTGGGCAGGTGAGTGGGGGTGAAGGTAGGGTTGGGCGGTAGTCAGGTAGGAAGGTTTAGGGAGAGGGTAACGTGAGGGAGAGGGTGGAGGGGTGAGTGGGGATGAAGGTAAGACTGGGAGGGAGTCAGGTAGGAAGCTTCAGGGAGAGGGTAAGGTGCGGGAGAGGGTGGACAGGTGAGTGGAGAGGCAGGTAAGACTGGGCGGGAGTCAGGTAGGAAACTTCAGTTCTTGGGTAAGGTGAGGGAGAGGGTGTACAGATGAGTGGAGATACAGGTAAGGCTGAATGTGCCGCAGGTAGGAGGATGCAGGGAAAGGTTGGCGGGAATACCCGGCAGGTGAGTAGAGATACAGGTGAGAGTGAACGTCCCTCAGGTAAGAAAATCCAGGGCTGAGTCCAGGTATGACCCGCTATAGGTATGACCCGTAGGAGGGCCCGCTAGAGGGCAGGTGTGTGCCACAGGTCCAACCCAGGTACAGGTGTATCAGAGACAGGTGTGTAACGCCCGGGTGTGTCGGGGCACGCTACGAGTTGGGGTTTGTCAGGTGGAAGGGGTGCGGGTAGAAGCAGGGTGCGGATTGGTCGTTACGTCCCTCGCTACGGCGGTCGTTCCGTCCCCTCGGTCGTTACGCCGGTGGTGGCCCGTCACGTGGTGGTGTCAGCGTTCCTCACGGACGCCGCGTTCCACACGCCGCGTTCCCGACGTGGGCGCGGTCACTGCTGCCACCTGGCGACGCGGGGACGCATTAACCTGCCCCCTGCTGTCTGCTGATCGTCCCCTGACTGCCCCCCCGCCCTCCCGCCCTCCCCCACCCCCCGCCCACATGGACACGCCCAAAGCAGGCTGTCTCAGTGTGTGTGTGTGTGTGTGCATGTGTGTCACACCCACACACATTCAGGTGCCTCGGCCACATGACCATCAGGGAGGTGTTGCTAAAACTAAGAACGGTGAAATAATCTTGGGACCTGTTTCACTAGTCAGTGACATGTCTAGATGGCGTCTAGATGGTGTGTCCGGTTTCATAAGAACTAGACATTAGACTTCGTTTTGTTCGTTCTTGCTAGCACTGTTGGTGCCGTTTTTCATATCTGTCTAACACTTTTGTCACAAAACTAGTGAAACAGGTCCATGATGTGTCTAGATTTGTCTAATTCATATGTTTGGGGTCTGTATTTCCTAAAGGCAGCTACTTGTGGTGTCACGAAACTAGACAAACCCAATGTCTGTATGGTGTCACAGACATGTCGCGAGACTAGTGAAACAGGTCCCAGGTCTATGTTGTGTTGTCTTTATAGAAGACAGTTTTACAAGACGATCATGGATCGATCGCGCTCGACATATACTCATATAAGTTAGCATATATGATTATGTATGTATATATATACATATATTCTTAAGTATTTGGGAATATATATGCAGCTTTTGTTATATAGTCATACCAATTTCGGATTGTTCTCCACAAAGAGTTACCCAGTGGACAGGCTTCAACAATAAGATCACTTTTAGATAACCTAACTACAAGGATATCATTTCCATTATCGCCCATGTAAATCGTAATCGTAGTTGTTGTTTTAAAATCAGTCTTTATTTTAAAAACTCACCCCAGGTCCCCGGTACACGACAACCAACCTGACGTCATGTACTTGACCTGACGTCACGCGCCCGACGTCACGCGTATGACGTCATACACCTCACGTCACATGGCCAAAGATGGCAGCTATCCATTTGTCCATAGAAATTCACATTTTCATGTTTCGTATACACAAATGTTTTCTTATGTAAAACAGACAGATGGTCCCATAAGAACAGTCGAGATTTGTTGTTGTTTTTGTTAGACCTTTTTGTTATACACTGGCCTTCCATGCAACGTTGAGTCGGTGGTGGTACAACACAGATATCCAAGTAAGCCACTCATACTTGTATTTTTTTTTTGTTGGGAGTTATGTTTATTCTGGAGGGGTGTACTAGGGTAAAAATACCCTGTTTTCAGTAGGCTCCAGGGCCAGCAAGGGGTTTTTGTTCCAATGGGTGTTTGATGTACTAACATTAATGATATATACAATGATATATGATTACATATACAATGAGGTGAGTAAATGGTATTTACAATGAAAATGTGTATACATATTTAACTCACATTTACTTGTCGGGCTAGGTATGATTCTTATCTATCAATCGGATCGTTGTACAAGGTCATAAAATGGAAAGGTGTGATCGGGAAGCATTGCAAAGGGTATAAAGCCAATAAGACACCGATTCCCGATTCATCCCGACCATCGGCTCGGTGAGAGTCTGGAATAAAATGTCGATGTCTTATACCTATTATACCTATAAGAAACCGACACGATGACTCTTCCCGACGACATCTCCTGCTTTTATAACCTCGTAAAACAACCCGATTGAGATCAGAGAGAGCGGCCGGGTGCCGGGCCCGGCCGGGTGATCAGTATATATAGTCAATAATGCAAAGTTTAATAACTTCTGGTCTATTTAAAATATCAGAAACGGTTTTCAGATCTATGATCGCTTGTTTCTCCCCTACACATCGATATAATACACTTGTAAATCGGACTGAGTGATAGATGGCAACGCTTTTTAAATGGCATGCTCAGAATCGGTAACAATCGGTAAAAGTGCGTACACCGGAGTCTAAAGGTCGGGCAGAGTCGGTCATATCTGACATGGTAGTAATGCCTGACGCGTTGGGAAAACCAATGAAATCGGGTCGGTGAAGTGCGTACACCGACCCGATTGATGCAGATTGTCACAGACCCGACGGATCCGTCGGGCAAAGGTAGAATCGGGCACAGCGGTCGGGTCAGTGTTTTATAGGCTTAAGACAGCTACATTCATGTTCCCGATTATAATCGGTGATCGGATCGGTGAGAATATGTGGAAAATGTCACTCTCTTATGGGCTTCATAGGTATAAGACATTAACATTTAATTCCCGATTCTCACCGAGCCGATGGTCGGGATGAATTGGAAACAATTGTCGATGTCTTATAGGCTTTAGATACTGACAGTTTGTCTCACATGGCTGTCAAGAGACCTTAGATACTAACAGTTTGTCTCACAGGGCTGTGGAGAGACCTTAGATACTGACAGTTTGTCTCACATGGCTGTGGAGAGACCTTAGATACTGGCAGTTTGTCTCACATGGCTGTGGAGAGACCTTAGATACTAACAGTTTGTCTCACATGGCTGTGGAGAGACCTTAGATACTAACACTTTGTCTCACATGGCTGCCAAGAGACCTTAGATACAGACAGTTTGCCTCACATGGCTGTGGATAGACCTTAGATACTAACAGTTTGTCTCACATGGCTGTGGACAGACCTTAGATACTGACAGTTTGTCTCACATGGCTGTGGAGAGACCTTAGATACTGACAGTTTGTCTCACATGGCTGTGGAGAGACCTTAGATACTGACAGTTTGTCTCACATGGCTGTGGAGAGACCTTAGATACTGACAGTTTGTCTCACATGGCTGTGGAGAGACCTTAGATACTAACAGTTTGTCTCACATGGCTGTGGAGAGACCTTAGATACTGACAGTTTGTCTCACATGACTGTGGAGAGACCTTAGATACTAACAGTTTGTCTCATATGGTTGTGGAGAGACCTTAGATACTAACAGTTTGTCTCACATGGCTGTGGAGAGACCTTAGATAATAACAGTTTGCCTCACATGGCTGTGGACAGACCTTAGATACTGACAGTTTGTCTCACATGGTTGTAGAGAGACCTTAGATACTAACACTTTGTCTCACATGGCTGCCAAGAGACCTTAGATACTGACAGTTTGTCTCACATGACTGGAGAGACCTTAGATACTGACAGTTTGTCTCACATGGCTGTGGACATACCTTAGATACTGACAGTTTGTCTCACATGGTTGTGGGCAGACCTTAGATACTGGCAGTTTGTCTCACATGGCTGTGGACAGACCTTAGATACTAACAGTTTGTCTCACATGGCTGTGGAGAGACCTTAGTTACTAACAGTTTGTCTCACATGGCTGTGGAGAGACCTTAGTTACTAACAGTTTGTCTCACATGGCTGTGGAGAGACCTTAGTTACTAACAGTTTGTCTCACATGGCTGTCAAGAGACCTTAGATACTGACAGTTTGTCTCACATGGCTGTGGACAGACCTTAGTCACTGACAGTTTGAGACCATCGTAAACATTTCAGTGACAGAGTTAAGCGCTGGTCACTGCTGAGAAGTAAGAGGTGGTGTTTTTATTTTTCTGTAACACCATGACCACATCTGTACGTCCCAGCTTTCTGCGTTACCCAGAGAAAAACTTCACTTGTCATTTACATCTTTTTAAAACTTTTTTTTCCCCAACATTTTGGCATTCTGAACAAGGACGGATTGAGAAGGACACAAAGGTCAGGACAGCGGTTAACACTGAGTGGCATGTGAGGAATACACAAACACGACATGGTATTTGTGTCCATTGTAGGGGATTTCAGGGATACATTCAAGATATACGATATTGAGTAAGTCTCGTTCACGCCATTAAAACAGTGAAGTCTATCCTCACAAAGACTCTAAATCATATCTTATTGCCAGCATAGACGTGTTTTTGGTGTGTGTTTTCTCAGGTTCGACATATATAAATATTTCCACTCTTTTTTTAAAGACTTCAGCTAACGTCCCTGTTATAATGATTATAAGGATATCTATTACCCACCTAATATAAAGTAAACCTATAAGAACTCTGTATGGACATACCCGGCGCATTAGAATGTGTTTTATCATCCACCTAATACAAAGTGTCCATTGTAAACCTATAGGAACTCGGTATGGATATACTTGGCGCATACAGATATGTTGTATGATCAACCTAATACAAAGTGTCCAAAGTAAACTTATAGGAACTCTGTATGGACATACCTGGCACATACAGATATGTTGTATCACCCACCTAATACAAAGTGTCCATAGTAAACCTATAGGAACTCTGTATGGACATACCCGGCGCATACAGATATGTTGTATCACCCACCTAATACAAAGTGTCCAAAGTAAACTTATAGGAACTCTGTATGGACATAACTGGCACATACATATATGGTTTTTCGCAATATACCCGCTCACTCGCAGACATTACCATGTGTCAGATGCGCGAAGGATGCGCCCATCAACATCAGGAACAAGTTTATGCATATAATGTATATGAAATTTACATATAGCGAGTTTTGTAGGGTACCGAGTGGCTCCGGACGGGGGGGGGGGGAGTTGCTGTTGCTGTTGCTCGGATATTACAATGCATCAAGATTACTGCAGCTCGTACACAAAACCAGTCATTATTCTATATATATTTACACATAGCGACTATTATAGATTAGAAAGTGGCTCAGAACTCGGGAAACAGTCGCTGTTGCTCGGATAGTACTACGCATCAACGACTCAAAGATAACGGCGACTCGAACACAAAACCAGTCATTATTCTATATATATTTACACATAGCGACTTTTAAAGAGTAGAGAGTGGCTCAGGACGCGGGTGAACAGTCGCTGTTGCTCGGATATTACTATGCGTCAACGACTCGACGATTACGGGGACTCGTACACAAAACCAGTGATTATTGTGTATATAATTAAACATAGCGACTCTCAGGACACGGGGGGGGGGGGGGGCAGTCGCTGTCGCTCGGATATTACTATGCGTCAACAGCTCAACGATTATGGGGACTCATACATAAAACCAGTGATTATTGTGTATATATATTTACATTTATAGCGAGTTTTGTGTAATACAGAGTGGCGGGCCAGTCGCTGTCACTCGGATATTACTACGAGTCAACGACTTGGAGATTACGGAGACTCGTGCACAAAACCAACCATTATTGCGTACATATATTCATACAGAGAGTTTTATAGGTTTCCGAGCGGCGCAGGGCGGGGGGCAGTCACACTGCGCTGATTATGGCCTCGTTACCGGTCACAGGTGGCGCCATCTGGCGACAGGCCACCATTCCTCCTCCTCCCGTCATGCACCGCGTGCCGAACAGCGGATCCGGAAATCAGTGTCGTCGGTGACTCAGTGGGGAATGAGAGGTCAAGGACGCACTCCTTCCCATCCCACGTCTCCTGAGCGTCTAACATGCGTAAATCACAATATCTGGTACAACATTTGTACAAAATAATATTTTCGAAAATTTAAGTAGATAGGAATCAAGCGAACTTCACAAAGAATACATAACAGAACTTTGTATATCTTGCTATTGGACGAGGATTGTTTCCGTCGTGCAAAATTACCAGTTTTCAGAATAGTCAGAATACCTGCCATGGTAGAGGCCATTAACTTTACTACCTTCTTGTATACATGAAAAAAACAACCCGAAAACAAAATAAGTTCTCACGCCTAAGCTTCTAGAATTGTGGTGCCACCTGTCATGCTATCAAAGAACTTTAGCCTGATGTCATATTTCTGCTTGAATCACTGACATTATAAGTAAGCAAGGAAGACTTGATTTTCCTTCTTTCCCATCATAGCCAATTATCAGCATAAATACTTCAAATAAAGAGTGATTTGTAGATCTATGAATCTCCACTGAATACAGCTTGTAGATTATCTTCTTGATTAAATGTTATTCAAGGGTAATTATTAGCAGGTTCTAGCCATGACATATTCCCAAAATGCAATGATATCATAAAATAATGTTTAAAGTGCTGTTTTGGACTCTATGTCATCTATCATAATGTTTCTGTACCTCAGGAAATATCTATCGCAGCCTGGAAATGTAGGTATCATTCTAATTTTCTTAAAATACTTATGAAGATAGGAAGTTCATTTCTATAGGTCATCATAATAGATTTTTCATTAAATCTCTGTAAAGACAGGAAGGTAACATGTTTAAGTGATAGCAATCAAGTGACAGCAGTCAAGAAATCAACATGTACTGATTTAGGTCATTCTGTGACTATGCAATCAATAATCCCCAGAATTTAACAATGGTGGATCCAGAACATCCTAAGAAAACCATAAAAAGAAAAGTGCTTCCTAAAAATAGCTGATCATACAGTGGTGACACTGCACGAAAACCACCGTTTTATTCATATATACGCCATCACGGAAGTGCATGTATTGGCTGAATATTGACTTGTTTTCATTTATATACGCCCAGGCCTTATATACGACAGATGCGTCTTGGCTGTATTTCACACCCGGCGTATATGAGAGAAAATACCGTCTGCCCCCGCCGCCTCCCACCCCTTTATGTTGGTAGAAGAACAGGTGTCCTCAGTAGGAAGCCCTCCCCCACTGCCACCTCCCCCCCGCTCTCAGTGAAGCCCTGTTCACCGGACGCTTATATATACGCCCACAGATGAGGTGTATACACATGGGGATTAAGACGACCTTGTAGACGCAAAATACCTACTCATATACGCCCGGCGCATTCATATGTAAAATGATAGTTTTCGTGCAGTGTGATAGGTGGGAGGCATGTCTTAAAAACCTCCCAGAGCTTCCTTCGCAGCAGTGCCCCACCTGCCAGCCGTCTCAGTGACAGGAGAGTCGACTATAGGGTAATCTTGAACACATATAATCTCAGAATGCCACAGAAAGAGATGCTTGACAGGTGTGAAATTGAATCATTGGCGTTGAGAAGGGATCAGCAGATGCTCTGTATGATGTACAAACTGTCCAAAAGCGAGGATCTACTAGATCAGAGAATCAGAGGCACAAGAGGAGATTGTAAAGTTAGATTTAAGGAAATTAGATTTAAACTTATAAGCGATCCCCGATGTATCGAGGCATAGCCCTCTGGAAAGTCTTTCCAGAAGAAACACAAAAGTCATGTACAAAAGAGGCCTTCAAGGCATGCCTTAAAGTCCGTCACTGATAGCATACATTGTACATTGTACGACGGTAAATAAGTCCTTGTATCTCAGCGTTGATTATCATTAACCCATCTCTTATACACCTCATAATGCTATTATGTAATAGACTAGCTTACCTGGATTCCCATGGAAGAACTGTTTGTAATACGACAGAATGGTGAAATAAACATTATTAAAAAAAAAAAATTAAAAAAAAAGAAGAACTCCACACAGCGCCCTCTGTCTGACCGGCCCTCTACGCGCATGCGCCGGTCATGTGACACCTGTCGTCTCGTGTCGTTTCGCGTTTTCTCGTGTTATTATTTGTGTTTTATTGTTTTTTAATACGATTCACTGTCAGAGTGAAGCTGGTGACAGGAGGTATGGACAACACACCTGTGAAACCACCCCCTGGCCAAAAACGTTTACTTTTGTTTGAATTCTTTTTTCTTAAGATAATGGGAGTATATATTTGTCATATGATGATTATGCCCGATGGGCACGATGGTTCAAAGCTGCAGCCATTATGTCAGTTCTAGGGACTAGTAAATATTTTGAAGCGCTTCAAACGAGATGGCGACCAAGGACCCAGACCAAACACGAATGTGTTTCTGAATCTATCTTAGGCTGCAAGCCTTACAGTTAGTTGTAGGATGTATTTCTCATGTGTGTTACATCATTTGTATATAACTAATACTAAATAACTGCTCAATTATTTTCACTGATTTCACTTGAACATTGTCGCTGGTTGTAATTGAGCTAGCGATTCTTTAATTTGAGTCTACCTTCTTAAGTTTCAAGTTGTATTTCAATAGTTTTGTTATATCAATAAGTTTGAATTTTAGATATTTTCTTGTTGCAATTATTGCAAATACAATGCTCATCCATGCAATAAGTATACATACTTATTGTTATTTTCTAACAGATAAAGACATACTGAAGACGAATTTGAAAAAAAAGAGCAAAATATTTTATATTTTTGACTTAGATAAAGGTAAAGGCATCTATGTTGTACAATATAGCGTTCCATGCACTTCAATAACGAATAATCTTTCAAAAATAATTGCTTTTTCATTCATTGCTTTGCTTGATAAAGGGGACTTGTTTGAGTATTGTTATTTTTCATGTCAGGAACATCCAAGGTTGGGATAGAAGAAAACGAGAAGAACAAGTATTCTCATGGTTTGAAATGTTTTATTCATTTTAAAATTAAACAGTTGTACATTATTACTGAACCCTCTCTACTATAAGCTGAACAAAGACAGACTGGAAATAATGTACACCCCACACATCAAAAAGTCTCTGTCAACGAATCTAGCTGAAATAAACAGTAGTTCCCTTAGATCACCTACACCCGACTATGTATATGTACATGATAGATAACTGAGATATAAAATGCCCGTTCTGTTCACTCTATTGCAGGATAATGCGTGCGTACAGAGTGTACACAGAGCCCTAGATGTAGGTCTACAGTGTGTACACAAAGCAATACACGTAGTAGTACGGTGTGTACACAGGGCAATACACGTAGGCATACAGTGTGTACACAGAGCCTTGTGTACACTAAGCAGGATACGTAGGCCTACAGTGTGTACACAGAGGCTTAGATGTAGGCCTACAGTGTGTACACAGAGCAGTACACGTAGGCATACAGTGTGTACACAGAGCAGTACACGTAGTTGTATAGTGTGTACACAAGGCAATACACGTAGACATACAATGTGTACACAGAGCCTTACACGCAGGCCTACAGTGTGTACACTAAGCAATACACGTAGACATACAGTGTGTACACAGAGCCTTACACGTAGGCCTACGGTGTGTACATAAAGAAATACACGTAGTTGTACAGTGTGTACACAAGGCAATACACGTAGGCATACATCGTGTAGACAGAGCAGTACACGTAGGCATACAGTGTGTACACAGAGCAGTACACGTAGGCATACAGTGTGTACACAGAGCACTATACGTAGTTGCAGAACTCATTGATAGCTGCATTGATGGGCATTAACCAGGAGATCAATAACCAATAATCAATCACCTTCTGGTGTGTCAAGCGTCTCTGTGTGTTTATAATCACCTACAAGCGTCGCAGTGTGTTTAGATTCACCTACAAGCGGCACAGTGTGAAGGTCATGAAGTAAGCCGCCTTTTACCAGGTACACTTTATCATGATATAGAGGAAACCTATGAAAATTTAGGGCCAGAGCTTGTATCCCATCGAGTTTGAATCGCGTAATAATTCACAAGGCGTGAATTACGTAGCATTTCAAACGAGATTGGATCGAGCTCTGACCCTAAAATTGAATAGGTTTCTAAATTTATCTCACCCTTCATATTGACTAATGGGCTAACCTTTGTGACATAATCCCGCATTGGATTTTTTCCTAAATATCTCATGGGCATTGGATACGAGTTCCCAATGTTAAGTCTATGGAGAAAAAATACCATGGGTGAGATAATACAGTGGCAACCCATTATGCAGGACACCCTCCGCTCTTGCTTTGAGTTACAGTGTACCTCGCTTAACAGGTACAATCAAGAAAAGAAAGAGAACTCTGTTCCGAGGCAAATTCTCAGAGTTTGGTCCCTCTCAAAAGGGTGTCATGTTGACAAGGTTCCACTGTATACAAAAAAGCCATACAGTTACTAGTTCTCACTGTCATCTAAAAGGCCCAGCTCCTATAGCTTTATGTAGATCTAGGTCAAGGTCGAGGATCCGAGGGAAAGGAATGAGATACACTAAGTGTTTAATGTAGGGTTTCTTTCCCCTAATCCCTAAGCCAATATCCCTATAGAAAACCCCCATGGGTCGTTGCTCCTAGAAATGTGGGAAAAGTATTGCTCCAGTAATATCGGATCGTATCGTTGTTTTCATGTTGTATCGCTACCTTTTACAACTTCGCATCTTCAGTGTCATAGGTGAAAGGTTCATTAGATTTTTTATTGGATATAGATGGCGACATAATTATGAGGCGATCCACAAAAAATCAGGGACCTGTTTCACTAGTTTCGTGACATGTCTAGATGGCGTGATGTCTAGATGGCGTCTAGATGGTGTGTCCGGTTGCTTAAGAACTATACATTAAACTTCATTTTGTGTGTTCTTGCTTGCACTGTTGGTGCCGCTTTTCATGTCTGTCTTCACTTTCATCACAAAACTAGTGAAACATGTCCATGATGTGTAGATTTGTCTAATTCTTATGTTTGGGGTCTGTCTTTTCCTAAGGGCAGCTACTTGTGTTGTCACAAAACCAGACAATCCAATCTGTCTGTATGGTGTCACAGACATGTCACGAAACTAGTGAAACAGGTCCCTGGAGTAACACTTTCGACCTCTGAATTGCTATTCTGTGATCTGCAAAACAAGGAGCAATAACCCCGAGTAATGAAATCTGAATCATTCAAGCAGTTTAGACCCTTGTAATTTATGAAAGATTACTTCACCTTCCCCAGCAGTAAAAGTAGCAGAAAACTCGTCTCATACACCAGACACTGCACCCACACACTACTTCATTCATATCAGCATTTTATGATATTTTATAACATTTCACTGTTAAACATAATCACAAATCGATGCGCCAGTTTTAATAAACATCAACTTGTAAGTCAGCTATAATAATTTAGGTACATTCCAACTCCAGTATTTTCTATATAGTCATAGTCCTCTTTTTTGGGGCGATCCATAAAGTAGGTACGCAGAAATTCTGAAATTTTTGACCCCCCATCCCCCCTCCCAAACTTGTACACAATAGAATAAAGAGGGAGCATACGAAACATTTCAAAAATATTTTACCCCCCTCAGTGCGTACGTACTTTATGGATGGCCCCTTGACATTTGAAACAATATTCCCTCAATACAGTTTAATATATAAGCAAGTTAGATTTCTACATAAAGATACAGAAGAAAATGAAGAATGTGCTCTACAGAATCTTAGTGGAGTTTAAATCCTTCAGCTCAATAAATGTGTATACATCAATTTATGGTACAGTCTGATATGATTTGCAAGCTTTATTATGTTTAAGCAACAGGTTTAACCTCTAAATCATGAAAATACATGTAATAAAATCCATTCAAATCTTCTGAATAGAAATAGCGAGTATATAGTAAGTAATACAGAATAATGCCCCTATATCTATATGGAGGACATACCAAGATCACAGTTGACCTTGTCGTGACCTTTACAAAGCCTTATGTGCAGGGTGAAGGTCACCGTTCTAACATGTGTCAGTCCCAGCTGGCACGCATGGCAGATGACAGTCAATTTTTTGTCAGGATTGTCTGGAATGATGACGGATACTGGTTCGGTCTGTGACCAGGCGTAGCATGTTCATCATGAAGACACAGCGTAGTTAGCAATAATGCTCTGCGTACATTCAGGCTGTGCGGCATTGTTATTGATGGGCAACCCATCAGTTTATACCCAGTTATTGCACTTAGATCTGTCAATTTTTTCTCATACAAATCAGATGACTAGGCAGGCCAGCCATTAGACAAACAGAAAGAGTATATATCCAAAAGTAAATTTTCCGATGAAATAAGACGATGAAACAGCAAAGAAAAAGATCAGTTGACCAAAAAAGAACATGCTTATTGAATACATAAGGAATACAACTCTGAAATAATTCCTCGAAGAATATGTTCATGAAATTGACCGATGAGGCGGTGATTAGATAGTGTGATGATCATCATAGGACATCACAGATATTGACAAGGCACGGTGTGATCAGATCAGTAAGAGCATTGTCATTGATCGGGAATGCGGCGGCCCATCATTGTACATATATTCAATAACAAGACACATTGTTACCCATGAGCAGGCCGCGTAATAACAGTGATCAGGCACTTTGTGATAAATGAATATGATTCAAATGTCATAGTTATTAGAGAGTCACTTACAACAGTTGCATTGTATCCATACATGATCTGGCAAAATTTTTGAAATAACGTTCCGAATGTTCTGACAGTGTAAGTAATAAGTGTATGGCCCAGAGTTCCTTCAGACCTCCTTCAGATTTCAATTAAGACAT
The DNA here is from genome assembly GCA_950022655.1 of Alentia gelatinosa. Taxonomy (NCBI): domain Eukaryota; kingdom Metazoa; phylum Annelida; class Polychaeta; order Phyllodocida; family Polynoidae; genus Alentia; species Alentia gelatinosa. The sequence goes on along the minus strand of OX465580.1, from coordinate 137,428,213 downwards.
GAATTAATGAGCAATAATCTTGACTTTAGCCCTAAGATATCATAACGATTTTGTATAGAAATTGTTAAACATTTGAGTTGATTGTTATGCTTGACTTCATGAATTTATACCAGGGCAGAGGAGCCACTGAAAATTCTAGCCTTCCATCAAAATCTGAGTTACAGCCTTAAAGTTACTGTAGAGGAAACCTATGAAAGTTTACAACAGAGCTTGTATCCCATCAGGTTTGAATCACATAATAATTCACAAGGCGAAGCCGCATGAACTACATAGCTATTCAAATGAGATGATATCGAGCTCTGACCCTAAACTTGAATAGGTTTCTGAATTTATCTCACCCTTCACATTGACTAATGGGCTAACCTTTGTGACATAATCCCCAATTGAGTATCTTTTTCTAAATACTCAATAGGCATTGGATGCGAGTCCCCAATGTTAAGTTTATGCATAAAAAATACCAGGGGTGAGATAATTGACCTTATCTCATTGGTTAAAAACCAAGTTCCGTCTTACGCCGCAGTTTTGACCAGAGCTGTCCGTAGTTTGCTATGTTGGTACACCTAGATGTGCATATCTCAGGTTGAATGTAGTGCACTCTGTTCACCGTGATGGCGGCCATCTTGTTCTGCGTAGTCTCACAAGTGACGCATCAAACAAACCACTCCAGCCATGAGGAGAGCGGTCAGTTCTCCAATCCTCGTCCCCTGAGGTCCAGCAGCAGAGAAGTGGTCTGAAACAACAACATGGAGGAGTTAATTCTAAAGACGTGATGGCCTGCCACTGAGAAGTGGTCTGTAACAACAATAACGAGGAGTTAATTCTAAAGACGTGATGGCCTGCCACAGAGAAGTGGTCTGTAACAACAACAACGAGGAGTTAATTCTAAAGACGTGATGGCCTGCCACTGAGAAGTGATTTGTAACAACAACAACGAGGAGTTAATTCTAAAGACGTGATGGCCTGCCACTGAGAAGTGATTTGTAACAACAACAACGAGGAGTTAATTCTAAAGACGTGATGGCCTGCCACTGAGAAGTGATCTGAAACAACAACAACGAGGAGTTAATTCTAAAGACGTGATGGCCTGCCACTGAGAAGTGATCTGAAACAACAACAACGAGGAGTTAATTCTAAAGATGGGATGGCCTGCCACTGAGAAGTGGTCTGAAACAACAACATGGAGGAGTTAATTCTAAAGAGGTGATGGCCTGCCACTGAGAAGTGGTCTGAAACAACAACAACGAGGAGTTAATTCTAAAGACGTGATGGCCTGCCACTGAGAAGTGATCTAAAACAACAACAACGAGGAGTTAAATCTAATGTGGGGTTTCCATTGGCGAACGAAAATGTCACCTATTTAGGTTTAAGGGTGGCATCCACCAACCACGACAGGGCTACGACAAGCGGCGACAAGAAAGTTCCAATTGCCGCTTGTTACGGTTTTGTCGTAAGAAGGGGTCTTTACGACAGTGTTGTCGGAGGGTGTCGGGAAGTGCATGCTCCACCAAAATTTCCTATCGCAGACATCTTTGACACGCTCCCGACCCGCCATGACACTCCACGACAAAGGTCTAGTCATAGAAAAAATTTAACATGTTCGATTTTGTCGTAACCTTGTTGGAAGGCTCCCGACAAGCTTCAAGTCGCAGCCTGTCGTGGCCTTGTCATAGACTCTTGTCGGGAACTGGAGTCCACCAGCTACAACAAGCCTTCCAATCGTAGGCCTGTTGTAGACCTTGTCGGAGAGCCATTGTCGTAGCCTTGTCGTAGTTGGTGGACGCCGCCTTTACTCCCCTGAGCAATCTTTATCGCAACCCGTTTCTCACACAGAGCAGCTTATATATAGGTCCTGAGTGGAACAATTGTCGTATCGCTGAACTCGGTGGTTGTATGCGCGATATAAACTTGACAAAAAAAAAGAATATTGCAACTCGAAACAGACATTGGAGATCTCGATGTACTCTAAATATGATCAATAAACTGTTTGGTAATAAAAACAAATTTAAGCAAATTAAGAACAGCATAAAGGGGTCGACTTACTGCCGCCCTGCTGAAAAAAAGGTACACACTGCTCATTCTGCTCAACACCCTGCAATAGAATGAGAAGTAGGGCAGGGGGAGATTTCACTGAACAACATCCAGTAACGAGCTACTTATGTATAGGGCCCATGTGGAACGACGGCTGCGTTGCCGAACCGGTGGATGTACGCACGATATTCCCTCAATAAACTTGACCAAAAAAATCATATTGCAACTCGAATCGGACATTGGAGATCTCGATGTACTCTAAATATGATCAATAAACTGTTTGATAATAGAAAAAATAAAAACAAATTCAAGCAAATTAAGAATAGCAGAAAGAGGTCGACCTACTGCCGCCCTACTGAAAAAATGGTACACACTGCTCATTCGGCTCAACACCCACCAAAGAATGAGAAGTAGGGCAGGGGGAGATTTCACATACAAACATTGCATAGAGCCCAAGTGGAACAACGGCTGTATCGCTAAACTCGGTGGTAGTACACACGATATTCCCCCAACAAAATTGACAAAAAATACATTGCAACTCGAATGGGACATTGGAGATCTTGATATACTCTAAATATGACCAATAAACTGTTTGATGATAAAAAAAATATATAAAAAAATATTAAAAAAATAAATGAATTAAAAGAAATCATAAAGATGTATACTTACTGCCGCCTTGCTGACCCTTCTCTCCGGGCCCGTTCTTCCACTTGGGGCCGTTTTTACGCCGGTGTTTATCGCGTCCGCCGCCCCCTCGACCCCGCTGACCCTCGCCCGGCGTCTCTGTCGTCACTTCCGGTGTGGTCTCCATGGCGACGGTGCTGAGGATCTCGTCGTACTCGGCGTCGTCCTTGTTGATTTCTTTCACTTCCGGGTCGGCGGGAGACAGACGCCGGCAGTGCACGCGGATGGGCGCCGGTGGCTCCGCTGTGCGGGAAGGGAAGGAGGGAGAGGGTTATAGTAGTTTGGCAACCAACCCCTTCTATGATAGAGGGGTTTGGTCGGGTTAAATCACACACGGGATCACTCGGGGTGCGCCGATCCAGGTATTATCCTACCCCTAATATAAAATCCCATAGGCTTAACATTGACTTTCCGTATGCGCCCGTATGTCGAATACGGATAAAAAATCGCTCCTAGGAGTGTACAAAAAATGGACCAATCAGAGATCAGCAGCTGAAAGTAGTTCCAAGCGCCTTCAGAGCAGCAAGGAGAGCTATATGGAGGACTTCAGAAAGCTTTTATCATGTTTTTTGTTATTATCCTCACATATAAATATAGTTCACAGGGGGTAGGATAAAATCAAAACCTTATTCGTTTTAATCTGGGCTCTGGTATGCGACTCCTGGAGTTTTGGCTCTGGATATCACTCAGCTCCGCCTCGTGATATTACTACGCCAAACTCCAGTTGTCACATGCGGGAGCCCAGATTAAAACTCATCCGGTTTTACGATAGTGTTGTTCTATGTAGGCTCCAAAGGCGGAAATGCTTATAAGTAGAATTAATAGCTTATCAAATTGATACTTAAGCGTAGTTTTATGGTGGCTCCGCTGGAAGGAAGGGGGGAGGGAGAGGTTTATAGTTGATTAGATTATGTCAGTAACCTCGGATTAGGCACGTGTATGTGTCATAAGGCCGATCTCCCGTCACCGATCTACTGTCAGGAACCACAGACGGACTTTTAGCACTGCTGACCCAAAATCAGTCAATGGAAACGACCCAGCTCGTGAAATGACCCATGACTTTTCTGTTTAGATTATGCAATGTGGCACCACTCACCACTGAGTGAAAGCTTTGTCGCTGAGTGAAATCTACTACCCTTCTATATAGACGCACAGTGAGTGGCACCAACGACCGACTTTCTGGGTAACTCAGAAAATCTACATGCTTTTCGTCAACCAATGGAAATAGACGTATAAGGCCTGTTTCCTCTATTGGCCTACAAAAAGGGTCTAGGTTTTTTTAGTTACATAGGAAGTCCGTCGGTGGTGCCACTGACTGTACGTCGATATAAAAAAAATCGGTATGGGTAGGGTCACCATGGAGTTGTCCCATTACCTTAATTCCATATAAGGAATACAGTAGACCGAGTAGCCAATGACTGCATTGGCAGCAAACCCCGACCTTCACCCTGACCTCCTTACATAATATTTTCTCGCGCCTTGGGACGGCTCTGCAGTCGAGAGTTGACCTCAAATCTTAGGGGCCACAACCACCCTCGGGTAGTAGATTTCACTCAGTGACCAAGCTTTCACTCTGTGGTGGATAACAACATTTATCTCACCACGGTATTTTTCTCCATAGGCTTAACATTAGGAACTCGTACTCCACGGCCGTGAGGTTCGTGTACCAAATACTCAATGGCTAATTTGCTAATTCATTTCATCAATTAACAATGTTATACGGGGTGAGATAAAATCAGAAACCCACTCGATGAAAATAACTTGGTCTGCACTCCACCTCGTTTGACCACAGAGTAATTCACTCAGCTTCGCTTCGTGGATTACTCCGCAGTCAAACTCGGTGGAGTACGGACCAAGTTATTCTCATCCCGTGGGTTTCCTCCTAAAGCTTAACCTGTGAGACAGGGTACACAGAGTATTCCCACCTGTAAAGGCCATCCAGAAGCCCTTGAGGGAGCGTGTGAAGTACTGGAACTTCTGCGTGCGGTTGTCGTTGGCGTCGGAGTGGAACTGGATGGCGAGCGCGTTGCCCGTCGACGTGATGTTCTTCACGCCTGTCATGATGGCGCCACAGTGCCGGTGTTTCTGGTTGTTTTGCCGCAGCATCATCCAATCCGCACGGCACCGGCTAGGACCAGGACAAAGTAAAAAATAACATATTTATAATCATATTTATAATCATTAAATCTCCCAGTCATGATGGCACCGCAGTGCCGGTGTTTCTGGTTATTTTGCCGCAGCATCATCCAATCCGCACGGCACCGGCTAAGACCAGGACAAAGTAAAAAATAACATATTTATAATCATATTTATAATCATCAAATCTCCCTGTCATGATGGCACCGCAGTGCCGGTGTTTCTCAGCATCATCCAATCCGCACGGCACCGGCTAAGACCAGGACAAAGTAAAAAATAACATATTTATAATCATATTTAAAATCATCAAATCTCCCTGTCATGATGGCACCAGAATGCTAATGTTTCTGGTTGTTCTGCCGCAACATCATCCAGTCCACACGGCACCGGCTAAGACCAGGACAATGTAGAATATAACATGTCTTATTACTAAAGTAGATATAAAATCTTCTTGTCATGATGGCACCACAATGCCAATGTTTGTGGTTGTTCTGCCTCAACATAATCCCGTTGGCATGGCACCAGCTGAAACCAAAACAGTTTACATATAATCAACAATTATCACTACCGTATATATAATCATCTAGTCTGCCAGTCATGATGGCACCACAGTGCCGGTGTTTCTGGTTGTTCTGCCGCAACATCATCCAGTCTCCACGGCACCAGCTGGAACCCGAAAGAGGTTACATATAAACAACAATTACTACTACTGTATATATAATCATCTAGTCCGCCAATCATGATGGCACCGCAATGCCGGTGTTTCTGGTTGTTCTCCCGCAACATCATCCAGTCCGCATGGCACCGGCTAAGACCAGGACAATGTAGAATATAACATGTCTTATTATTATAGCTTGGTGGCCAAGTGGTAGGGGTGTTCGCCTCAAGCATGGGAGGTCGTGGGTTCAAACCCCGGTCGGGTCATACCAAAGACTTACACAAAAATGGTACCCACCGCCCATTCGGTTAAACATCCGCCATTAGATTGAGGGGTAGGGGCAAGGGCCCGAGTGGAAGAACGGCCGTGGCCGAATTCGGTGATTGTGAACATACAATGTTCCCTAATAAAAATTGCCCCCCAAAAAAAAAAGTAGATATAAAATCTCCCTGACATGATGGCACCGCAGTGCCGGTGTTTCTGGTTGTTTTGCCGCAGCATCATCCAATCCACCCTGCACTGGCTGAGACCAAGACAAAGTAAAAAATAACTTCTTATTATAACAGTATGTAAAGTTCTGTTCTATACATTCCTATCGTGGCCAAGCAGTATTTGTTTCTAGGAGAAGAAAGTAATCATTAGAATTACCCCTAATTATAAGGGAACAATGGACTGAATTGGAAAAGTGATTATTTTGGTTAGTAACCTCCTCCCTGATTTTTACAATACAGCTGCCATGCTTAGAATGGCATATACTACCCCTATTATCACTCAGCTCTAGTTCCCACTATGTCCACATGAGGGCAGGTCGCTCTACCAATGACACCTCGAGTGTCATGAGCAACCTACTGACATTTGCGACAGACCAGAATTGGTGCTCAACCAGAATGATTTGTTCATCCCCCATTGGCTGTTGATAAAACAATCTTGGTAAATCGCAGCAAATCACTTCCTAACTCATATGGCTTCACCCTGTGAATTACTACCTGTTTCAAACTTGATGGGATACAAGCTCTGACCCTAAACTTTCATAGGTTTCCTCTATAGTACAGGTAGTTGTACGTTACAGTTTTACATATTGATATCTCACCTGTTTTTAGTCTCTAGGAGCAGGTCGACGAGACTAAGCACCACTCTGGACTCCCACTGCGTAGACAGTTTACACAGACAGTCCTGGTTAGTCGGGTAGTTGTACGGGTAGTTGTATGGGTAGTTGTAAGGGTAGTTGTACCATTACAGTTTTACACATTGATATCTCACCTGTTTTTGGTCTCTAACAGCAGGTCGACGAGACTAAGCACCACTCTGGACTCCCACTGCGTAGACAGTTTACACAGACAGTCCTGGTTAGTCGGGTAGTTGTAGGGGTAGTTGGGACTCTGGATGAATCCTGTGTTACTCGTTGTCTCCAGGTGTTGGCAGATATCGTACACCTTCTTCTCTGTCAAATATCAAACATTCATATCAACTGCCATTCGGCATATTTATACCGGAGATAAAATGCATCATTTCTTTTATCCTCATCGTATTATCATTCTCATTTCTTGCTTTCTCCGTTGTATATTACCAGGAAATTTCTGAATACATATGATAAAACTTGAGTCAGATTCAGGTATATTTTTAAGCTTTTTTTCGGGTATGATGAAAGAGCGCGGCAACAGCTAACAGATCATAGAGCAAAAAAGAAAAAACTAAATTTTTTATTTCAGTTCTTTTTGCAGATACCTTAATATGTTTATAACAGAATATGTTATGTTTAATTTTCCCATTCTCCTAAGGAGTGAGTGTGGAGTTATTTTCCGCTCTAGGGAAAAAACAATTTAGAACATTTCCAACCTTTTTCTTTAAGATCTAGTAGGGATGTTTTGCTATACCCGTAGTTCAAACCTTTCCGACAGCTTGCGCAGATCGAATTTTTTCTCTCTTTTTTTATATATATGGCAGAGCGCCTCTCTATTGCCCAATAGGTGTCACAGTCATCTCACTGCTTAACGGTAGGTGAGAATCATTATATAATAAACGCATAGACCCTGTGAGAAGTTATAGCAACAACATCCTTTGTCATATACTATGAGAAAACGTGGTTACTGAGCTCATTTGATGAAAAAATACGGCTCGACGCCGCTGTTTACGTCACGGTGTGAGGTACGGCCATGAATAAGTATATGATAATTGCTATAAAGTGAAGATGACGTACTGGGCAGGCACGGGTACTCAACCTGGTAAGTAACTTTAGATTCTCTAAATATTCGAGAAAAACCTAACTGATATAAAATAGAGATAACTTACTGGGGATGCACTGGTTCTGAAACTTTGCCTAGTCATGTAACTATATCTTCTGTTCATATTTACAAAATAACCCCTGATAGAAAGTGGGCACACGCTGGTACTCGACCTCATCAGTAACTATGTTTCCTCTTAATATTTAAACAAAAAAACCACTGATAAAAAGTAAACAAAGATAACCTGGTCAATGACTATATTTTCTCTTGTACTCGCCCTATTCAGTAACTATATACAGTAACTCTTCATATCTAAAAAAACCTAAAAGATAACTTACTGGGGACACACTGGTATTCGACCTTCAGTGACCTTCTTCTCTTTTAATATCTAAACAAATTCACTGCTATAAAGTAACAGTTAACTTACTGGGGACACACTGGTACTCGACCTGGTCAGTGACTATATTTTCTCTTAATATCTAAAATACAAGTAATATAAAGTAACAGTTAACTTACTGGGGACACACTGGTACTCGACCTTCAGTGACTATATTTACTCTTAATATCTTAAAAACTCACTGATAAAAAGTAAACAAAGTTAACTTACTGGGGACACACTGGTACTTGACCTATCCAATGACTATATTTTCTCTTGATATCTTAAAAACTCACTGATATAAAGTAAATATAACTTACTGGGTACACACTGGTACTCGACCTTCAGTGACCTTATTCTCTTTTAATATCTTAAAAACAACTGCTATAAAGTAAATATAACCTACTGGGGACACATTGGTACTCGATCTCCAGTGACCTTATTCTCTTTTAATATCTAAACAAATTCACTGCTATAAAGTAAAAGATAACTTACTGGGGACACACTAGTACTCGATCTCCAGTGACCTTATTCTCTTTTAATATCTAAACAAACTCACTGCTATAAAGTAAAAGTTAACTTACTGGGGACACACTGGTACTCGATCTCCAGTGACCTTATTCTCTTTTAATATCTAAACAAACTCACTGCTATAAAGTAAACAAAGTTAACTTACTGGGGACACACTGGTACTCGACCTATCCAATGACTATATTTTCTCTTGATATCTTAAAAACTCACTGATATAAAATAAAAGTTGACTTATTCTCTTATAATATCTAAACAAATTCACTGCTATAAAGTAAAGATAACTTACTGGGGACACACTGGTACTCGACCTGGTTTGTGACTATATTTTCTCTTAATATCTAAAATACAAGTGATATAAAGTAAAGTTAACTTACTGGGGACACACTGGTACTCGACCTGGTCTGTGACCATATTTATTCTTCATATTAAAACTGCTATAAAGTAAAGTTAACTTACTGGGCACACACTGGTACTCGACCTGGTCAATGACTATATTTTCTCTTGTACTCGCCCTATTCAGTAACTATATACAGTAACTCTTCATATTTAAACAACTGCTATAAAGTAAAAGTTAACTTACTGGGGACACACTGGTACTCGACCTGCAGGTAGTCGGAGAACTTCTTCTTGGTGTTCTGACAGGTGGGCATGTAGGACTGCATCACGGTGCGGATACACGACCTGTTGCCCATGCACGTCGACCAGTCGTACACCAGGTTCATCGAGTCGTCCATACAGTCGCCCGTACAGTACGTGCAGTTGTAGTTCTCTCCGCCGCCGCCAGGCTGACACGCCTCCCACGGCTTGGCGGGGTTCCCCACCTTGATGCCGTGAAAGGCGCGGTTTATCTTCACCATGTGACCCTCGGCGCACTCGAACTGCACCTTGGGAATGCCCCGGCTTTTGAAGCATTGGCTGGCCTTCTCTATAGGGATATCTGAATGAAATATAAAGAAATTCGGATGAAAACTGTTTTGTTACTATGCTATGGGGATATCTGAATGAAATGTTGAAAAATCTAAATGAAATTGTGATGTGACTTCTCTATGGGGATATCTGAATGAAATGTTGAAAAATCTAAATGAAACTTTGATGTAACTTGTCTGTAGGGATATCTGAATGAAATGTTGAAAAATCTAAATGAAATTGTGATGTAAGTTCCCTATAGGGATATCTGAATGAAATATTTAAAAAATCTTAATGGAACTTTGATCTAACTTCTTTATAGGGTTATCTGAATTAAATATTAAAAAATATGAATAAAACTGTGATGCAACTTCTTTATGGGGCTATCTGAATGAAATATGAACAATTTGAATAAAGCTGTGATGTAACTTCTCTATCGGGATATCTGAATGAAATGTTAAACATTCAAATTAAACAATGATGTAACTTCTCTATAGGGTTATCTGAATCAAATATTAAAAAATCTAAATATAACTGTGATGCAACTTCTTTATGGGGCTATCTGAATGAAATATGAACAATTTGAATAAAGCTGTGATATAACTTCTCTATCGGGATATCTGAATGAAATATTAGAGATTCAAATTAAACAATGATGTAACTTCTCTATTGGGGTATCTGAATAGAATATTTTAAAAAAACTGAGTAAAACAGGGAAATAATTTTACATGTAAATAAAACATTGATGTTACTTCTTTATGGGGATATATGATTAGAATAAAAAAAATCTTCATAAAATCATGAAGTAGTTTCTCTAAATGAAATATGAAAAATCTAAATAAAACCGTGATATATAACGTCTCTACGGGAATATCTGTGAGTACATGGATATACTATAAATACACTCTAATGTGGACTTTCCTTCTTAATACTAACATGGAATATAAGGACTTCAAATGAAAACTTTAGGTGAATGATATTTTGCCATGGTGCGGTGAACTAGGGAAACAGTTCAAGTCATCTAGATTTTTCTTAGCCATAATTCTCAGGTAAAAATCATGAGCTACACATGTATAACGACCTTTTAAGATCTCTGATCTTGTCTTTAGGTTTTGACAAGTCCCCTTCCTGATTTCTGACCATTAAGGAATGTTAATTTGCATAGCGATGTACGTTTTGGATTCAAATATTAGAAATGTTGAATGTAAATGGGAATATAAGAGGCTAAGAAACACTCAAATTGTCCTTTACGCGGAACCGTGAATGATTATTCGGGTTTAAGCGGAACCGGAAACGATTTCTCGGGTATCAGCGGAACCGGAAACTGGTATTTGAGTGTAACCGGAAGTGGGCACTGATAATGGCGGCGTGTGACTTTGTGTCACGTGACAGGATAATGATGGATATGAATCATGGGAGAAGACGGCAAGATGGCGGCTTCCATCACCAGTAAATCACGCGAGAGTGGCGGCAGCTGGACGTGATTAGACGAGATAACACTAGCCAGACGCTCAGAGGCCGCCATTTTGTCGCGCAGAGAAATGTAACAGCGGGGGGCAAGGTTTGACCTAATTGACCTTGAAATACTCTGGGGAAATCTGGGAATATCAAACCAGGTTTTCTTACAAGGCGCGCAAACCTTCTCGAGTCTGAACAGTAATGTGAAATTCCGTTCAAATAATATTGAAGGAGGGGAAACATTAATGCCACTCGTCCATTTTCTTATTGATTTCCTTCAGTTAAACCGAAAAAAGGCATAACGTCAGTTCTCTTCCATTTATGATATCATCATTACAATATTTAATAATCCATGATGAATAAATCAACAGCGGAATAGAGGGAAACTACGCCTTTGGCAGTAATTTGTCCAAGCCTTACCTCGTAACTTTGACTTATTCCCACCGGTACGTGGTTTCCCTATTCCTATATACCTTCGATTGTCGGCTAATATTGATAAAAACCGAACGTCTGAACGTCAACCTGTGCAGTAAACGTCAACCTGGGCAGTAACTTCAACCTGGGCAGTAAACAAAAGTTATTTCACCCCCAGCAGCGTTAAGTAATCATAGGTTGTTCACTCATAGGTATATAGGAATACAGAATATAGAGATATAAGAACTAGGAGTATGGATACGTAAGGAAAGGCTGTTACTTTCCAGCACAGATTAGCGAGCAGACATAGAGAGACACGTAGATACAGAGAAGTGGATCTTCTTCACACGGTGGGATCCATGTACCTCACAGGGTGTTTGGCTGAGATTCCGTGCTCAAATAAAATCTCTTCCCCTAAATTGTTGGGTTCCCTTTCCCTGAGACAATGTTTTCCCCCTGCAATTATTGGTGGCATTTACCCCTAAAAAGCAACAGAATCTCATCAGATGTTGAACCCTGTGAGGTACCTGAATCGCACCATATGAATTCCACTTAAGGAGCAAAATTTCATCAGATTTTGAGCCTTGTAAGATGGATGGATACCACCGTGGGAATTTGACTTTACAGCAGTACTATAACAGCGTACATATATTCCTCTCATATCACAGCGTAAATAGATTACTCCCTCATGGATTACACTCTCATAGATTACTTCACTCGGTATTACAGTAAAAGTGTACAGAGAACACACTTGTCATAATGCGCCTTTATCAGCGGGCGATATTAGGGTAAAAGAAGGGCTTATAAAAGCGGGCGATAATAGAGTAAATAGAGGATTCTTACCCTGCGATGACACGGCGCCGACCAACATAAGGGTAACCAGCGCGACGAGCTCCGGGCTGAGACGACGACGACGGTCCGCCATCTTGACTGCGTGTACTCTCTCTGCGTCTGACGCTGCCTCCCGCCGCCAGGATCGCTGCTGTCTCCTCCTGGACGTCACGTGATCGCCGCCCGCCCGCCGCCCGCCAGGTGCCGCCACCGACACGTCACTTAGCAACCGCCCCCCCCTGTCCCCCGCCCCCCGCCCGCCCTTAGTATTCAGTGTGTGTGTGTGTGTGTGTATGTGTGTAATGTGTAGGGGAAGGAGAAATAAAGAAGATACCAATAAGTTTTGGTCAAAGTTGTCGTTCTCCACGAGTTTGATGTGGTGTGACATGGACGAGGCGATATCCAGTGAATATTATGAATATCATGTAACATTCAAATGAATTGGAGAATGACTTCTTAGACCAAAACGAGTTGCTTGGAATCTGTATTTATCTCACCCTTGTACACATTAAAAGAATAGACGACACACAGGATATAGACCATAGAGAACGGACTGCAATATTCGTAGGGGCATGGAGAACGAGTTCCCAATGTTGAGCCTATGGGACAAAAATACCAGGGGCGAGATTAAGAAAGAAACACAACAATGTATTCCACCCTCCCCCCGCCCCCTCCCGCCCAGAGCACTGTGTGTAGGTGTTTGTGTGTGTGTGTGTGTGTGGAGGGGAGGGAAAAAGACAGGCGTAGTACGCCCACCGTCCGCTGTGAGGCGTTGACGTCGCTGTGATGACGTACGAGCCACGCCCTGCGCTTGTTCCCCACCGTCCCTCACTACGAGCTGTGACCAGCGACCAGACTGCCGCCATGACGACCGACCAACGACCAACAGGCGGCGCTGGGCGGAGGACGCGCGGGCACACCACTTCCGGTCAACGACTTCCGGTCAGTCTCAAGGCGCGTGCGCGGTGACCCGGGGTCAGCGGAGCGGGTCTCATTGGGCATGCGCGCTATTCATGGCGACTTCCGGTGCTGGTATGAAGGGGAGGGTCACGTGGTATGGTCGTCATTATTGAGTAGGTCGTCAGTCGACGTCATATCCGGTAGTAGGTGCAAGGACTACACATGCGTGGTTGTCACGTGGCCGGGTGAGCGATAATCGGGGAGTTAGCCGTGTTAAGGGGGGTGGGATCCGGATTAGTGGCGGGAGAGGGAGGGAGGGGGTGGAGGGGTGTGGGGATCAGGGATTAGTGATGGTCGATAGATGGGGGATAAGATCTTTGAGTTAGCTGCCATGACACATATACCCATCATCCAACGCATGAATTAGTCAGTAGTCTCTATGTGACGACACGTTATAACCCAGTAAATAGACAAGCCTGTCATCATGGCCGCTATAACACATATTCACATTATCCATGCCACAAATTAGTCAGTAATTTGTGACGAAACCAACCATTATAATATGGCCACCATGACACCACACCATTACAACCTAGTACAGTAAAACCCCGCGTAAGGGACACCTAGCATAAGGGGACACACCGCTTGAGGGAGCAGTTTGCTTGGAACAGAAATTCTTATCTAATTCATTTCAACCCTGCTTAAGGGGCACCCTGTTTAAGGGGACACTTTGCTCGGAACGGAGGGAGTCCCCTTAAGCAGGGTTTTACTGTATTAACCATTTAAGGATGGCTGCCTGGGGCCCAGCTACTCCTATAAGGACAGATACTGGTGGCAGTTTGTCTGGCTAGAGGACGGGCACATAATGGTTAAAATTGATATTTGTAATCATGCAATATCATACATAATCATGAATATGTTATTTCTTTTTGATAGAAATACTAAATATGATGTTATATCTACATCTCCTGAAGATTTCATGAATATTGCTCTTTCATTTCTTTGTTAAAATTTCTTTATTAATATTGGAACAATGATGCCTCAAGGCATCATGCGTCTTTAGTGCAGTGATGCTTCTCGGCATCATGCGTCCTTAAAGGGTTAAGACAAGCTTGTTATGATGGCCGCCATGACGCATCATCTGCCCTATAAATTAGCCATCAGTCTCTTTATTACTACGCAGATTGATATAATCCAGTAAGAAGACGAGGCTGTCATCATGTCCGCCATGACACATCATCCACCCTGCGAATTAGTCAGGAGTCTCTCTGTGAGGTCACACAACATTATCACGAACCTGTTAGCAGGCAACCACTTGGGGAAGGTTGAAGACCGCGACATGATTGTATGCGAATCAGTACCTGAATAAAAAATAAAACATAAAAAAAACCATGACAAGCTATAACCCAGTAAAAAGACAAGACTGTCATCATAACTATAAGAGATCTTTCCATTATCTACCCCATGAGCTAGTCGGGATGTGATGTTACGCACCGTTATAATGAGCCAGGGCCCCGTTGCTCCTGTTTTTGTGGTATTGCTAGGTATAATCAGATCGCAATTTTATTTTTACGATTACTTTAACGATCCGACTAAAAAAGCGTTGCTCCAGTAATATCAGATCGTATCGCTATATTTCCGCGGTATCGCTAATTTTTACAATGTGAATACAATACAACAATTCAGGGGCACATATTGAATGAGACAGGGGAAAATAAATTAGTTCTTTAATTAAATACAGATGGCATCACAGTTAAAACTGATCTGACACCTGGTGGTGTGGATCGCTATTTCCTATAGGTAGAAGAACAAGTGACGGGGGTTGGTGGTGCCACCATAGATCGTTATTTGAAATACCAAAAAGGCTGTAATTGACCCACAGCGATATGATCCGCAGTGCTGTGAAAGTCCGCGAAAAAGTATTGCAAAAAGCAGTATTTTACGCGGCAATGCGCCTATGCGATTACGACGCGATCCGCAAAATTTCTGGAGCAACGTTTAGGCCCTCGGCTCACTATTCTGTGATCCGCAACTCTGTCGTAAACCTGGAGCAACAGGGTCGAGGGGGGATCATTGCTCCAAGTTTTGCAGATCGCAGAATAGCGATAAGAGGTTGAAATAGTTGCTCCAGATTTTGTGAGGACCGCACCATAACTATGCCACTATCTTTATCCAATCAAAAATCTAATGGACCTTCCACCTATGTAATTGAAAATGTAGTGTTGTAAAAATTAGCAATACAACATGAAAATAATGATACTACAAGATGCGGTCCGATATAACTGGAGCAACGGTTTTCCCACATTTCTTGGAGCAACGGCCACCTGTCATCATGGCCACCACTACACATCGTCCACCCCGTGAATTAGTCATCAGTCTCTCTGCGACCAAACACACCTTGATAACCCAGTAAATAGCGGAGTATGTCATCATGGCTGAAATAACACATAATCACATCATCTGTCATGCAAATTAGTCAAAACATACTTTATATACCTAAGCATACAGGAATCGTAAAATAAGCAATACTTCACTCGTTTGGCTGTCAATGAAATAATTACTTGGCTTCACCTCGATGATGATTACAGAGGCATCCAAACTCGTGAAGTATTGTTTATCAAAACGATTCTCCATCCAGTTCTATATCAATCTACCATCATCTACTATGATAGAAATTAAGACCTACCGATATGGCACCGATATAAAAAGCAAATATCGGAGACATATCGGGAATGTGCAATATCGTAAACATATGTCTAGACATGCCAATCCACCACACATTGTATGTGGTTTTGTTTCGGTGCCTAATCGCAGAAACGTGGTCAACTGCCCCGATATTAGGTGACCTTCCGACGCGATTTTGATTTTTTTTATCGGGAGGTGCATCGTAGACCATATCGGAGCCATATCGTAGTAGGTGGACGCCGGGCCTTAATCAGTATAATAGAAGTACCTCAACCCCTGCTGAAGGAAACCACCCCACTATAGTAGGAGATACTTTTGCTCTGACTAGAGGTATATTATCCCCTATATTAGATGTTTGATATAACCCTTTCCAGGCGAGCAGGTTGGTGAGCAGCAGTCTTGGGCGTGAATGCCTGGAGACTTTCACTAAAATTCATAACATAACGTTAAAGATCATATTATTGGCAGAAATCATAACAAAATAGAAAATTTCTTTCTTTTTACTTGTGTCATAGAGGGAGACTCCTTATGCGGAGTGTAGTGGAGGGTGTCCCCTTACACGTGGTTCAACTTATTATCTATGGTTTACAAAGTCCCCATATAAATTGTATGGGGACTTAGTAAACCACTACCTATTATTCAAAGGCTATCAGATACCATAACCACGATATACGGATTCAATCCAGGGTATATGGCCTCAAAGGCATTGAATACATAGACAGTTAGTGATGGTTTTGTGGACAGGCGGTCGTAAACCACGAGAGGTTGACACGTAGTAATACACGAGCGCTGTGATTTACAGAGCCGCCTTTCCACATAACCATCGTTTGTTGTATTCATTATCCATCTTTTCAAACAAATCAAACCCAGTAATTGCCATAATAAAGGGTTTAACAATAGGGACTATTTCTTTGCTCTATAGCACAAAGGGATTAATTTTCCCGTATACCATGGTTTTGAGGCCGTATACCACAGTTTTGAATCCGTATACCACAGTTATGGTATCTGACAGGTTTTATGTAAATGGGTCTTGGTTTACTGAGTCCCCATCAATTTTCAATGGGGTTTTTGTATACGATGGATGATAAGGGAAAATAGTCCCTTCGAGTAAAAAAAAAGTCCCTACTGATTAATATACTCGAGAAGATGGATAAAAATATCATAAAACTGGATGAGTTTTGATTTTGGCCACCGTATGCCACGACTGGAGTTTGGCATAATGACTTCCTGAGGCGAGGCCGAGTGAAGTCCAGTACCAAAACTCCAGGAGTGGCATGCGGTGGCCAAGATTAAAACAAATCGGGTTTTGATTTGATCCTACCCCATCTCCTCGATTTTGGAATATTACGTGATAACAATTCTGTATGCCACTAGTGGCATATACAACTCTGTATGCTAGTCAGCGTGGCATACAGAAACTCCACATTAAGCCTATGGGATTTTATATTAGGGGTAGGATAAAAACATCAAACGATGGTTTTGTGAAGAGGAGGCTCTGTAAACCACTCAAGGTGGACCTCATTATACACTCGCTAATGTTCGTGTATTACTACGCGTCAACCCTATATGCTGAGTACTATACAGATACTGGATTACTGTCTTCGCATATCAAAAACACACGGTAAAATTTAACATCTCGATTCCGAATGCAGAGAATTAGAAGGAAACCCACGAGTTGAAAATAGCTTGATCCGTACTCCACCGAGTTTGACTACAGAGTAATTCAAGAAGCGAAAAGTCGATGGAGTGCAGACCAAGTTATTTTCATCGAGTGGGTTTCTGATTTTATCTCACCCCGTATAACATTGTTTATTGATGAAATGAATCACCAAATTAGCCGTGGAGTACGAGTTCCTAATGTTAAGCCTATGGAGAAAAATACCGGGTTGAGATAAATGTACAGAACAACCTAGCGGTCACCTCCATTCTCGCCAAAGTATGCGCCTACACCGGGTTAAAATAAACATCCAGCAGAGGAATCCGTTCCTAGCAAAGATGTGCGTTAACGCTGGATTCCCGCTCACTGTATCTGATTGATAATTCTAAGTATTTTGACGTACAAACATTCAGTCCGTTTTCGTATTATTATAAACCTAGAAATGGTGAAATGTGAGCTCGTCACGTGACGTCATACCCTTTATCTCACCCCTGGAATAAATGCCCATATATATAGGCTTAACATTGGGAACTCGTTCTCCATGCCCCTACGAGTATTGCGGTGCGTTCTCCATGGTCTACATCCTATGTGTTGTCCATTCTTTTTTGTGTACAGGGCTGAGATAAACACAAAAAGCAACTCGTTTTTGTAAAAGAAGTCATTATCCAACTCGTTTAAATGGTATGTGATATTCACTCGGCGGTCGCCTCGTTCATATCACTGCGCATCAAACTCATGGAGAACAACAACTTTGACCAAAATTTGTTGGTTTCTTCTTTAATACGTCACACTGTGACGTACGGCTATACATACGTCATGGGTAGCAGCGGTCAGTATGTGTATTTGAGGCTCTTTTCCGATGTTCATCAAAACTACAAGGTCAGTGGCGCCCCCATGCGGAGGTCACGTGTTTCCGGCTGATTACTGAGTTGTGAATGGTTCCTGAGTATATCGCCAGGTGGCAGTGTGATCTCCCTGGATGATGTTAAACTGTTGTCAGCTGAAAGAACCCAGGGGTATCAAAACACTAACGGTATTGTAGTTTCTAGAAGTGTAACACTTCCAGAATTCTAGTTCCCTGGACATTGTTAAACTTTTGTCAACTGAAAGAACTCAGGAAAATAGTATATAGAGACATAGTTAGAGTGACTGAATGGAATCTGTTCGGAGATATTTTAATCAGAAATACGAAGAACCAAAATATCGAGGAACATATGGAATTCAGTCACCCTAACTATGTCTCTTTATTATAATATACCTAGAAATTATCAAAAAATGCCATTCTACAACTCATTAGATAATAGAATGGGTGGTCACGTGGTACGGAGGGACGTATGGATATTCTTTCGTCAGTGACAAACGGAATCTGCACTACTGGTCAGTATAAGTGAGACATTTGCCTACAGGTATATAGTAAAAACATTAATAGTATTGTAGCTACTAGAAGTGTAACACTTCAAAAACATTGGTTGGACTCAGTATCTTCCTGATCATTACTGTTTACATTAGAAAGTGTATCACAACATTGGTTTAGTTCACTACAGCCCTGATCGTTATTGTTTACATTAGATAAGTGTATCATAACATCAATTTGACATGGTATCTTCCTGATCATTACTGTTTACATTATGAAGTGTATCACAACATTGGTTTAATTCAGTACAGCCCTGATTGTCTACATTAGATAAGTGTATCATAACATCAATTTGACATGGTATCTTCCTGATTATTACTGCAATAATCTCTCTGATTATTACTGTTTACATTATTAAGTACATTATGACATCGGTTCGATGCGATTTCTTCCTGATTATTACCATGCTCCTGTTATATCTAATCTCTCGGCTCTCTCATCCTGGAGACCCTGCCACTCATAATAGCAGTTTGCTGAGGTATCTTCCTAATCATTACCGTTTACATTATTGAGTATATTATAACATCAGTTTGTCGGATATCTTCATTATCATTACCGCTTATATTCTGAAGTCTATCGTAACATCAGCTTTATGTGGTATCTTCCTGATTATTACCCTTTAGATAATTATATGTATTATAACATTGGTCTGACTTGGTATCTTCCCGTTTGTTACTGTTAACATAATTAAGTATATCATAACATCAGTTTGTTTGATATCTTCCTAATCATTACCGTTTACATTATTGGGTATATTATAACATCGGTTTGTCGGATATTTTCATTATCATTACCGTTTACATTCTAAAGTTTATTGTAACATCGGGTTTATGTGGTATCTTCCTGATTATTACCCTTTATGTATTATAACATTGGTCTGACTTGGTATCTTCCCGTTTGTTACTGTAAACAAAATTAAATATATCATAACATCAGTTTGTTTGATATCTTCCTTATCATTACCGTTTACATTATTAAGTATATTATAATATCGGCCTGACTCACAATCTCACTAACCACACAGCCTTACTGATCCTTAAGTACCGTTTCCATTATTAAATATATTATAACATCAGTTTAATGTGGTATCTTCCTGACCGTTACTGTTTACATTTTCAAGTATATTATAACATCAGTTAGACTTGGTATCTTCCCGATCATTAACATTTACATTATTAAGTTTCTTATAACATTAGTTTGATGCGGTATCTTTCTGATCATTACCGTTTACATTATTAAGTTTCTTATAACATCAGTTTGACTCGCTATCTCCCTAACCACACACCCCGCATGCTCCTGTCGTATTTACATCATGAAGTTTCTTATAACATCAGTTTAACGTGGTATCTTCCTAATCGTTACTGTTTACATTATCAAGTTTCTTATAACATCAGTTAGACTCGCTATCTTCCCGATCATTAACATTTACATCATTAAGTGTATCATAACATCAGTTTAATGTGGTATCTTCCTAATCATTACTGTTTACATTATCAAGTTTCTTATAACATCAGTTTGACTCGCTATCTTCCCGATCATTAACATTTACATCATTAAGTGTATCATAACATCAGTTTAATGTGGTATCTTCCTAATCATTACTGTTTACATTATTAAGTTTCTTATAACATCAGTTTGACTCGCTATCTTCCCGATCATTAACATTTACATCATTAAGTGTATCATAACATCAGTTTAATGTGGTATCTTCCTAATCATTACCGTTTACATTATTAAGTTTCTTATAACATCAGTTACACTCGCTATCTCCCTAACCACACACCCCGCATGCTCCTGTCGTCTGTAATCTCCTCCCGGAGACCCCGCCGCTCGCAGCGCTCCCTGGTGACCGGCCCGAGCTGCGACGTCACGTGATAGATTCCTCAGTGCCCGGATGTGGGGTCAGACTAGATCCCCGTGAGACTGCACAGAACAGGGGCCTGTTTCCTCAATTCAGAACCGGGACTCAGGGCTAGACTCTGGCTAGATATACGACTGTCCCTGTTGCCACTGTTATCTTCAGCACCATTGACCATTCATTCCTGCAGGAATTCTAGGTTTTTAGTTCTCGCTTAGGGGCCATCCATAGAGTACGTACGCAGAATTTCTGAAATTTTTTACCCCCCACCCCCTCCCGAATTTGTACGCAATAGAACAAAGAGGGAGCATACGAAAAATTTCCAATTTTTTTTATCCCCCCCTACCCCCCTCAGTGCGTACGTACTTTATGGATGGTCCCTCAGAGCAGTTTATTCAATATAAGATTTCCCTGTTCAAGTATCATGTGCCTTCTCATGTGTAAAAGCATATATTCACAAATAAATACCTTTTTGCCTTTTTATTTTCCCCCTTTTTCCAATCCCTTTATTTACATCTTTTTACACTTAAAAGGAAAAATTGATCATTTTCATATCTACATATCTTTTTCTTTTCGGGACTTTGGAAGCCCTTCAGCTGAAGTTGAATTTAATTCTGATATTATCATAGAATATAATACCACAACGGAGGTAAGTGGTTATTTAGCTCCGTGAGCCATGAGGCTTTTCTTCATAATCCAGTTCTCTTGATTCACGAAAACTTACAAATTCAGGAAGCGTTAGATATACAAATATGGAATAGAAGACGATGTGGTTTGAGATTTTTATTACAAAATTTGCACAAAATGATAGTTGACGATGTGTTAAATATAAATCGATCTCTTGATGGTAAATGGTAGAGGGTGAGTGCAGCGGTGAATGACATGTATATTTCATGGTAGTGTGCGCTAAAACTCTTGAGTATTACTCCTCAAAGCGATGAACTTTCCGTAGTCCATAATGGTGGTAGCAGATATAAAAGTATAAAATGATATTAAAATAAAGCACCAAGATTAAGAAACACGCATATATATATTGTGGGTTCCATGCCCACTCCGTATTTACAAACATGAACAGAGAAGGGTCCTCCCTCTGTCTGCCCAACGTGTACAGTCTCCATACATATACTCTATCACTCTCCATAGGGAGCCAAAGTGAACCCGCTGCAACCACAGGTAGCCGGTCACAAAATACTATTTCCGGGTATAGGCGCTCAGTACTTTAACTATGTAGGTCCGAGATTATATGTGTCATTCTCCAATCTTTTAGATCCAAATTTTTAATAAACTTAACAACTGTCATCGTAGTTTTGAAACAAAGTTATTCAGAGACGAAAGTTATAAACTTCACTTCAAAAGTAACAAACGAGACCAAAAACATAAGTCTCACCTCAAACCCCCATAGGTTTAGCATTAAGCCTCGTTCTTACTGGCCACCGGAAATGGTGTTTTGTAGGTGGGTATCTGTGGTTTCAGCGGGTTCACTTTGGCTCCCTATACATATAGACTGTCACTCTTCAACCTTCTATACACTACCTGATCAAACACACACTGTAACTCTTCACACCTATACACAGTCAGTCTCTAAAGCGTTCATCCTTATATACCTTCACTCTTCATACACATACACCGTCACTCTCCTGGCACATACACTGTCACTTCTGACACACATACATTGTCACTCTCCCTACACACATTCTGTTACCATCCATCCTAATACAGTAGAACCCCATGTAAGCGGACACCCTCCGTTCCGGGCCTAAGTGTCCTCTTACGCGGGGTGTCCGCTTACGCGGGGTGTCCGCTTACGCGAGGTTAAAATAAACATCTAATAGAGGGAACCGTTCCGAGCAAAGGTTAACGCGGGGTGTTCGCTTACGCGGGGTGTCCGTATACAGGGTTATACTGTATACTGTCACTGTTTTCCCTGATACACTTTCATTCTCCATACGTATACAAGGTCACTCTCCATACACAAACTGTCACTTTCCATACACATACACCATCAATCTCCATTCACATACACTGTCACTCATTCACCGTCACTCTCTATACACAGACTCTGTAACAACCCATACACATATTCTGTCACTCTCCATACACGTACACCGTCACTCTCCAGACACAAACACCGTCGCTATCCATACACAAACACCGTCAATCTCCATCCACATCCACTGTCACTCTCCATACACATACACAGTCACTCCCCATACACATACAGCCACTCTTTATACACACAGAGTCACTCTCCATACACATACAGTCACTCTCCATACACATACACAGTCACTCTCCATAAATATACTCTGTCACTCTCCATACACATATTCTGTCACACAGACTCAGTCAGTCTCCATACGCAAGGTCCGGCCTGTGATATATGCTCAGTTATATTGTTTTTTCACATCGCTATAAAAGAAGCCCTCATCAGCGCGGGTCTAGTGGAGAGTGTAGAAGACACGGAATGCGGTCTTTACGTCCTCCACCTTCCCACGATCTGCGACGTGAGCCCGCAGTACGGGCCCCGCACCCTGCCTCCACACACAGCATATATCTCACACACAGATCTTATAACACTGCCCCCCCCCCCCCCAACACACACATACATACACAGCATATATCTTTGTGATCAAAACACAGAGCCCCCCCCCCCCCCTCACATACAGATCTTATATAGAAATACCTGTGCGAGCAGACCCCCCCCCTCACACACAGATCTTATATAGAAATACCTGTATGATCATAAGACTGCCCCTCCCCCACTCACACACATACACAGAACGTATAGAATATAGAGGGAACCTATGAGAGTTTAGGGTCTGAGCTTGAATACCATCGAGTTTGAACCATGTAGAATTCACAAGGCGAAGCCACGTGAATTACGTAGTGATAGTATCCAACATGGAAATAAATCTATGACTCCAGCAGTCGCAATACTGAAAACAGAATCAACGGTTTATAAAGTTGTCTTTCTCATACATTCTTAGCTATCATAGTTTCTCACACTCTCTAAGCATTTTTATTTAAGGATTAGAATTCTCACCTGCCTCTAGGTCAGTCAGAAAAAAAGTAATATCTAGCAAAATGTGTAGAATAGTGATGTGCAAGCATGTAAGCTCCAATCACCCAGTGGGGGTTCAGGGCAGATAAACACTAATTTCCTTTGTACTACATAATATCTAGTCATTTGCACTTACTTTCGAGCAAAGATCATTTAAAAAAAGATGCTGTCATGTAGATCAACAACACATTCACCAATGAGACTCACATGGGTAGAAAATCAGGACGAACACTCTCATAAGCACCAATCATCCAGGAGGGTTTCCATTGGAAATATAGATTATTTTCCGTGTAATACATTTTCAAGTCATTTACAATTATTTTCGACAAAGTAATATATACAAAAACTGACAGGGAGACAAATCAGGAAGGACACATTTGTTACCAACCATCCAGAGTTGCTCAAGAGGAAATATTCATTAATTTACTTTGTAATAAAATTTGAAGTCGTTTAAACATACTTTCGAACAAAGTAACAACCACAGGAAGATATTTTCATGTAGATCAACAACACTATATTTCCCAATGCTGTTCTTCTCCAGTATTGAGGTCAACAGTTTAATTTGGTATGGTTAAACCTAGATCGTGTCTACAAATTTTCACTCTCTGACGAAGCACCTTTCTCTATCCATGGATTCTGAGAGGTGAGATACTTATTAAGAAATACCCATAGCTCAAAAAATGCATGATGAAGTCTTCCTTCAGGGTTATTTCATTCAAAATACACACTAAAAGAAATACGAATTTGAAAAAAATAGCTTCAGGTCTAGGTCTAGGTCATATGAACGATCTGCAGGGAGGGTGATAAAGACTTATACAGCCAATGGGTCAAGGTGCCACGAATTTAACCCAACCATAGGTAAAATGGCGAAGCTCTGGTGGCCAGTGTAGTGACGCCACACTTTTTCATGTTGACAGATGGCGCCACTGTATCACAGGTGGTTGCTGGGAATGTTGTATTCTCATGTTGTCTATGTTTTATCTGTAATGTCACATTGTGTGTCCATATTGTTAGTCTGATGTATGTTTTATTTGTAGTATCACATTCAGCATCTACATTGCTAGTCGCAGTCCCGACCCAAGGTTGAAACTGTAGCTCCAGATTCTTCGCGGATCACATCATAACTATGTTGCCATCTATAATCAATTAAAAATCTAATTGACCTTTCACCTATGTCACTGAAAATGTGGTGTTGTAAAAAGTAGCGATACAATGTGAAAATAAATAAACCACCACACAACACGATCTGATATTACTGGAGTAACGCTTTTCTTTTAGGACATGTCTAGGAGCAACAAACTCCGGATCGGTGAGAAGCACAGTAGAACCCCCGCCTAACAGACACCCCGTGTAAGCGGACACCCCGAATTAATGGACATCTTTGTTCGGAACGGTTCCCTCTATTAGATGTTTATTTTAGCCTCGCGTAAGCGGACACCCCAAGTAAGCGGACACTTTGGCCCGGAACGGAGAGTGTCCACTTACGTGGGGCTCTATTGTAGTTCCACATGCCCTCTTTCCGTGCACCTGCTGACACACTCCAGACTCATTCCCACACTCATCATGGCTTCCTCATTTACTCGGCTGTAAATTGATTGCTCTTTCTCTGTTGCTTATTTCCAGGAAAGCGCTACAAAATCAACCAGATCTCCTTGTGTCAATGACATATTGCACTCATTATCAATTATCCGTAATATACAGAGACTTGGTCAGTGTACCTAAATGGAATCTGTTAAGATATATCTTCGTCAGAAATATTCACCATGTTCGAAGAAAGAAGTGAAATATTTCCGACCAAAATATCGTGGAACAGATATAATTAAGGTCCACTCACTATGTCTACCTATTATTATATACAAATATGGAAATCATTAAAAACGCCAATTTATAGTGGTCACGTGATACGAAGGGACGTATGAATGTTATTTCGTCACTCAGTGACGAACGAAATCCATACTCCTGATCAGACGTTCGCTCATAGGTATATAACAATATATGATACATACACAATATTTACTGGTTTCAGATACAAGCGGCCGTATGCTCCCAGGAGTTGACGCGTAGTAATATCCGAGCGTATGCGAGGATATTGCGCAGAATCAACTCCGAGGAGCATACAGCCGCTTTTATCTGAAACTAGTCTATATTGAATTTATTATCCACCTTTTCTGGGCAAGTGGCATGTCGATATCAGTTCATTTTATTTATGCACTATTTTTCCGTACGCACTACTTTCCGTATGCGCCACCCAGAGCATACAACATATCCGTATGCGCTGGGTATGTCCATACAAACTCCCTATGTGTTTTCTATGGACACTTTGTATTAGGTGGGTAATAACTAAACGATCTGTACAGTTTCTCTAGATACAACTTATACGAGCAGCTATATTCATTTTCACATATGACCCCTTCATACAGTCTCATTGTCAATAAATGATCAAGGAATATTGATTTTTTTTATACAAACTCATTTTCCAGTAACCACAAACTTTGCTATACAAACTTTGTTTACAAACCCATTATCATAATCTACTATATATAAAAGAGTGTAGTTTATAGAAACCTCATTCTCGATAGTCTATGACTATTGATAAATCATGCACACATCAGTTTCTGTAGTCTAGAAACATTGATAAATCGTACACACATCAGTATCTGTAGTCTAGAAACATTGATAAATCGTACAAGCCCATAACTCTCCGTAGTCTAAGAACATTGATAAATCGTGCACACATCAATCTCAATATGAGAGATACTCAAAATGAAAAATAGACGAAAAAAGACATTGATGAATCGTACACACATCATTCTCTGTAGTCTCTAAACATTAGTAAATCATCCATACATCATTTTCTGTAGCCTATAAACATTGATAAATCATACACATCACTCTCTGTAGTCTATAAACATTGATAAATCGTACACACATCAAGATCGATAGTCTGCAGTAAACATCATTAAATTATTCACATTCCACTCTCCCCTGTCTATAAAACATTAATTGATCGCATGTAGAGATCACTTTCTATAGTCTATAAACGTTATCAAATTGTGCACAAATCATTCTCTGTAATCTATAAACAGCTAAATCTTCACTACGATCACATCATTCAGTTGTCGCACCTTGGTGTACAAATATCACTCTCCTAAGTTTTTAAGTATGATAAATTGTACTCACATCACACTCCGTAGTCTGTAAAAATCAACAAATCGTACAAACATCATTCTCCATAATCTATAAAGAGCCCATTTTCAACCACAATCACATACTTTGGTCAGTGCACCTTGTTGTTCAAATATCACTCTCCTCAGTTTTCAAACATTAATAAATCATCCACACATCACTCTCCGTTGTCTATAAACATTGATAAATCGTACACACATCACTCTCCGTAATCTATAAACATTAATAAACGGTCACACATCACCCTCCGTAATCTATAAACATTAATAAATCATCCACACATCACTCTCTGTAATCTATAAACATTAATAAATCATCCACACATCACTCTCTGTAATCTATAAACATTAATAAATCGTACACCCATCACTCCCCGTAATCTATAAAGAGCTCATTCTCCACTATGATCACATCCTTGGGTCTGCGCACCTTGTTTGGCACGGCGTAGAGCGCGTCTGTGCTGCGAGCGGTGCCGAAGTCGGGCTGGTCGAGACTCAGCGAGCTGCTTGTGGGGGGTCGCTGCGAGTAGCTTGGGCGATGTTGCGGTTTGGGCAGCGGCATGGGTTTCTTGTTGAGCTGTGCGGGCAGCGTGCTAGTCAGAATGTCATACTGGTCCTCTGCCCCCGAGCTGCGCGGATTGTCTGCCCAGCGCGGGAAACCAGCGAAGATGCCGCTGACGGCGTACGGATCCCCAGACCCGGGCATCGCGTACTGCGCCGCATCCAGCGACTCACTGCTGCCCTGCGCCGTCAACGTCGTCTGACTCGCTGACTTCCGGTTATGGCGCCCGCGCGACTTCCGCATGTCGACGTTCTGGTAGGAAGGTCGAGCTGACCTGCGCAGAGCCGCGCTGCGCAGGTGGCCGCCTCCTGTGGGCGGGGGCAGTGGACTTCCGGTGTTGACGTACTCGGCGGCGCCGGAGGCTGGCTGCGGGTGCGGGCGCGGGGAGCTCGCTGGGTGGCGCCGACTGGCGGGAGTAGCCCCCAGCTTGGTGGCGATGGCCATGTTGGCGTGCACCATGTAGCCCAGGTCTGCGCGCCGCTTAACGGGCTTCTTCCTGCAAGAGGAGCAGTCAGAGGTTAGTTTGACCTCTTATTAGCATGGTGACAAGTGTGTTTAACCTCCCCATTACCATAATGATAGGTGTGTTTAACCTCCCCATTACCATGTTGACAAGTGTGTTTAAACCCCCGTTTGCCGCTTTACGGGCTTCTTCCTACAAGAGGAGCAGTCAGGGGTTAGTTTGACCTCCTATTAGCATGGTGACAAGTGTGTTTAACCTCCCCATTACCATGTTGACAAGAGTGTTTAAACCCCCGTTTGCCGCTTTACGGGCTTCTTCCTACAAGAGGAGCAGTCAGGGGTTAGTTTGACCTCCTATTAGCATGGTGACAAGTGTGTTTAACCTCCCCATTACCATAATGATAGGTGTGTTTGACCTCCCCGTTAGCATGATGACAAGTGTATATAAAACTCCCTTTACCATGGTGAAAAGTGTGTTTAACTTCCTGATATCATGACGACAAGTACATGTTTAAATTGCCTTCAACCTTGTGAAAAGTGTGTCTGACCTCCCCATTACCATGGTGACATGTGTGTTCAACATCCCGTTTTCATGGTGACAAGTGTGTTTAAACTCCCTTGACCATGTTGGGAAGTTTGTCTGAACTCCCCATTACCATGGTGACAAGTGTGTTTAAACTCCCTTTTCCATGGTGACAAGTGTGTTTAATCTCTGATCACCATAGTGACAAGTGTGTTTAATCTTCCATTTCCATGGTGACAAGTGTGTTTAATCTCTGATCACCATAGTGACAAGTGTGTTTGATCTCCCTTTTCCATGGTGACAAGTGTATTTAACATCCCGTAATAATATTTTCATTATTGAGTAAAGTTCTATCTATAACAAGCTCATTGTGTAAATATTCTGTTTTGTTGTTGTTGTTTTCCACTAACTATAAGACCTCAGTCACCTTTGGTTATCTATTTCAGTTATCTGCAGAACATTTATCACTGTTCCACTCTACTTGCGAATAGATATCGCCACACTCGAATGAAGATATTCAATCAAGACATCAACTTAGCGTGCAAGGTACAACTGAATTAAGATGCTACTCTATGGTGGAGATGGAGTGACCTACTTTCTGCGGCCAACGCACACAGCGACACACGCGACGACGATGAACACTATCACAGCCCCTGCTACAGCGCCGCCAATGATGATTTCTGAAAACAGCAGAATAGTCAGCGTCAAATCATATCAAGAAATAGTATCATAGCCTTCACCACAGCGCCGCCAATGATGATTTCTGAAATCACCAGAATAGTCAGCGTTTAAACACATCAACAAATACTATCATAGTTCTCACTACAGCCCCACCAATGATAATTTCTGAAAACAGCAGAATAGTCAGCGTTAAACATATATACAAATACTATAATAGTTCCCGCCACAGCCCCACCAATGATGATTTCTGAAAACAGCAGAATAGTCAGCGTTAAAACACATCAACAAATACTATCAACGCCCCCGCCACGGCCCCGCTAATGATGATTTCTGAAAACAGCAGAAAAGTCAGCGTTAAAACACATCAACAAATACTATCAACGCCCCCGCCACGGCCCCGCCAATGATGATTTCTGAAAACAGCAGAAAAGTCAGCGTTAAAACACATCAACAAATACTATCAACGCCCCCGCCACGGCCCCGCCAATGATGATTTCTGAAAACAGCAGAATAGTCAGCGTTAAAACACATCAACAAATACTATCATAGTTCCCGCCACAGCCCCGCTAATGATGATTTCTGAAAACAGCAGAATAGTCATCGTTAAAACACATCAACAAATACTATCAACGCCCCCGCCACAGCCCCGCTAATGATGATTTCTGAAAACAGCAGAATTATCAGCATTAAAAACATCAACAAACATTATCACCGCCCCCGCCACAAGCCCGCCAATGATGATTTCTGAAAACAGCAGAATAGTCAGCGTTAAAACACATCAACAAATACTATCATAGCCTTCACCACAGCGCTGCCAATGATGATTTCTGAAAACAGCGGAATAGTCAGCGTTAAAACACATCAACAAATACTATCATAGTTCCCGCCACAGCCCCGCCAATGATGATTTCTGAAAACAGCAGAATAGTCAGCGTTAAAACACATCAACAAATACTATCATAGTTCCCGCCACAGTCCCGCCAATGATGATTTCTGAAAACAGCAGAATAGTCAGCGTTAAAACACATCAACAAATACTATCAACGCCCCCGCCACAGTCCCACCAATGATGATTTCTGAAAACAGCAGAATAGTCATCGTTAAAACACATCAACAAATACTATCAACGCCCCCGCCACGGCCCCGCTAATGATGATTTCTGAAAACAGCAGCTCCCCTTTAAGACACCATTTACTGAAGCCGTCAGTCATCTCTGTCGGCAGTGTGGTCGTCATCGCCATGTGAGTTCCCTTTAAGACAATACTTACATAAAGCTCCCCTATACCCCTTACATACAGCTCCCCTTTAAGACACCACTTATATATGTCTCCCCTTTAAGACACCACTTACTGAAACCATCGTTCACCTCTGTCAGCAGTGTGGTTCCTCATCTTCATGTTGGTTCACTTTAAGACCAGACTGTAACTGAAAAACTCACCAAGGTAAGAGTTTACAATTAAGAAATGAAAAAAAAATAGAGCTCCCCTTGTATACATATAGATCTTCCCTTTAAGACACCACTTACTCAAGCCGTCCGTTATCTCTGTCGGCAGTGTAGTCGTCATCGCCACGTTGGTCCACTTTAAGACAAGACCTATAAAAACTTCCCATTAAGACGACACTCACATAGAGCCGCCCTTTAAGACAGCACTTACATATAGCTCCCCTTTAAGACACCACTTATATAGATCTTTCCTTTAAGACACCACTTACTCAAGCCATCGGTCATCTCTGTCGGCAGTGTGGTCGTCATCGCGATGTTGGTTCACTTTAAGACAATACTTACATAAAGCTCCCCTATAAGACACCTCTTACATAACGCTCCCCTTTAAGACAACACTTGTATACATATAGATCTTCCCTTTAAGACACCACTTACTCAAGCCGTCCGTCATCTCTGTCGGCAGTGTGGTCGTCATCGCCATCTTGGTTGCGTCTCCCATACTCTCCTCCTCAGACGCCAGCGTCGTCAGCTCCGTGGTGTCTCCCTCTGGTGGCACGTGCCCCATGTACGTCACCGGACTTCCGGGCACATGACTTCCGGTCACATGACTTCCGGTCACATGACTTCCGGGCACCGTTGTGGTGGTTTTCGTTGTTTGCGTCGTTGGTGTGTTGGACGCTGTTGTTGGTGTTGTGGGTGTTGGTTTGGCAGTTGTTGTGGTTGTTGTTGTTGTTGTGGTTGGGCGGTTGTTGATGTTGACGGATGTTGTAGACGTAGTTGTGGTGGAGATTGTGGTAGTTGGAGTGGTGGTAGGGGCGATGGTCTGTTCTGCTATACCTTGCAGAGTCACGTTGCTTCTGTCCTCTGTAATAAAGTAAAACAGGTTTAAATACACGATGCGTTGTACTTCTACACTGGGTAGCTGCAATGCACCATAACATGTGAATTATAGGCACATTGCAATTTCAAATACCATCTCAGTGCTGCTAGAACTCTCGTAGGTCTATGTAGGAGTCCCATGGGGGTAAATTGTCTTTGGCTACTATTCAGTCTATGGCTCGCCTAGTCCGTTCACGCACCGCGCCGCCTTAGTCTTACGATACGTGAAGGTCTAACAGAGCATGGCCACTATTGGCCAGTCCCCTTCAGTGAGAGTTATAACTCTCCAAGCTGATCTATTTGTACATGCCCATTAAAAGATACTCTAGGACCTATGCTTGAAGAGTAACACACTGGTTACTGGCAAATCAGCTGAGTACCAGCAGAGGCATGAATTCATGCCTCAAAATGGCAGCGCATAACAGTCTGAGTTTGAGTCTGTGTGCCCTGGCCCTGGCGATAACAGACTGTACTAGAGTCTATGGCTTGCTCACTAGCTTTCTATAACCCACTTTGCACCCGGCCAACTTGACATTTCTACTTCTGCTTTAAAGGGTCCAAATATATCCAATCACAGGTGGATGAATGAGGTATTTCGCTCTGTGGTGATTGGTCATGGTCAGCTGCGAACACCTCCAAGACTATGACACTGGTCCTCTATCAATATCACAGAGTTGGCATGCAGATAGTAGAGGGACAGTTTATGTAGTATCTGAAAGTTTATCCTCCCCCTAACATCAGCAAGGACCTGGGAGCTAGTTTCGTTATAAAAGTGTTAAGTCAGATATGAAAAGCGGCAGCAACAGTGCAAGCAAGAACGGACAAAACAAAGTCACATTTCATAACGAAGAGTATCGGTTGATCCGCGTAAACGGTAAGTAAAAGTTCCTTAAAAAAACAGTAGACATAATGTGACAATATCAGAAACCCGAAATGATGTGTGAATCCTGTGATGTGTATATTTATCTAATTATTATGACACCAGAGACAGTGTTTGTGGTCTGTCTTTTCCTAATGGCAGCAACTTGTATTGTCACGAAACTAGACAACCCCAATGTCTGTATGGTGTCACAGACATGTCAGGAAACTAGTGAAACAGGTCCCAGGTATCTGAGCGTGTATCCCATGCTCGAACAGGAAACTAGAGAGAAGTACCGGACTTTGTATAATATCTGAGGTCACAAGTCTTACACTTTCTGAGCCCTATTTATAGCAATGTGGTAAATGGTAACTAGCTTTGTGGTGACCTTTAGGTACAGATTATTTTAGGGCAGAACGCAGATGTAATATATTTAGTACAGATTGTTTCAGGGTCGGGTAAAAAGGAATCACAAGCCAGGAGGGGTAACCAGCTTTCAGAACTGTGCTTCTCGGGGATAACGAGGTTAGAGTAAAACCGTTTTAGTGTTGCCTGTAAAGTAATACTAGACCGGGGAAGGGCGCCTCGACCATCACGTAAAGCGTTTAGAGGAAACTCAGACTCGTTATCTCAAAGACAGGAGTTCTATAAATACACCAAGACTTGTGCAATGTCCTACCACTGCCATCACACTAATACTATGTACGGGTAGAACTCTATAGGTGTTTTTTTTTTCATTTCTTTTCTCTAAGCCATTTTCCACTTGCCAATGAAAGCGACACAGATCTAAAGCCCAATACACATCTACTGATTCAGGGTTGAATGATTAGTTCCCAAATCTTATAGGAGTCGGTGAATTTGTCGCAGGCCAATTACGTAACCCCTCGGCCGTGTCGGCCACCCAATCAGGGGCCATTTCCCGACGTTCCGTTGTTGGCGACTGGATTTATTAACATGTTGATAAACTGTTGGTGACCGATTTAGGAACATAGAACGACAACTCGTTGTCGACAAAAGCACATCTCAGACTGGGGCTGACTCTGTTAGGAGAGCTCGTCTGAGACAAATTACCGATCCTTTGTCGCCGACAAAGGTACATCAATATTCCGAAATTGCTAGATGAGTATTGGGCTTAAAGGTTGGTCAGTGGTGGCTAACGACTGCAGGTTGGTGTCTAAACATCGGTGAGGGTGCTGTGTATGCCTTGTTTCTGTTGCATTTGACAGGTCAATACCGTTCAGTGGTGGCCTCATTGAATAATCTATGCACAATTAATTGGTGAGCATAACTTTGCATGCCTGTTTCCATTCATTCATCTGGTGTGGGTGGTTCCCAACTGCAGATCAGTGGCGAGGTTGGGCAGTTAGGCAAGGATCAGCCAACGATTAGCTAGCCCGCTTCTTGAGATGTTCTTTTGTTGTGATGAGTTGTCAGTCGATGTTC
Source organism: Alentia gelatinosa (assembly GCA_950022655.1). Lineage (NCBI taxonomy): Eukaryota > Metazoa > Annelida > Polychaeta > Phyllodocida > Polynoidae > Alentia > Alentia gelatinosa. The sequence goes on along the minus strand of OX465580.1, from coordinate 137,394,356 downwards.
CAAAATCGTTTGCCAAAAGTATATCGACATGTTGGTGAGTCCAGTTGGCAACAATAGACCATTGGAAATACCCCCTGTTCTAGTAGCCAACACAGGTTACGTAATGCACTAATTTGCCTGTGACAGGTTTACTAACAACTCTACAACTTGGGAACTAATTGTTCAACCCTGAATCAATATATGCACAGTATATGTGTATGGGAGTTTAGACTCCATTCATTCAGATTTCTGTCATACCATCAAGATAGTAATACTGGTGGAAAGCCCAGCTAACTACCACTGCAGTAACATCAGCAATAAAGCTTTCAACGGGAATGTAACTTAAGCCAATGTACATGTACCGATTTCTGACGATCAATGTACCTTGTCGGCAACAAAGGAACAGACTTTGTCTCAGCCGAGGCATCCTAAAGGAGTCTGCCCTAGTCGGTAGACGTTGGGCAGTTAAGCAAGGATCAGCCAACGATTAGCTAGCCCGCTTCTTGAGATGTCCTTTTGTTACTGATGAGTTGTCAGTCGATGTTCCAAAATCGTTGGCCAAAAGTATATCAACATGTTGGTGAGTCCAGTTGGCAACAATAGACCATTGGAAATACCCCCTGTTCTAGTAGCCAACACAGGTTATGTAATTTGCCTGCGACAGGTTCGCTAACAACTCTATGACTTGGGAACTAATCGTTCAACCCCGAATCAGTATATGCGCATTGGAGTTTAGACTTCCTTATTTCAGATTACTGTCATACCATCAAGATAGTTATACTGGTGGAGAACCCAGCTAGATACCAGTGCAGTAACATCAGCAATAAAGCTTGATACGGGAATGTAACTTAAGTGCAATGCACATGTATTTCATTCATTCAGATTACTGTCTTACCATCAAGTTAGTGATACTGGTAGAGAACCCAGCCAGCTACCAGCGCAGTAACATCAGCAATAAAGCTTGATACGGGAATGTAACTTAAGTCCAATGCACATGTATTTCATTCATTCAGATTACTGTCATACCATCAAGATAGTAATACTGGTGGAGAACCCAACTAGCTACCAGTGCAGTAACATCAGCAATGAAGCTTGTGATGGGAATGAGGCCTTCCTTCTCTCAGATTACTGTCATGCCATCAAGTTAGTAACACTGGTGGAGAACCCACTTGGCTACCAATGCAGTAATATACGGAAACAGGGTTACTGTGTCTGTACGTGATAAATACGTTGTAAAAATTGACGAGAAAACGTTTTTTGGTCAATTTTACCACGTATTTATCACATACAGACACAGTATTCCTGTTTTCGTATTATTATATACCTTAAAATATCCAATCTTTACTTTTGCTTTTGGGCGAGTTTTTGGAATTCGCCGCCGTACATGCCCCATACGCCACATACATTTCCCGTACGTCACCTAGGTGTCGTACGGATATAAATACGACATGTGTAGGAGCGGGCCGTATGTGTAGGATATACTATCACAGGTATATAATGACATCAGCAATTAAACTCGTAACAGGAACTTGGAGTTAGTTAGATTTGGAGTCAAATGCACGTCTACCGATTTCAGAAGATTGATGTACCTGACAATGGGCCCTGTTCTAGCAGCCAACACAGGTTACATAATTTGCCTGCGACAAGTCCACCAACAACTCTACAACTTGGGAACTAACCATTTAACCCCGAATCAGTATATGTGCATTGGAGTTTAGACTTCATTCATTCAGATTACAGTCATACCGTCTACTAGAACACTGTCAAGATAGTAATACTGGTGGAGAACCCAGCTAGCTACCATTGCAGTAACATCAGTAATAAAGCTTGTAAGAGGAACGTAAACTTCATTCTTTCAGATTACAGTCATACCATCAAGTTAGTAATACTGGTAGAGAACCCAGCCAGCTACCAGTGCAGTAACATCAGCAATAAAGCTTGTGATGGGAATGAGGCCTTCCTTCTCACAGATTAGTCATACCGTCAAGTTAGTAATACTGGTGGAGAACCCACCTAGCTACCAGTGCAGTAACATCAGCAATGAAGCTTGTGATGGGAATGAGGCCTTCCTTCTCCCAGATTAGTCATACCGTCAAGTTAGTAATACTGGTAGAGAACCCAACTAGCTACCAGTGCAGTAACATCAGCAATGAAGCTTGTGATGGGAATGAGGCCTTCCTTCTCCCAGATTAGTCATACCATCAAGTTAGTAATACTGGTGGAGAACCCACCTAGCTACCAGTGCAGTAACATCAGCAATGAAGCTTGTGATGGGAATGAGGCCTTCCTTCTCCCAGATTAGTCATACCATCAAGTTAGTAATACTGGTGGAGAACCCACCTAGCTACCAGTGCAGTAACATCAGCAATGAAGCTTGTGATGGGAATGAGGCCTTCCTTCTCCCAGATTAGTCATACCATCAAGTTAGTAATACTGGTGGAGAACCCACCTAGCTACCAGTGCAGTAACATCAGCAATGAAGCTTGTGATGGGAATTAGACCTTCCTTCTCCCAGATTAGTCATACCATCAAGTTAGTAATACTGGTGGAGAACCCACCTAGCTACCAGTGCAGTAACATCAGCAATGAAGCTTGTGATGGGAATGAGGCCTTCCTTCTCCCAGATTAGTCATACCATCAAGTTAGTAATACTGGTGGAGAACCCACTTGGCTACCAATGCAGTAATATACGGAAACAGGGTTACTGTGTCTGTACGTGATAAATATGTTGTAAAAATTGACGAGAAAACGAACCGATGCCAAAGGCAGAGGTTCGTTTTTTGGTCAATTTCACCACGTATTTATTACGTACAGATACAGTATTCCTGTTTTCGTATTATTATATACCTTAAAATATCCAATCTTTACCTTTGCTTTTGGGCGAGTTTTTGGATTTCGCCGCCCTACATACATTCCCCGTACGTCACCTAAGTGTCGTTCGGATATAAATACGACATGGATAGGAGCGGGTAGTATGTGTAGGTCATACTATCACAGGTATATATTAACATCGGCAATTAAACTCGTAACGGGAACTTGGCGTTGGACTTCACTCACCAGCAGAGATCTGCATCCAGTACCGTCCGGCTGCGTGCGTGGCGTTCACCACCACCTGTAGGTAGGACCCGGATCGTACCTGGTCTCGTGTGTAGGTGGCGCCACGTCGCGCACACCTCCGCTGGGCGTTCAGTCCGTAACGCACGTAGTACGGACACGCCAGGTTGTCTGTGACGTCATGCGCCACGTCACAGAACGTCACGTCCACGGGCGACCCCGTCTGTGACGTCACGTGGAGTGTGCACGTGACCAGCTCGCTGGTTCCTCGCGGGTAGTGGTCGTTGTAGAGCATGACGCTAGGTGCCGACACTGTACTTCCGGTGGGGCAGTTGCCGATGACGGGAACAGAAGAGACTGAAAGAGGAAGGCGGGAATCAGACTTGAAACCGGCTTCAGAATCTACCTTTTTACTTTCTATAGAAATATTATCATTATTGATAGTTCCCTGGTATTTTGCTGTCAAACTAACAAAAAAAATCCGCAAGGCACAACTTTCACATTGTGGTTTTAGCTGCTTTCTTAACAAATATTTTCAATAAAGTGGGATTCACTTTTTCTTTTTTTCTTTTTTTCGACAATCTCTTTCACCTAAAAAAACCTCTACATAAAATGCCCCTCCTGGGAAGATACCTCTAAATAAAAAAAACCTCCCCCTCCCAGGCAAATACCCTCTATGATGTGGGACGAGGCATTGGATACGAGTTCCCAGTCTTAAGACTATGAGGAAAAAATTCCAGGGGTGGGATAAAGAATATGAAAACCATAGGTAAATAATGTATTTAGGGGATTTCATGAGGGAGAGAGAGATTTGATTTGCAAAGTTCAAGGTCGCTCCGAGTCTCCCGGTACCTGTCCTATATTGGTCATATGGACGGGGGACCAGTCTATGCTGCCGTTCACGAGTCTCGTTCTCGTCTAGATGGTGCTGCCACCTTGTGGGATTCCATCCCCTAAGCCCGCACGGAGCAAACCATAATGAAAACGTTAGCCTCTCTTTGTTCCTGATTCAAGCGACTTACAGCTACTCCGATCCAATTCCCTGCCAGGGGATTTGAAAGGCATATGTTTGATTCTATCCAACTTGCAATGTTTAGTAGAATTTTGAGCATTTTACTGTTAAAATATCAGGAAAAGGGTAGTTTATTCTTATTCTCGTTTTTTTTAAAAGAGACGTCGGGATAAAAAACGAACAAAGATCCTTTATGAGGACAAAAGTGTCCCATAAAGTAAGTCTGTCTCCTTCAAGCAAACGTGCTGTGAATTTTGAGAGAGTCACTGAAGAGTTGAGATTTGAAACAAGGAAGTTAAAGGTTCATAGAACGGCGAAGTGTATATATATATACGCCCAGGCCTTATATACGGATGCGTCTTGGCTGTATTTCACACTCGGCATATTTGAGAGGAAATATCCCCCCCCCCCTACCGCCTCCAACCCATTTGTGTTGGTAGAAGTACAGGTGTATTGAAGGATCATAGAACGGTGACCGTGGTAATTCTGGTGATAAATCACACACACGAACTGCATAACAAGTCCGATGAACTAGCTTCTACAAGTTAATCGGCACTTCTATCTGACCTTTAAAGGCATATACTACAATTCACAGTGGCGCCACCTGGTGATCTTAGAATAATGTCAATTATTAATCAAAAATGGTTTCTTGGGATTCATTCTTATTCTACATGAGTAAATTAAACTTTTTGTCCAGTTAATTCAATCCTAATAGGTACATTACCCCTTACCCGCAACACAAAAGTGGAAGACAGATATGGGCGAATAAAATTTATTTGAATTTTATAAGGTCCATATAAAGTAAGATATTAAATATGATACAATATCTTATGGAAGAGGATATACATATGTAGATATGATATATGAAGAAGACATATTTGTAAATATGATGGATACATATTTTGAAGATATGTATAAGATATACATAAGGCAGATGTGATGCCTGTATAAAAGGTATTACATATGTGGTATGTATTACAGGAGTACATGTGTATAATGTATAATAGTATTATGTAATACGTATATATGGTTATACAATGTGTATAAAACGCCCTACGGGAGTAGGAAGAAAGGTGAGGGTGGGTGGGAGAAAAAAGGTTGTAGGTGTGAGCGGAGTGAAGCGCAGGAACAGAATGAGAGAGAGCGTGGGGGCGTGCTTCGCCACGTGACCTATTAGTTCACGTGACTCGCACGCGGGGGCGCGCAGGGTGCGCTAGTAGGGAGGGAGTGCGCTAGGTGGTGCAATGACCGCTCCTGACCCTACGGGCCATGAGCTACCCATTACCCCTTACCCGCAACACAAAAGTGGAAGACAGATATGGGCGAATAAAATTTATTTGAATTTTATAAGGTCCATATAAAGTAAGATATTAAATATGATACAATATCTTATGGAAGAGGATATACATATGTAGATATGATATATGAAGAAGACATATTTGTAAATATGATGGATACATATTTTGAAGATATGTATAAGATATACATAAGGCAGATGTGATGCCTGTATAAAAGGTATTACATATGTGGTATGTATTACAGGAGTACATGTGTATAATGTATAATAGTATTATGTAATACGTATATATGGTTATACAATGTGTATAAAACGCCAAAAATGTCCATGAAGAGTTTGTGGAGAGGAGGGTGGGAGAAAAATGATGCTCACTCGTTAATTGACTTGAGGAGGGAATCATTCACCCGATTTGCATCCGAGGTGCGGATGTAGCTTCTGTGGGCGTTGGAGCGCCACCCCCCATACCTCTGTATATCCAGTTCAGGGACTCCGGCCTGGAAGGCCTGCGTCGCCGCGGCCTTTCGCAGGCTGTGCAGGGTATATGTCCTTAATGGTATCCCTGCCAGCGCGATGAGACGGTCCCACTCTTTAGCGAGACATCGAGTCGTGATGGGGGAGCGATCCTCGTTCATGAGGAAGGGCTCGCGGTCGTTGGTCGTGGGAACGGCCGCGATCATCGCTCTCACTGCCCCGACGGGCACGACATCCGGTCCGGGGAGGGCTGCAGAGATACGCGTTTCTCTTCTCCAACACACTGGAGGTTCTTTGCAGCCTTGATCCTCACGTCGACGTGAGTAGAAGTGACCCTCACGTCTCCTCGTGTGAGATGCCGGACCGGATCGAAGCTTTTGACGGTTGGCGGCGCGACTTCGCTCCAGGTGCGACCGTAGGTGAGACAGATGGTTGGCTACGGTCGCTGGTGAGGGGGCGTGGTCCCGGACGTACTCCAGGTACGCGGTGAGTAGGCTGACGGTCGGCTGCTGGGGGTCCACGCCCATCCTCCGGCAGAACGCTAGGTATGTAGATACTGCGCTTTGCTGGTTGGCGACCGTGCCGGGGGCACGCGCCGCGGCCTGCCGCGCAGATGCCCTCTGTTGGAGACAGCGTAGCGCCGGATCTGCAGTAAAGCCGGAGGATAGGCACAAATGAGGCGTGGTTACATGGAGCGACAGCTTTTAGGTTAAGAGAGGACATGTAAAAAGCAGCTTTAGAATAGTCACTGGAGGTGAGGTGCGACTGGCTGAGGGCATGCGCGACCGAGTTGAGGATCCCCGGGATGTGCGTGTATACCAGCTCGACCTGGAGCCTCGCTTGTACCATCCAGGCTTGGCGGGCACACTCCGCCAGCACCTTGTTCCGTGCCCGCCCCGATGTTAGTGCCTGGACGGTTCCCATGTTGTCGCAGAAGACCTCAACCCGCGTCCCCCGGTCCCGGTCGGTCAGGAACGTGTTGAGGGCGTATATCGTGTTGAGGGCTTCCAGCTCCGATATGCAATTCACCGGGTCGGCAACCGGGCACACCTGGGCGGAGTAGGCCAGGCGGCCGTCGGTGCCCCCGACCCCGGTGAGGCATGCGTCAACAGTGATGCATTTCGTCGGGGGGCCCCTGGGAATCAAGGCACGCCCGTTCCAACCCTCCGCAAACCTAGAGAACCAGTCGAGGTCCTGCCGCATGTCCGAGGAGATGTTTAGGTAAAACCAGGACATTCCACGCAATGCCTCCAGTAGCTTGCTTACGAAGGGTCTTGCCGGGCGGATGCACTTTGCCACGTGGAGGATTTTTCCCAGCACCGACTGGAGTTGCCGCTTGGTTAGCGAGCGTTTCCGTGCGACGGCCGCGACGTGCTGGCGGACGTCCTGGAGTTTGTCCTCGGGCACCGACAGCGTCATGTTTCGTGCGTCGATGTTGATGCCCAGCCAACGGACGACCTGCGACGGTTCTTGTGCTTTCTCCCGGGCCTTGGGCAGCCCTAGCTCACGGAAGAGCTCCCTAGCAGTCGCGAAGTCGGCGGCGGCTTTCTCCTTTGACGCCGATAGCAGGATCAGGTCGTCGAGGTACATGGCCGCCTCCACCCCCTTTCCGGCGAGGATCTCCACTATCGTATCTGCAACACACTGCATGTGATACGAGGACGCGCGGGCACCGAACGGCATCGCCGTATCGCAGTAGTACCCGCCGTCCCACGCGAAACACAGGAGGGGCCAGTCGAGGGGGTCACACCGGAAATTTTTATATGCCCTCGCGATGTCGATGGAGGCCATGTAGCTCGAGGGACCCGATCGCAGGAGACGGGAGACGAAACCGTCGATGGTGGGGAGAGTGTGCTCCCTCTCCTCCCCGTACACCGAGTTCTTCCTCACGTAGGCGTTGACGCTCCGATCCCGGGGGAAGGTCATATCCGTTATCACCCGCCGGGCATCGGAGTCCCGTTTCTCCCGCGACATCAACGGAGAGACGTGGCACCACGGAGTGAACGGGGCCTCGGCGAACGGCCCGAGCAGATTTGAGAAGGAGAGCTCCTTAGTGATAAACTTGCCTACCTCCGTGGGAAAAGCCGTCGCGCTGGGATGATTTGGGACCCCCTGGGTATCGGTCGCGGGTCCCAGGTATCCGAGGGGGAATCCATAACGTATGAACCCCAGCAGCTCCCGCTTCCCCTCCATCGCCGTTAGGTACTTCTCCCACGCCCGTAGCCGTAAGTCCGTGGGTAGAGTTATCTTGCTACACATGGCGTTTGGGAGCCCGGTTGCCCGCACGGCCCGGTATATGTGGCCGTGCGCCGGTGGAGCGTTGTCGTCCATCTCCGGCCACTGCTTGCGGCGATGTAACATAAAGGCCTCCGGGTCCGTACGAGTCCCGGCGGTCACGATGCCCGTGCGGCAGATCTCCTCCAGTGCCTTGAAGTCCAAGCTGGGGTCTGCCGTGCCGCTGGGGCTGGCCACGCTGTCGGAGGGTGGACCCGGGTGGCCGACGCCCACCGGGCCGGCCACGTGGGGTACCGTGTTGTTGTTGTTGTTGTTGTTGCCGACCGCCCCCTCCTCACGTGGTGGGGCGGCCGCAGTCGCTATGGCGTCACGTGTCGCCCGCCCCCCGTCCACCCCACGTGTTGCGGGTGCTCCAGAGGGGGGTGTATCCGGGCAGGAGCAACTGACCACCTCGGCCCACGTGGCCGGCGGCCGTTTCCTGTCCGGTGTTGTTACACGGGTTACCGGTCGTGTGATCTCACGTGTGCCGCATCCGGTGTCCGCAGGGGTCCGGGGCTTGCCTACACGTGAGCATCCTGTGTTGGGGTGCGCTCCGATCACTCGCGGGGCGCACCATGCCCGTTTTTTGCCGCCGGCTGACCGCCGTGTTGGTACAGGGCATCCGGTCTGGGGTCGGCCGCCCTCAACGTGTATCCGGCCTGTGGGGTGTACGCCACCTGGCCCGCCCGCCGTGCTGCTTGGGGTTGGGGGGCTTGCTGACTGTCGTACCCCATGGTGTAACCCAACTTGCGGTTACAGGCATGGAGCGAATGCCCGCACTGCTTTCCCACCGAATCGCAATACGAGCATATATGGACCCATTTGATAGGCCCGTCCTCGTGCCCGCTCCTGTGGCGACACCCCCGGTCCGAATTAAATTGCCTACACGGCAATTCCCTCGAGCGTGACTTGCTTCCGCTATCCGCTCCCCCGGTCTGAGTCCCGGCCGTCATCGCGAGTCGGACCCGCTCTTCCTGTATGAGCGCGTAGTCCGACCAGCTCATCCTCCCGGTCTCGACCTGATCGAAGATGAATTGGCTCCATCGCCTCACGCCGGCCCACGGCCGGGACTGCGCATCGATGGAGACCTGATGAAGATGTTTACTCATGTGGTCCCTGTCCTCGGGCTCTACGGCTCTGTGGTCTCCCAGTAGTCCCAGGAACGCGCTCACGTATTCCATGGGTCCCAGGGACCCCCTCACCTCCAGTTTCTGCGCAAGGGTATAGACCCCCTCACGGTCGATAAACATATACGGCTTGCTGGTAAGCCTTGCGATATTTAAATCAGAATGCAGCTTACCCGCCGTCCTATCGTGTTTTATCGCCTCCCGGTCGAGCTCGCGCTGGATGTACGAGTCCGCCCCGTACCTCTCCCGTAGTTGTCTCGGCGCGGGCAGGACACGTGCCGCCTGGTCCTCGGCCCAGTCCTGTGTCCGTCTCTCAGCGGCAGATTGAGCGGTCGGCGGTCGAGACGCTGCCTCCGGTGCCCTCTGCTCGGCTAGGCGGTTGATGGCGGCCAGGACACCGCTGATCTGGGTCTTCACGTCCTCTTTCATAGCCGCGAGGCCGACCTCCACGGCCACGAGACGGGTGGTTTTCACGCTCCCGACCTCCGAGGCCGATTCCACGTGGTCTTCAGAAGGCCGCATGGTCGAATCCGAAGATTCCTCCTGAGCCTGAGACGTGCTCGGTCCAGCTCGTGTTTTCGGCATTTCACGTGAATCTGTCTTCCTGCTAACCCGTACTTTTAAACTCTTGCCCTTACGGCCTCGGACCGATACCCGTGGAGTATGCGGTGCCGCGAACAGCGTAGAGCCAAGGAGAAAAAAGGTTGTAGGTGTGAGCGGAGTGAAGCGCAGGAACAGAATGAGAGAGAGCGTGGGGGCGTGCTTCGCCACGTGACCTATTAGTTCACGTGACTCGCACGCGGGGGCGCGCAGGGTGCGCTAGTAGGGAGGGAGTGCGCTAGGTGGTGCAATGACCGCTCCTGACCCTACGGGCCATGAGCTACCAATTAGACTAATTTACATTCACTCGATTTACATAGGAAATATACTGAAAAATATGGTATACTTCAATTCTTTCAAAGGCAAGGACGGTGACCTTCGATTTTTAATACCTAGATAAGTAGTACTATATATGAACTATATTTTGTGAAAAATTGAGGAAAATGACATGGGTTTTTCTATGTGGAAAAATATCTTTTATAATTTCTATACATTCAAATATAGAATTATCATAACATTGATCTATAAATAAGACACTAGCACGGTGACCCCCGATTTTGAAGTAAAATCGTTGCTGATCAATTCAACGCGGTTTGATTCTGTTGGGGAAAAGGCCAAAGGAAAAGAAGTGGTAAAGAGATCGTCGGCAAGTTGAATCACAATCGCCCATCGCTTGAACAAATTTTGAACACTCACACCACTGTCCTACTATAGGCATATTTGAGCAAGTTGTTCCTAAAAATCATTTGGTAGACAGGTAGAAATCGACCTTAGAAGACATTGACAAGCTTTAACGAATTAGTCAGCGGTAGGGGAGTGATAAAATCTGAACTACACTCGATCCATAGCCGCTGAAAATACACCACATTTGTTTCGCTTTGTAAATAATATCGCTTGCCTTTTGCCTCGTGAGATTATTCCGCAACCAAAAATCAGGCCATATTTTCAGCGGCTATAGATCTCACTGCACTTTCTTCTTAAAAGCCATTTTCCACTGGCCGACTATTCGCCACCAATCTGCAGTCAGGAACTACTGACACCAGATCGGTGAATGGTAACAGGCATGGAGAGAAGTGACCACTGATTAATTGTGCTTAGATTATGAAATAAGACCACCGCTGTGATAGACATTGTGTTTAGAGGACAGTTCTGTCGGTATGAACCTTTAAAATGTGGCAGAAACAAGGTATACACTACACCCTCACTGTTTCTTAGACACCTATGTGCAGTCATTGACCACCACCAACCGACTTTTAGGAGAACTCAATTAATCGGGGCCGTTTTTGTCGGCCAATGGAAAATGGCTCTACATGGGTCTATTACTTGGTTTGCTACGTAATCCCACTCGGCTTTGCCTCGTGAGATTACTCCGCAACTGAAACTCATGGCATATTTTCAGCGGCTACGGATCTCGATGTAGTTCCTTCTTATCATTTATCTCGCCCCTGGTATTTTTGTCCCATAGGATTAACGTTGGGAACTCATTCTCCATGCCCTTACAAGTATGGCAGTCCATTCTCCATGGTCCATATCCTTTCTATCGTAAATTCTGTTAGTGGGTACAGGTGTAAGATAAATACAGAAAGCGACTCATTTTGGTCAAAGTCGCCATTCTCAAACTCATTTGAACAGTATGTGATATTCACTTGGCTGTCACCTCGTTCCTATCACTCCACATCAAACTCGTGGAGAACGACGACTTTGACCAAAACTTGTTGGTTTTTTCTTACGGGCATCACTTACCGGCGTGACAGGTGTACTCTATGGTGAGATACATATCCCCCTCATACTTCTCCCAACACAAGTTACGGGCATCACTTACCGGCGTGACAGGTGTACTCTATGGTCAGATACATATCCCCCTCATACTTCTCCCGACACAAGTTACGGGCATCACTTACCGGCGTGACAGGTGTACTCTATGGTGAGATACATATCCCCCTCGTACTTCTCCCCACATGAGTTACGTACATCACTTACCGGCATGACAGGTGTACTCTATGGTGAGATACATATCCCCTCGTATTTCTCCCCACACGAGTTACGGGCATCACTTACCGGTGTGACAGGTGTACTCTATGGTGAGATACATATCCCCCTCGTACTTCTCCCCACATGAGTTACGTACATCACTTACCGGCATGACAGGTGTACTCTATGGTGAGATACATATCCCCCTCGTACTTCTCCCCACATGAGTTACGTACATCACTTACCGGCGTGACAGGTGTACTCTATGGTGAGATACATATCCCCTCGTACTTCTCCCCACACGAGTTACGGGCATCACTTACCGGTGTGACAGGTGTACTCTATGGTGAGATACATATCCCCCTCGTACTTCTCCCCACATGAGTTACGTACATCACTTACCGGCATGACAGGTGTACTCTATGGTGAGATACATATCCCCCTCGTACTTCTCCCCACATGAGTTACGTACATCACTTACCGGCGTGACAGGTGTACTCTATGGTGAGATACATATCCCCTCGTACTTCTCCCCACACGAGTTACGGGCATCACTTACCGGTGTGACAGGTGTACTCTATGGTGAGATACATATCCCCCTCGTACTTCTCCCCACACGAGTTCCGTACATCACTTACCGGCGTGACAGGTGTACTCTATGGTGAGATACATATATATCCCCCTTGTACGTCTCCTAACACGAGTTACGTGCATAGGAGAAACCAAACAAGAGTTAGTCATGTTGTTGTTCATTGCACGATGGCAATGTCGCGTATTACTGCGCAAGGCAAAGCCGAGTGCAGTAATATGAAACATTGCCGGAGTGCGATAAACAACACGACTTACTCGAGTTTGGTTTAGAATTCATCCTAACCCGTTACTATAAATAAGAAATAACAAAACTCCCCAATAATCAATGATAATCATTGGTCGCTTTTCAAATGACATCATTTGACAACTGTAACCCACTAGAGCGATAAATTTTATTTTCCTGCACCGTAGACCAAATACAGTCCGCTAATGTTAAGCCTATGGAGTTTTTCATTAGGGGTAGGATAAATCACTTACCGGCGTGACAGGTGTACTCTATGGTGAGATACATATCCCCCTCATACTTCTCCCCACACGAGTTACGTACATCACTAACCGGCGTGACAGGTGTACTCTATGGTGAGATACATATCCCCCTCATACTTCTCCCCACACGAGTTACGTGCATCACTTACCGGCGTGACAGGTGCACTCTATGGTGAGATACATATATCCCCCTCGTACTTCTCCCCACACGAGTTCCGTACATCAATTACCGGCGTGACAGGTGTACTCTATGGTGAGATACATATATCCCCCTCGTACTTCTTCCCACACGAGCTACGTAACATCACTTACCGGTGTGACAGGTGTACTCTATGGTGAGATACATATCCCCCTCGTACTTCTCCCCACACGAGTTCTGTACATCAATTACCGGCGTGACAGGTGTACTCTATGGTCAGATACATATCCCCCTCGTACTTCTCCCCACACGAGTTCCATACATCACTTACCGGCGTGACAGGTGTACTCTATGGTGAGATACATATCCCCTCGTATTTCTCCCCACACGAGTTACGTGCATCACTTACTGGCGTGACAGGTGAACTCTATGGTGAGATACATATCCCCCTCGTATTTCTCCCCACATGAGTTACGTGCATCACTTACCGGCGTGACAGGTGTACTCTATGGTGAGATACATATCCCCTCGTATTTCTCCCCACATGAGTTACGGGCATCACTTACCGGCGTGACAGGTGTACTCTATGGTGAGATACATATCCCCCTCGTACTTCTCCCCACACGAGTTCCGTGCATCACTTACCGGCATGACAGGTGTACTCTATGGTGAGATACATATCCCCCTCGTACTTCTCCCCACACGAGTTACGTGCATCACTTACCGGTGTGACAGGTGTACTCTATGGTGAGATACATACCCCCATCGTACGTCTCCCAACACGAGTTACGGGCATCACTTACCGGTGTGACAGGTGTACTCTATTGTGAGATACATATCCCCCTCTTACTTCTCCCCACACGAGTTCCGTGCATCACTTACCGGCGTGACAGGTGTACTCTATGGTGAGATACATATCCCCTCGTATTTCTCCCCACACGAGTTCCGTGCATCACTTACCGGCGTGACAGGTGTACTCTATTGTGAGATACATATCCCCCTCGTACTTCTCCCCACACGAGTTATGTATATTTATCCTACCCCTAATAAAAAACTCCATAGGCTTAACATTGGGTCACTGTATTCGGTCTGGAGTTCAGAAAAATGAAAAAATATCGCTCTAGTGGGATACAGTTGACAAGTGACGTCATTTCTTAATGTAGAAGTGATTTAGACGGGCGGGGTAGGATAAATTCTAAACCAAACCGAGTAAGTCATGTCATTGTTCATCGCACTCCTGCAAGATCGCGTATTACTGCTCTCGGCTTTGCCTCACACAGTAATACGCGATCTTGCCGTCGTGCGATAAACAACAACACGACTAACTCTTGTTTACTTTCTCCATAGTATCACTTACCGGTGTGACAGGTGTACTCTATGGTGAGATACATATCCCCCTCGTACTTCTTCCCACACGAGCTACGTAACATCACTTACCGGCGTGACTGGTGTACTCTATGGTGAGATACATATCCCCCTCGTATTTCTCCCCACACGAGATACCTATATCACTTACCGGTGTGACAGGTGTATTCTATGGTGAGATACATATCCCCCTCGTACTTCTAACCACACGAGATACCTATATCACTTACCGGTGTGACAGGTGTACTCTATGGTGAGATACATATTCCCCTCTTCCTTCTCCCCACACGAGTTATGTATATTTATCCTACCCCTAATAAAAAATTCCAAAGGCTTAACATTGGGTCACTGTATTTGGTCTGGAGTTCAGAAAAATGAAAAAATATCGCTCTAGTGGGATACAGTTGACAAGTGACGTCATTTCTTTATGTAGAAGTGATTTAGACGGGCGGGGTACAGGGCGGGGCAGGATAAATTCTAAACCAAACTCGAGTAAGTCATGTCATCGTTCATCGCACTCCGGCAAGATCACGTATTACTGCTCTTGGCTTCGCCTCGCACAGTAATACGCGATCTTGCCGTCATGCGATAAACAACAACACGACTAACTCTTGTTTACTTTCTCCATAGTATCACTTACCGGTGTGACAGGTGTACTCTATGGTGAGATACATATCCCCCTCGTACTTCTTCCCACACGAGTTACGTACATCACTTACCGGTGTGACAGGTGTACTCTATGGTGAGATACATATCCCCCTCGTACTTCTCCCCACACGAGTTATGTGCATCACTTACCGGTGTGACAGGTGTACTCTATGGTGAGATACATATCCCCCTCGTACTTCTCCCCACACGAGTTACGTACATCACTTACCGGTGTGACAGGTGTACTCTACGGTGAGATACATATCCCCCTCGTACTTCTCCCCACACGAGTTACGTGCATCACTTACCGGTGTGACAGGTGTACTCTACGGTGAGATACATATCCCCCTCATACTTCTCCCCACACGAGTTACGTATATCACTTACCGGCGTGACAGGTGTACTCTATGGTGAGATACATATCCCCCTCGTACTTCTCCCCACACGAGTTATGTATATTTATCCTTCCCCTAATAAAAAACTCCATTGGCTTAACATTGGATCACTGTATTCGGTCTGGAGTTCAGAAAAATGAAAAATATCGCTCTAGTGGGATACAGTTGACAAGTGACGTCATTTCTTAATGTAGAAGTGATTTAGACGGCGGGGTAGGATAAATTCTAAACCAAACTCGAGTAAGTCATGTCATTGTTCATCGCACTCCGGCAAGATTGCGTATTACTGCTCTCGGCTTTGCCTCGCACAGTAATACGCGATCTTGCCGTCGTGCGATAAACAACAACATGACTAACTCTTGTTTACTTTCTCCATAGTATCACTTACCGGTGTGACAGGTGTACTCTATGGTGAGATACATATCCCCCTCATACTTCTCCCCACACGAGTTCCGTGCAACACTTACCGGTGTGACAGGTGTACTCTATGGTGAGATACATATCCCCCTCGTACTTCTCCCCACACGAGTTACGTGCATCACTTACCGGTGTGACAGGTGTACTCTATGGTGAGATACATATCCCCCTCATACTTCTTCCCACACGAGTTACGTACATCACTTACCGGTGTGACAGGTGTACTGTATGGTGAGATACATATCCCCCTCGTACTTCTCCCCACACGAGTTACGTACACCACTTACCGGTGTGACAGGTGTACTCTATGGTGAGATACATACCCCCCTCGTACTTCTCCCCACACGAGTTACGTACACCACTTACCGGTGTGACAGGTGTACTCTATGGTGAGATACATACCCCCCTCGTACTTCTCCCACATGAGTTCCGTACATCACTTACCGGCGTGACAGGTGTACTCTATGGTGAGATACATATCCCCCTCGTATTTCTCCCCACACGAGTTCCGTACATCACTTACCGGCGTGACAGGTGTACTCTATGGTGAGATACATATCCCCCTCGAACTTCTCCCCACATGAGTTCTGTGGCGGGTTGTGTAGTGACAGGCTGCACGTGTTGAAGACGTTACACTGCTGGCGGTACTCGTCTGTCTTGGCCACCTCACTCAGCACACAGTCGGTACCCGCAGACTCCGGGAACTGACAGAACTGAGAGTCCTGGCGCAGTTTAATCCCGGAGAAGGCTCGTACCACGGCCAGCACGCTGTTCTTGTCCTGACACGAGATGGTCTTCTGGGAGTTCTCCGTGTAGCACCAGGTCTTAATGGTGAACGGCGCGCTCACTGAAAATATAAATACATTGTATTATTATATACCTATGACTGAAATAAATAAGTCATAATATACATATATATTTTCTATACGCATGAAGCGAACAACATAGGTGTGCCAATATACCTCTTCATGCTACCTACCCAACATGAGTAAAGTAGTAAAATGTCTAAGATAACATTGTATATACCATCTCATCCCATTCATCTGTATATATTTCATAACATTGTACATACCATATGATTTAGTACATAAGCATATAAGAGAAACTACAACCCAATGATGGCCCTGGAGCCTACTGAAAATAGGGTGTTTTCACCCTAGTAAATCACTCCAGTATAAACATAACTTAAAAAAAAAAAAAAAAAAAATGTGTATGAAATACTACCTGCTATTAGGGGTCTAGTATAAATAATGTTCGGGCGCCCGTAGTGAATATTCGGGCGCACTGTGCCCATAGTGAATGTATCAGGTCAAAATCTACATAAAGAAGTATATAATATGAGATTTTTCTTGATATTTAGGTATGTAATAATAAGAAAACATAGTAACTGAGCCCGAAGGGATGCCATTCTTGGCCTTTTAATGCCATAAATACGTCCCTCTGCCTGCGGCATCGGGACGTATTTATGGCATCAAAAGACCTCAAATGGCCATCCCTTCAGGCTCAGTAACCACGTTTACTCTTATTACTATATACCTGTGTGCAAATGTCTATGAAATACTGCCCACTGCTAGGGATGTAGTATAAATAATGTTCGCGCCCGCTGTGACAGCGGGCGGTTGTGAATCGCAGTGACCTTTCCTAGAGCAAAAAAGTTAATAAAACGTTTTTTTAAATAAGTAGGAGGTATATGGTAATAAGAGAACGTAGTGACTGAGCCCGTACGATGTCCGGTGTCGGTCAATTAATGAAAAATACGGCCCTCACGCCTGTGGCATCGGGTCATATTTTTTCATCAAATGACCTCGAACGGCCACCCGTACGGGCTTAGGAATCACGTTTTCTTATAGTCTGTTAGCAGGGTATATATGTGTCACTAGAGACAAGAACATTGAAGTACATAGATATCAGAGTGTAGTCTGTAGGCAGGGTATATATGTGTCACTAGAGACAAGAACATTGAAGTACATAGATATCAGAGTGTAGTCTGTAGGCAGGGTATATATGTGTCACTATAGACAAGAACATTGAAGTACATAGATATCTGAGGGTAGTCTGTAGGCAGGGTATATATGTGTCACTAGAGACAAGAACATTGAAGTACATAGATATCTGAGGGTAGTCTGTAGGCAGGGTATAAGTGTGTCACTATAGACAAGAACATTGAAGTACATAGATATCTGAGGGTAGTCTGTAGGAAGGGTATAAGTCTGTCACTAGAGACAAGAACAATGAAGTACATAGATATCTGAGGGTAGTCTGTAGGCAGGGTATATATGTGTCACTATAGACAAGAACATTGAAGTACATAGATATCAGAGTGTAGTCTGTAGGCAGGGTATATATGTGTCACTCTAGACAAGAACATTGAAGTACATAGATATCTGAGGGTAGTCTGTAGGCAGGGTATATATGTGTCACTATAGACAAGAACATTGAAGTACATAGATATCTGAGGGTAGTCTGTAGGCAGGGTATAAGTGTGTCACTATAGACAAGAACATTGAAGTACATAGATATCTGAGGGTAGTCTGTAGGAAGGGTATAAGTCTGTCACTAGAGACAAGAACAATGAAGTACATAGATATCTGAGGGTAGTCTGTAGGCAGGGTATATATGTGTCACTATAGACAAGAACATTGAAGTACATAGATATCAGAGTGTAGTCTGTAGGCAGGGTATATATGTGTCACTAGAGACAAGAACATTGAAGTACATAGATATCAGAGTGTAGTCTGTAGGCAGGGTATATATGTGTCACTATAGACAAGAACATTGAAGTACATAGATATCTGAGGGTAGTCTGTAGGCAGGGTATATATGTGTCACTAGAGACAAGAACATTGAAGTACATAGATATCAGAGTGTAGTCTGTAGGCAGGGTATAAGTGTTGTTCAGGGAGAACCAGTTCAACCTGCTGCTCTCAATCACGGTGTTTACAATGAGCGACAATACGAAATATAGTAATGCCAACCTTTCAAAGTCTCCGCAGTGTATGAAATATGGTTCTGTACATAATCTATATAGCACAGGGTGACGTACATAATCTATACTGCACAGGGTGACGTACATAATCTATACGGCACAAGGTGACGTACATAATCTATACGGCACAAGGTGACGTACATAATCTATACGGCACAGTGTGACATACATAATCTATACGGCACAGGGTGACGTACATAATCTATACGGCACAGTGTGACGTACATAATCTATACGGCACAGTGTGACTTATATAATCTATACGGCACAGTGTCACGCACATAATCTATGCGGCACAGTGTGACGTACATAATCTATACTGCACAGGGTGACTTACATAATCTATATAGTACAGGGTGACATACATAATCTATGCGGCACAGGGCGACGTACATAATCTATACAACACAGTGTGACGTACATAATCTATACGGCACAGTGTGACGTACATAATCCATACGGCACAGGGTGACGTACATAATCTATACGGCACAGGGTGACGTACATAATCTATACGGCACAGTGTTACGTACATAATCTATACGACACAGTGTGACATACATAATCTATACGACACAGGGTGATGTACATAATCTATACGGCACAGTGTTACGTACATAATCTATACGACACAGTGTGACATACATAATCTATACGACACAGGGCGACGTACATAATCTATACGACACAGTGTGACATACATAATCTATACGACACAGGGTGATGTACATAATCTATATGGAACAGGGTGACATACATAATCCATACGGCACAGGGTGACGTACATAGGTTATGTACAGATTGGTCATCAACGGAAACCAACGAGATAGTCTTACAAGTGTTAAGTCAGTTATCATACTGGTATACCTGGGACCTGTTTCACTAGTTTCGTGACATGTCTAGATGGCATCTAGATGGTGTGTCCGCTCACTTAAGAACTAGAAATTAGACTTTCTTTTGTCCCTTCTTGCTTGCACTGTTGGTGCCGCTTTTCATGTCTGTCTAACACTTTTGTCATGAAACTAGTGAAACAGGTCCATGATGTGTCCATTTGTCTAATTCTTATGTTTGGGGTCTTTTCCTAAGTGCAGCTACTTGTGTTGTCACGAAACTAGACAACCCCAATGTCTGTATGGTGTCACAGACATGTCACGAAACTAGTGAAATAGGTCCCAGGTCTTTTAGGACACGCTTGAACGCACCCACCGAGTTTAGAGATTGGTGTTCAGCACTGAGCTTAACTCATATCTCCACTCCCCTGTACATGGGTGATTTAGTGAAAGGCCCAGTTTTATACCGAAACATAATGAATTTTATCTGTTACGTCCTTCGTTATAGAATGAATAATAAACAACAGACTGTGTTTTGTGTAATAATTCAGGGGATTCTCTTCACTATATATTTATATGAATGTATAAATTCCGAAATGATGGAAACCTCAGCTGTAAAATCCATCCGGTGCCGTATTGTGTTTTACGTCACTCTAAACACGTCCCCATCTCATAGTGTGACGTACGGACGTCCAGGATCCAGTAATGTGACTTAATTGTTCAGGTCACAATCAAACTGAATTCATCCATGACAGTGATCTATCGTTCGGTATCTATGAATGTGAACCTGTGTCTGGCCGATGTGGATATGGATGTGCGGTATCTGAGTGGTGTCAGTGAATATTTATATCGTATATATCCAGGTATGTGTCTGTCCTCGTCACATACATCTATCTCTATAAGAAATACATAATTTAAGAGTACTATAGCATTATAGTAGTATGAAATGGAGTCTCTTGAGTCTAATATTCTTGATCTGGAATTCACTATCAGTAATCACTAGAAAAAATCCAACTTTGGCAATCTTTAAAAAGATAAGTAAAGAATTCATGAAAGAAACCATACCGATATTATTAGACACATAACTATATAGCCACATAATTATAAAGCCAACCTTCTGCTATGTCGCCATGAAAGAATGTATTATCCTACCTTTGTATCTGATTATTGGAACCCATTTGTATGATTGTGAAATTCTTCTCTTATATTATGTATTGACAGGTAATTAGCCTGGATAAGCTATATATATTAAATATATATGTTGATATTATGCTCATGTCTGTTCCCAGACGAGTATGTTATGTACAAAACGGAAAACCAGCCTCAGGCTGATAGCATTGCTGTAGATATTGACAACATGGACTTATATGACAAGGAGAAAAAGATGTACGCAATTTTTGTAAAATCAATGATGATTGTCAATAAACAACTTAAAACAAAACAAAAAATTTCATGAGAGCACCATGAAATAGTATGATTAGATTACATATAATAACCATAAAATAGTATTGGGGAGAGTACATATAGTTACCATAAAATAGTATGGTTTAGATTACATATATTTACTATAAAATAGTATGGTTTAGATTACATATGGTTACCATAAAATAGTATGGGTTAGATTGAATATAACTACCATAAAAAGTATGGTTTAGATTACATATAATTGCCATAAATAGCATGGTTTAGATTAAATATAATTACCATAGAATAGTATGGTTTAGATTACATATAATTACCATAAAATAGTATGATTAGATTACATATATTTATTATAAAATAGTATGGTTTAGATTACATATAATTACCACTAAAAGTATGGTTTAAATTACATATAATTACCATAAATAGTATGGTTTAGATTACATATAATTACCATAAAATAGTATGGTTTAGATTACATATAATTACCATTAAAAGTATGGTTTAAATTACATATAATTACCATAAATAGTATGGTTTAGATTACATATATTTACAATAAAATAGTATGGGTTAGATTACATATAATTACCATAAAATAGTATGATTAGATTACATATATTTACAATAAAATAGTATGGGTTAGATTACATATAATATCTATAAAAACATGTTTTGTATTACATATGATTACCATAAAATAGTTTGATTAGATTACATATGATTACCATAAAATAGTATGGGTTAGATTATATATATATTTACCATGAAATAGTATGGTTTAAAATAGTATGGGTTAGATTACATACAATTACTATAACATAATGTGGGTTATATTAACTATCGTGACCATAAAACATCATATATGCCTTAAACGATGGATTTCGGACATACTACACATCTGGATATTGAATATATAGATCTAAAAGGACTACAAAAGATCAAAAGGCTCAAGATACATTTGGAAGAAAGCCAGACTTGAACAAAGAGAAGTTGTGTGTATTTTTAGAATTTCTAATGATACCACTAACTTTATCGGATGGATCTAAACGACTATCTTTCATCTTGTCCGGGTAAATAAAGGGGGAAGTTTTCAGTCTCATTGCGACATTCATTACCTGTTGAAGAATCAAGGCTCGTACATGAAGACCTATTTCTGTATTTTGTACAAGGGTTATCGTTCAATAATATCTATCTATTCCGTACGTTTAGACAGTATTAGTCGTCTATAAGGTCATCCTTAAGTGTTAAATAAAGTTGACCCGCATCGTCACTGAGTCTCCTTGGCGTACAGAAAGGGGTCTTCATGTACGATCCTCGATTATTAAACGGACCCCAGGGTCAGTAAATTCCACCCGCATCCACCCACAGGAGAACCTTGTGATGCACAGAGTATAAATGTGTAGGGGCGAGACTTCTGTCTGAATCCATCTGACAGATTTAATCACCACCCCTGGGGTATAAAACCAGAGAGAAAGGCTCAACCTTGAGATATGCTTTATACTCATAATATACATAGGGCGCTAAACAAACCATCTCATATACACACTTTTCACACAGCGGGAAAAGCAAGCACACACTGACACAGACACAATTCTCCGCTGAACGTTTGGTGTATAATGTTGTGTTTGATGTTTATAGATCTGGAGGGGTCTCTTCTGTCCCAAGGTGAAGGTCACGGTGACGCTCCCTATCAGGTCAGGTGATCGGGGTGTGTGTGTGTGTGGGGGGGGGGGGGGGGTGTGATATGTCATCGTGGTTCAGTGATTGTCCACATAGAGGGCGCGCTAGTAGGGTACAAGGTCAAGGACACTGAGTGCTGTAGACCCCAGACGGGTTTCTGAACAGTTTACAAATCAACGATATTCAATCAAACCCCAACACACAAGTCAGTACGGACATGGTGCGTTCGTCCCCTCTTTAAGCCCTTGTTTATTCAATACAGAGAGGGACACAAGCTATGTTGTGGTAGGGCTCGGGCTTTCAGATATTGGTTACTAAACAAGCGTGACACAGGTATTTCCCGGCAACCAGCGTAGTGGTCTCAATGCTTTCTCTCGAGATTAGCAGATAAAAAAAACTACATTACTAAACTTTGATTTCGGCCTGGCTCTAAATAAATCATGAGAGAAAAGGTATTTCTGCCAATAGATCTACAAAAAAGAAGAACAGATTCTAGTTTTTCCATCCACGAGATTCTCACTCTCGTGGCTCCTCAGTCTCCAGGCCTAGGTCTAGTTCACTATGTCTCTATGTGCGGGAGCAACTTCAAGTGGATTCGACGAAATTCTAACGTTTTTTATGTGGTAGGTAACAAGTTATGGTCAAAGTTTTAATGCAGAGTGATATGAACGACACAACAGCCGCGTGAATATCACAAAGCATTCAAACGAGTTGGAAAACAAACACTTTGACCGAAACGAGTTGCTTTCTGTATTTATCTCATCCCTGTACACACTAAAAGTATGGATGCCACACAGGATATAAACCATGAAGAACGAACTGCAATAGTCGTAAGGGCAGGGAGAACGAGTTCCCAATGTTAAGTCTATGATAGAACAATACTGGGGCTGAGATGAATTTTTGCGTTCGTCCCTTAACCCATTGCATATACAAGACGGAGAGAAGTATTTCGGACACTAGCTATGTTGTGGTGGGGGACTGGGTTCAAACATTGAGTACATTTTGTGTTCATCCCTTCTTTAATCCATGGCTTTTACAAGACGGAGTTGGATGTCTCGGACACTAGCTATGTTGTGGTGGGGTCCGGGTTCAAACATTGAGTACATTTTGCGTTCGTACATTCCTTAATCCATTGCTTTTAGGAGATGGAGAGGGGTGTTTCGGAATGTTTGTGTACGTACTTTATGGATGACCCCTGATGACCCTGAGAGTTAGCTGTGACACTGTAGAGACTCTGTGAGTGGCCTCAGGCTCCGATCCTCTTATAAGCAAGCTTTAAGTCTGCACACTAAAATCTAAACAGGAGGTTTTACCTATCATAGACCTTCAGTGATGACATACCTGGGTTATTGAGCGTAGGACACACGCTGAGATACGCTGCATAGGTAAGAGAGAGGTTATGTAGACTTACAGTGTGCTGCACACACTATCCCTTAACTATCTGCATGCCAACTCTGTGATATTGGGAAAGGTGCTGAGGCCCAGTGCCTCGGTGTCGTTGAGGATTGCCCAGCTGTCCATGACCAATAGCTAGGGACCAAAATACCTCAGTTCTCCAACAGGCAGTTGTAAAAATGGCAGTTTGAAGTGGCTTACAAAAGATGACCCAAAGCCAAAGCCAAACGCTTAGGCAGTGGGGCATTGGCTTTAGGTAAGGATATGGTTTATATAGGCAGTGGGGCATTTGCTTTAGGCAGGGTGGGCTTTAGGCAGTGGGGCATTTGCTTTAGGCAAGGGTGGGCTTTAGGTGGTAGGGCATGGGCTTTAGGTGCTGGGGTGTGGACTTTAGGCAAAGGTGGGCTTTAGGCAGTGGAGTTTGGGCTTTAGGCGAAGGCAGGCTTTAGGCACTGGGGTGCGGATTATAGGCAGTGGTGCATAAGGTTTATGCAGTGGGGCATGGGCTATAGGCGAAGGAGAGCTTCAGGTGGTGGGGCATGGGCTTTGGGCAAGGGTAGGCTTTAGGCGATGGGGTGTTAGCTGTAGGCGAGGGTGGGCTTTAGGCGTAGAATCATATCTTATCTGTTTCTATATCGGTCAGAAACACATAGAGTTTGAGTTTATATATTCATATATTGTTGACCAGAACTACAGGATTGATGGTCACCACAGATCTCTGTCCCTCCATACCCTGATATAAACCACAAATCACCTCAGTCCATCAAGATGAATGCTCCTATTTTCTGGAGAGGCTCTGGGATTGTCTGTAGGAGGAATCTAGTGTGCCGCTGTTATCGGAGCTACCCGGACATGTGACAGAGACCGGGTTGATCCGGGCCGATACCGCGACAGGCTTTGTGTGGGAATTATTACAACACACAACGGCATCAGTCCCACTCTCACACGATAAATAAAACCGTTATTTCTGCCGCCACACAAAGAAACAAATCTCTGAGAGTGAAGGATGAAGGATGTTGTGGCCTGAAGGCGGCGGGCAGGGTGTGTAGATGTCATGGTGGGGATCAGATACGAAAACCCGATCAGAAAAGAGATATCCGGGTTGTATCGCTACTGGGTAGGAGAGGAGAAGTTATGCTGAAGAAGTATATACTTTAGCCAAGTGTCTAGTAATTTTACAAAAATATGCATACTTTAGCCAGTTTTGAGTAATGTTGGAGATATACAATTGTTATATACCTATGGCCGAACACTCTATAATTACATACCACTGCTGGGGGTTTAGAAACTTTCATTTCATTTTGTTTATCTATATTTTAAGGTATAGAATGGGGAAAACCAGGTCCCATTGATAAAACGTCAAAATTACTTGCTGAGGGTTGGACAATTTTTTCCCCATCCTTACCTCGTAAATTAAACGTTCTTTCACCGAAACATAGTTTCCCTTTAATATTTGACGAGTGCCTAGTAATGTTGGAAAAGTACAGATACTTTAACGAGTGTCTAGAAATGTTAAAGAATATCATGAAACATCACGAAACTTCATACGATTGTTTATATTGCATGAGTTGTCTTTGCGGAATGATATCACGAAGCGGAGCTGAGTGATATCTGTAGCGGAAGACAAAGAATACCATGTAAACAATTATATGAAATTGAGTGATGGTTACATTTTATCCTACCCTGTCACATGTTTTTAACTTCATATGTCACCAGTGGCATATAAATATGTTATAGCATAACCGTGGCATACAGGCCCATTATGTTAAGTCCATTGAGATTTATGTGAGGGGTAGGATAAGTACGCATACTTAACTGAATGTTAATACACCCGCGTTCACTTGTTATTTACTAGTTTCCCTTATGCTGAGATCCGTTAGTATACTTTTGAGATTCAGAAATCAGGCATGAATATTCAGTCCCCTGCCATTTTTCTATGTACCCTGGTGCCCTAAGACCATGGAGGTAGTAAAGTCAGCATAGTATGTTTTAAAACAATTTCTACTGAGGGAATAAAACGTGTACAATTGGGATGTTTATAATGTGAATAACGCGCCAGACGGTTCCTCACTATTCCGCTTAAAAAATATAGAGATGTCAAACCGTTATCGGAAACTTTATTGGAATGAAAAAGTGTCATCTTGATATCTCATTTTATTACCCACCTAATACGGAGTCTCCATACTAAGCCTTTGGAGATTACAGATCGCTACTGAGGAGGATACGGAGCTCCGTACCCTCCTTGGAGGATACGGATTTTTGAGATGAAAGTAGTCCCAAACATAACTTCTTAATAACGTTGAAAAGTTTTCTAACGATCATATTTATTGCTTAAATCTAAAAATAAGTGAGTAATAAATACAACATTACCATAATTTCGATCTGTGTGGCCGTATTCTCCTTGTAGTTGACGCTACGCAATACTCCTCGCTATCGCTCGGAGTATTACTACGCGTCAACTACGCGGAGAATACGGCCACTCAGATCGAAATCATGGTAATATTGTGTATTTATTACCCACCTAATACGGAGTCTCCATACTAAACCTATGTAGCCTACAGATCGGTACTGAGTAGAATACGGACCTCCGGAATCTCCTAGGAGGATACAGATTTTTGAGATGAAAGTAGTCCCCAAACGTCGGTTAAAAAAATGTAAACATAACTTCTTAACTACGTTGAAAGGTTTTCTGACGATCATATTTATTGCTTAAATGTGGGTAATAAATACAATATAACCATGATTTGGATCTGCGTGGTCGTATTCTCCTCGTAGTTGATGCTACGCATTACACCTCGCTATCGCTCGGAGTATTACTATGCATCAACTACTCGGAGAATACGACCACGCAGATCCATATCATGGTAATATTGTGTATGTAATTGGTTCTTTTTTTATGTCAATAAATGCTGCTATTAATAAAAAGTGTCCAACACGATTAGGATGTTTGTACCTGTGGCTGTGCCAGAGACTGAAATGGTAACACGCATGCTGCTGACTGCCTTGGGGTTGTGTGAGATTTCTGTTGATCGTTCTTGGTTTTTATTTACCCTGACGTGATTTAAACACCTCAGCTCAGAAGTGACCATCATTCTCAGCCCTAATTAATGGACGTTTTTTTACGATTATTCTCCTTTATCTGGACACTGAGACTGTAATCGGCGACGTGAGGAATCGGTCTCATTCTTCTCTGACAATCTCTCACCACACTGTGAAGGGTCCTCAATGAAAAGTCTCCAATCTCTGAGTGGGCATTGAATTCACAGGATTTATTTCTGTCAAAATCACAAAACGCTGTAATAATCACGTAATTGTTGATAAATCGATAAAATATCATTAGAATTTAGTTTATCTCGTTTTTATTTGTTTATTTTCGAAATTAAAGATGATTCTTATAGTTGCCCATTCTTCATTTTTAGATATGTGTCTATCATAGTGATAGTGACGAATGGAAACATGGGGTTAGATGTGGGAAAAGAACATGATCTCACCCCTGGTATTTATCTCCCATAGGATTAACATTAGGAGCTCGTTGTCCATGCCCCTACGGGTATTGCAGTCTGTTCTCCATGGTCTATATCCATGCAAACTGGTACGACATATTCCTACAAAAAGCACGTTAAAATGAAACTATATGATACGTTCACACCTGTCTGAGTGAATCGTGCATGTATTGTATCAATCTGATATAACATCACTCATTCTCATCCTCATTTAACCTGTATAAATTGTATAGTATTAAGGATGTATCTAATAACCGAACAGGATCATGTTGTAATGTTCTAAAGATGACCATAAGATCTGCTTTGCAGAGGTCATATATGTACACAACTTTTGTGTGAATTACACTTCCTGGAAAGCTCGCATTCTAGGAATGTCTAATTAGGGGCTGACTGAGTGTATATCTTTTTCTGTGACTATGAATGCCCACACACAGATTTGCTTCAGGGACCTGTTTCACTAGTTTCGTGACATAAATGGTGTCTAGATGGTGTGTCCGGTTTCATAAGAACTAGACATTCTTGCTTGCATCATTGGTGCCACTTTTCATGTCTGTCTAACACTTTTTGTCACGAAACTAGTGAAACAGGTCCATGATGTGTCTAGATTTGTCTAATTCTTATGTTTGGGGTCTGTCTTTTCCTAAGGGCAGCTACATGTGTTGTCACGACACTAGACAACCCCGATGTCTGTATGGTGTCACAGACATGTCACGAAACTAATCAAACAGGCCCATGATGTGTCTAGATTTGTCTAATTCTTATGTTTGGGGTCTGTCTTTTCCTTAGGGCAGCTACATGTGTTGTCACGACACTAGACAACCCCGATGTCTGTGTGGTGTCACAGACATGTCACAAAACTATTGAAACAGGCCCCTGGTGTGTAGACTGTGGTATTTGGCGGTGGTTGGCGGTGTGAGGTACGCACTTTTGTCACGGCGCCCTTTACCTTCTATCAGTGCCAGAACTTCGCCCCCACCATCTCAGTCAAAACAACACGCATAGCGTCCCGCCCCAGGTAACGTATTTCTGAAGAAATGTCTATTGATGATCAAAGATGTATGCCTTTTCAGCAACGATGTTTCATATGTTTAAAAATAGATTCTATATCTAAAGTGTGTTAAGGGGGGCGTCCACCAACCACGACAAGGCTACGACAATGGCTTCCAGACAAGGCCCACGATTGGCCTATGATTAGAGGCCTTGTCGCGGTTGGTGGACTCCAGTTCTCGACAAGAATATACGACGAGGCCATGACAAGGCCACGATTGGAAGCTTGTCGGGAGCCTTCCAAAAAGGCTACGACAACATCAAGCATGTTTGAGTTTTCCCATGACTGGACGCTTGTCATGGAGTATCATGGCATGTCGGGAGCGTGTCGCAGAGGGCTATGATAGGAAATTTTGATGGAGCGTGCACTTCCCAATACGCCCCGACAACGCTGTCTTAAAGCCCCCCTTCATATGACAAGGCTGCGACAAGCCCGATTTGAACTTTCTTGTCGGGAAAAAAGTGGAACATGCTCTATGTTGTCATAGCGTTGATGGAAGGCTCCCGACAAGGTTCCAATTGTGGCCTTGTCGTAGACTTTTGTCGGGAACTGTGGTCCACCAACAACGACAAGGCCTCCAATCATAAGCCAATCGTGGACCTTGTTGGGAACCCATATTCGTAGCCTTGTCGTGGTTGATGGACGCCCCCCTTTATACTACCGGTGTGAGCTCTCCTTATATTGCTCTTTAGGCCCCTAAGAAAGGCCTTGTGATGCATCTCAAGATACAAAATCTATATCGCGTTGGAAACTCAACTTCTATCCGTAGCCGATACACCCGATGATGCATCCCGATACACGCATCGTTATGTCTACCGTAGGGTATCGGGAGTGCAGTGGACGCCGGGTCTAATATAAAACACGAACTCAGGTAGCTACAGCTCCCGCGAGATTCGTAGATATGTGGTGTCCTTGATATAGACTTGCTCAAGTCTTTGATTATGAATATTCATTGAATGATCAATCACAATCAGAATAAAGTTAATTAATGTAAGGATCCTTTTCTGACTGGCCCATGAATCAAAGACTTGTCCACTTTGAACAAAATCGCCTGTTTATGGCCCCAAGCCGCTCCCTGTAACCCTATACCTCCTCCTACCCCTTCCCCTCCCCTCCTCCAGTTCCCTGACCGCCTGTGTTATCATAGCAATAAATTTAGCCTACTCCTGACTGTGATCCGATTGAGATCAAAGTGAGAGGGTATCTATCTCCGAGCAGATATCCTGACCAGTAGCCAGGATATCTGTATGGAGAGTGTTGGGATAACTGGAGCTAAACAGCGCCAGAAATACAACACCATTACCGATTGTACCAGTCCCTGTATCCCAGCGAGGAGGGTAGTCATAGGATGCAGGGACTGGAGCCAGTCTAAATCATAATGTATGTAGGGCGCTAAACAAACCATCTCATATTCACCTAAACGAGCCTAGATTATACAACAGGCTCCGGGTCTCAAACCTACCGGGAGGAAGAATGTCTTTATAATAAAAATAATACATAAAAAACTATGAGTCTGTGATCCGTGGTAAGTGGGACTAATTCTATATTAAGACCTGTGTGTACAGCACACTTGACACCCGACATTCCTGACAGAGATTTGTCTCTAACACCTGCCGTACCGAACCACACTCAGGTCTGTTGAAAAAAAACGTATGTCTGTAAAGTGCAGGATACAAGGGGACCTGCGTTCCGATGAATAATCTAGGGGTCCGTAGGTTCATGGACGCCTTGAGCCCGGGACGATTCGAGCCCTGGACGCCTTGAGCCTTTCTGTGGACGCCTTGAGCCTACCCTGTGGACGCCTTGAGCCTACCCCATTTTTGTTTTCTTGAGCATCTAGATGTAAAAAACTTTGAAAAGTGCACTTATACTGGTTTATAGTCATATATACTAAACCCTAACCCTTACCCAACCCTTTTCTAACCCTAACCCGCTAATTGGAACTAAAATGGAGTAGGCTCAAGGCGTCCACGGGGTAGGCTCAAGGCGTCCACGGGGTAGGCTCAAGGCGTCCACAGGGTAGGCTCAAGGCGTCCACGTTTTCGCGCTGACAGGAGGCTCAAACGGTAAAAGGCTCAAGGCGTCCAATTCCCGGGTCCGTACATGTAGACCCATTTCTTTATTCTACCCCTCATATAAATCTCCACGGACTTAACATGGTGCAACTGTATGCCACGGTTATGGTATAAAATATCTATATGCCACTGGTGACATATGGAGTTAAAAACATGTAACAAGGTATGATAAAATCTAAACATCACTCAATTTCGTTGTCTTCCGCTACAGATATCACTCAGCTCCGCTTCATGATATCATGCAGCGAAGACAACTCATGCCATATAAACAATCATATGAAATTTCATGATGTTTCATGATAGTACACAATAGAGACGCAGGAGAAACTTGGACTAGATTTATTCAACACTTATGGACGATCTTATGGACGGCTAAGACGTCTTTGTAAACAGACTTAAATGTTATTAAACGATAACCCTAGTACAAGTTACAAGGGTCTTCATGTACAATCCTAGGTTATTAAAAGGGCCCTAGAATTGTACATGTAGACCTTTTACTGTATGCCACAGAGACCCAGGGACAATGTGGGTCAATTTTATTTTATACTTATAGACGACCTTATGAAAGGCTAATAGTGTTTTAGCCAAGAACCTTAAATATCATTAATCGATAATCCTTGTACCAGGTACAGAAAATGGTCTTTGTTTATGATCCTAGATTACCAAACAACCCCTAGTATGAGGGTAATCGTTTGATAACATTCAAGGGCCCATTTAATAACCTAGGATCGTACAGGAAGATACTTTTCTGTACCTCCTACAAGGGTTATCTTTTGATAATATTTTAAGTCCGTTGGCTAAGACAGTTTTAGCCGTCCATAAGGTCGTCCATATATGTTAAATAAAGTTGACCTACATCATCCCTGGGTCTCTATACATACAGAAAAGGGTTTACTTGTAAGATCCTAGATTATTAAACTGGCCCCAGGCTCGTTCGCTAAGACAGTCCTAGCCAACGGAGTCTAAATTAGTCATCAGGGACCTGTTTCATTAGTCTCGTGACATGTCTAGATGGCGTCTGTGACACCATACGGACAGATCACAAGATTGCAGTCGATGACACACAGAGTTTCACTCACTTCTCGTAGGAATTAACCAAAGACACTTTAACATGAGTAGGGGATACATATAACCTATAATCGTTCCAAATATGAAGAAGATTGGCCACTCCGATCTTCTGATATTTGCTAGTCTTTTTCCGCTGTTGCTTGCACTGTTGGTGCCACTGTTGATGTCTGTCTAAGCCTAATGTCACGAGACTACTGAAACAGGTCCCAGGCCCCAGATTCAACAGGTTTACACTTCCAGTAGTGACGACTGTAGATAACGACGAGTGGGATTTGAACCCCAGGCCTGCAGTCCCTGCATCACCCGCCACTCGGCATCACATCACTCTGTGAGTGGTTCACTCTTCTCTCACCAGAGGGACAGTGTCCGGCTGTGTACACAAACAAGCAGCGTGAATTGAATAAAACATCCGGGCATTACTTCAAAGGCGTCACTTAGACCACGTGACCTCTGAGACCACGTGACCTGCTCTCAGAGCGTCCCCTCAGGTGTGTGTGTGTGTGTGTGTGTGTGTGTGTGTGTGTGAGTGTGAGGGGGTGTGTTAGACTGGCCCCAGCCCCTGTATCCTTCCACCTACCCCACCCCTCCTCTCCTTGATTCCTGGACCAGTCACACTGTAACATACTCTATTGTAATTTCTTTTAAATCATGAATGTCCATAATCAAAGACTTGAGCGAATCTAGGATACTGGGACTGCTCAAATCGGTCATGGTGTTCACTGTGCGAAAACCACCAGTTTATTCATATATACGCCATCACGTAAGTGCATGTATCGGCTATATATCGACATGTTTCCTCTTCTTTACGTCAGCGTAATAGCTGTATTTACCGCAAAGCGTATATGAAGAGAAATATCGTGTGCGGGACATGTATACGCTGGTCGTATACATTTTATGCATCTATAGATGAGGCGTATACACAATGGAAGACAGTACCACCTCGTATACGCAAAATCACACCTATATACGCCGGGTGCATACATATATAAACTGGTGGTTTTCGCACAGTGATGCCCAGTAATCTCCATGCAAAGATCCTAGCCACTGCTCAGAACCTATGCTGGGAGATTGACGACCCGGTTTGATTCAAGGTGTTGGGTTACAAAACGAGAAACCTACAGGAGGTTTTGTGCCTATCGAACAAGTCTTTGATTCCTGGGCCTGTTTGGCCTTAGGGAAAGTGCAAATGTTGCAAAGTAGTTTTATGTCATAATTATGTCCATAAGCAACCACTTGAGCAAGTCTAGCTGTGTGTGTGGGGGGGGGGGGGGGTCGTGGGGGTGCCCTGTCAAGGAATTTTTACCATGCAGAGAGGGCAGTGGGAGGCATTCCCTGGAGGTGTAATGTTGGGGGGTTGAAGGAGTTGGGGACAGTCCCAGAGGGTGTTACATGGTGAGAGGGGGGGGGGTAGTGAAGGGGTTGGGGACATGCCCTGCTTACTGCTGGTTTTAGGTGTGGCGGGTGTCGGGCGGCAGGGGGCAGTGCTGGTTGAGGGGGCAGGTAGGTCGCCGGGTGACAGCATCATGTAAAGATGTCACTCAGTGAAGTTTACCACAACCTCAGTTCTCATGAGATCGTGGTGTCCGGTATATTCTCAATGCCATTGATTATCATAATCGTGATAACTGTTTCAGTTCTTGTGAGATTGCAGTGTCCGGTATATTCTCAATGTCATTGATTATCATAATCGTCATAACTGTTTCAGTTCTTGTGAGATCGTGGTGTCCGGTATATTCTCAATGTCATTGATTATCATAATCGTGATAACTGTTTCAGTTCTTGTGAGATCGTGGTGTCCGGTATATTCTCAATGTCATTGATTATCATAATCGTGATAACTGTCTCAGTTCTTGTGAGATTGTGGTGTCCGGTTTATTCTCAAGGCCATTGATTATCATAATCGTGATAATTGTCTCAGTTCTTGTGAGATCGTGGTGTCCGGTATATTCTCAATGTCATTGATTATCATAATCGTGATAACTGTCTC
Source organism: Alentia gelatinosa (assembly GCA_950022655.1). Classification (NCBI taxonomy): domain Eukaryota; kingdom Metazoa; phylum Annelida; class Polychaeta; order Phyllodocida; family Polynoidae; genus Alentia; species Alentia gelatinosa. The sequence goes on along the minus strand of OX465580.1, from coordinate 137,360,533 downwards.
AGTTCTTGTGAGATCGTGGTGTCCGGTATATTCTCAATGTCATTGATTACCATAATCGTGATAACTGTTTCAGTTCTTGTGAGAGCGCAGTGTCCGGTATATTCTCAATGTCATTGATTATCATAATCGTGATAACTGTTTCAGTTCTTGTGAGAGCGCAGTGTCCGGTATATTCTCAATGCCATTGATTATCATAATCGTGATAACTGTCTCAGTTCTTGTGAGATCGTGGTGTCCGGTATATTCTCAATGTCATTGATTATCATAATCGGGATAACTGTCTCAGTTCTTGTGAGATCGTGGTGTCCGGTATATTCTCAATGTCATTGATTATCATAATCGTGATAACTGTTTCAGTTCTTGTGAGAGCGCAGTGTCCGGTATATTCTTAATGTCATTGGTAATTATAATGGCGATAACTGTCTCAGATCTTGTGAGATTGCGGTGTCTGGTATATTCTCAATGTCATTTTCTTTTATACGTTTATTTATACTGATAATACTCAGTGGTAAATCCACTTGTTTCCATGTATCCATGTATCTTCCTGGTATTACAAAATTCTTCGGTAATCCCATTTTGATGTACAGACATACAAAACGCATACATAAATCTATATAGAAAAAACAACAAATAATTAATATAATAATTGATAAATATAACAGTAATAACTGTTTCAGTTCTTGTGAGAGCGCGGTGTCTGGTAAATTCTCAATGTCATTGATAATTATAACGGCGATAACTGTCTTAGTTCTTTTGAGATCGTGGTGGCTGGTACATTCCCAAGTTTCGGATCTTGTGAGAGTGCGGTGTGGTATATTCTCAATGTCATTGATACTCGTAACGGCAATAACTGTTTCAGTTCTTGTGAGATCCCAGTATCCGGTATTTTCTTAATGTCATTGATAATCATAACGGCAATAATTGTCTCAGTTCTTGTGAGATCCCAGTGTCCAGAATATTCTTAATGTCATTGATAATCGTGATCACTGTCTCAGTTCTTGTGAAATCACGGTGTCCGGTATATTCTCAATGTGATTGATAATCATAACGGCATTAACTGTCTCAGTTCTTGTGAGATTGCGCTGTCCAGAATATTCTTAATGTCAGTAATAATCATAACAGTGATAACTTCTCAGTTCTTGTGAGATTGCGGTGTCCGGTATATTCTCAATGTCATTGATAATCATAACGGCATTAACTGTCTCAGTTCTTGTGAGATTGCGCTGTCCAGAATATTCTTAATGTCAGTAATAATCATAACAGTGATAACTTCTCAGTTCTTGTGAGATTGCGGTGTCCGGTATATTCTCAATGTCATTGATTATCATAATCGTGATAACTGTCTCAGTTCTTGTGAGATTGCGGTGTCCGGTATATTCTCAATGTCATTGATTATCATAATCGTGATAAATGTCTCAGTTCTTGTGAGATCACGGTGTCTGGTATATTCTTAATGTCATTGATAATTATAACGGCGATAACTGTCTCAGTTCTTGTGATATTGCGGTGTCTGGTATATTCCTAATGTCATTGATAATCGCGATAACTGTCTCAGTTCTTGTGAGATGTCACCACTTTCTTTCCCAGTTAAACGTGAACCATAATTATTAGGTATGTGCAGCACATTTTTAGTGTCAGTGATAATCCTAATGATGATGACGTCACAGTCACAGTTCTCGTTAGACTAGACCAACCACTTCTAAGAAATATACTTTCCTTCCTGATGAGGCCTTAAAAGTTCTCCAGCTAGAAACATATTAATCATGGTTAATCATCATTTTTGTTAAAACTTTGTCTTAAATCAACATGTCATATCGCGCTAATTGGAGGCGAACTTGGCAAAAACAACCTCTTCATCCTTGATTATCTCTCGCTTTCATCATTTCTTTCACTTCCTTCTTCCCTCAATCTCTTCCTTCCTCTTCCTCCCTAACTCCCTCCATCTCTCCCTCACTCTCTCCCTCATTCACTCCCTTTCTCAATCCCTGACACCCGACTCCTTCTCTCACTCCTACCTGCATCCCCTCGCTCACTCCCTCCCTCACTTCCTTCCTCCCTCAATCCCACCATATAATCCATCACACCCCACTCGCTCCCTCCCTCCCTCCTTCCCTCCTTCCCTGCCTTCCTTCCTCCCTCCCTCCCTCCCTCCCTCACTCACTCCCTCCCTCCCTCCATCTTTCATCCCCTCCCTCACTCCTCCGCCATTCATTCTCTTCCTCACTCCCATCGTGAATCCCTCACTCCCTTTTCCTTCCCTCACTCCCTCCCTCCCTCCTACCCTCCCTCCCTCTCTCCCTCCCCCCTTCCCTCCCTCCTTCCCTCACTCCCTCCCTCCTTCCCTCACTCACTCCCTTTTTCACTCCTTTCCTCTCTTCCATCGTGAATCCCTGACACCCCACTCCTTCCCTCACTCCTTCCTCCATCCCCTCCCTCACTCCCTCCAATACTCCATCACTCCCAACCACTCTATTTCCTTCCCTTACTCCCTCCCTCTCTCACTCCTTCTCTCACTCCCTCTAGTATTCCATCACTCCCAATAACTCTATTTCCTTCCCTTACTCCCTCCCTCTCCCACTCCTTCTCTCACTCCCTCCATTACTCCATCACTCCCAATAACTCTATTTCCTTCCCTTACTCCCTCCCTTTCTCACTCCTTCTCTCACTCCCTCCATTACTCCATCACTCCCAATAACTGTAGTTCCTTCCCTCGCTCCCTCCCTTTCTCACTCCTTCTCTCACTCCCTCCATTACTCCATCACTCCCAATAACTGTAGTTCCTTCCCTCGCTCCCTCCCTTTCTCACTCCTTCTCTCACTCCCTCCATTACTCCATCACTCCCAATAACTGTAGTTCCTTCCCTCGCTCCCTCCCTATCTCACTCCTTCCCTCACTCCCTCCATTACTCCATCGCTACCAGCCACTCTATTTCCTTCCCTCATTCCCTCCCATTTTCCCTTCTCATTCATTCCCTTACTGCCTCAATCTATGCTCTTATAATACCATATCTAACCCCTGGTACAAGTTTAGCTATGGGAAAAACATGAAATAAAAAAGAACAATTCAACAATCATCCCCATCAAGTTACAATACCGCGCCATGGACATGGCGGAGTGAATGCGAGATGACGTCAAATGCAATTGACCAATCAACAGCCACGATTTCAGAGAGCACACGAGATATGGAGATTTAAACATTCCTAAAGCTGGATTTGCGAAATGATTTGAAATATTCTGATATTGTAATGCTATGTAATGTCATAGAAACAGGTGAGATAAATTCAGAACCGCACTTGAATTATAAAATACACAATGCTCCACTCGTTTGGATGCGCCGTAATCGTCACTCGACTTTGCCTTGATAATGATTGCAGGGCAATCAGACTTTTGGAGTATTGTGTATTTATACAATTCTCGATTCAGTTCTATATAAATATCTGTGTATGTGTGTGTATGTGTGAGTGTTTGTGTGTATCTCTCTACCTTCCTCTACGTCTCTACTAATGCTGAAACCACTGAAGTAGAATGAGGAACTGGTGAATGATTTAATTAGATCTCGGTATTCAAACAGGTGAGGTGGACTGGCCTCTGCCTGGTCAGGTCATGTGGGGCGCGTATTTCTGTTGAGATCAGGGGGTCGTTGAATAAAGTACGAGCGACACAATAATATCTTAGAATTCTCTTTTGGGTCGTTGAATAAACTACGAGCGACACAATGATATCTTAGAATTCTCTTTGGGGCCAGAGTGTTGTATAAAATGATCCGTTGTAAGTATGAGATGTTTTGACGATAAGACTAACTTAAAGGTCTTGCAAGGTATAGTATACAAAAACATTGATTTAGAAAATATCCTTCATACAACATCGAATCGAAAATATCGTTCAGGATGTCATTTATCGTTGGAGTTATCGTATCGTCCAGCACGAACACCAGAAACGAACGAGATTTATTTAACAGCCCCCTGACCCTCGGTGTTAGTGCAGGGACCTGTTTCAGTATAGTTTCGTGACATGTCTAGTTGGCGTCTGTGACACCATACAGACAGATCAACACAAGTTGCAGCACTTAGGACAAGATAGACCCCAAACACAGTGTGTCCGGTTTCATAAATATTAGACAATTTCAATGAAACTTTAACACGAGTAAGGGATACAAATAACTTTAAATCGTTCCAAATATGAAGAAAATTGGCCGCTCCGATCTGCTGATATTTAACATCAACTGTGACATGCGTTTTGAAACCCGACAAAGTTTTTTCCACTGTTGCTTGCACTGTTGGTGCCGCTGTTGATGTCTGTCTAGGCCTAATGTCACGAAACTAATGGCACGTTATTTCTGTAGAGATCAGACCCTGTTACTACAGGTTTGTACCCCGGTCGGCACGTTATTTCTGCAGAGATCAGACCGTGTTACTACAGGTTTATACCCCGGTCGGCACGTTATTTCTGTAGAGATCAGACCGTGTTACTACAGGTTTGTACCCCGGTCGGCACGTTATTTCTGTAGAGATCAGACCGTGTTACTACAGGTTTGTACCCCGGTCGGCACGTTATTTCTGTAGAGATCAGACCGTGTTACTACAGGTTTGTACCCCGGTCGGCACGTTATTTCTGTAGAGATCAGACCGTGTTACTACAGGTTTGTACCCCGGTCGGCACGTTATTTCTGTAGAGATCAGACCGTGTTACTACAGGTTTGTACCCCGGTCGGCACGTTATTTCTGTAGAGATCAGACCGTGTTACTACAGGTTTGTACCCCGGTCGGCACGTTATTTCTGTAGAGATCAAACTGTGTTACTGCAGGTTTATACCCCGGTCAGCACGTTATTTCTGTAGAGATCAGACCGTGTTACTACAGGTTTGTACCCCGGTCGGCACGTTATTTCTGTAGAGATCAAACCGTGTTACTGCAGGTTTATACCCCGGTCGGCACGTTATTTCTGTAGAGATCAGACCGTGTTACTACAGGTTTGTACCCCGGTCGGCACGTTATTTCTGTTGAGATCAGACCGTGTTACTACAGGTTTATACCCCGGTCGGCACGTTATTTCTGTAGAGATCAGACCGTGTTACTACAGGTTTGTACCCCGGTCGGCACGTTATTTCTGTAGAGATCAAACCGTGTTACTGCAGGTTTGTACCCCGGTCGGCACATTATTTCTGTAGAGATCAGACCGTGTTACTACAGGTTTGTACCCCGGTCGGCACGTTATTTCTGTAGAGATCAGACCGTGTTACTACAGGTTTGTACCCCGGTCGGCACGTTATTTCTGTAGAGATCAGACCGTGTTACTACAGGTTTGTACCCCGGTCGGCACGTTATTTCTGTAGAGATCAGACCGTGTTACTACAGGTTTGTACCCCGGTCGGCACGTTATTTCTGTAGAGATCAGACCGTGTTACTGCAGGTTTGTACCCCGGTCGGCACGTTATTTCTGTAGAGATCAGACCGTGTTACTACAGGTTTGTACCCCGGTCGGCACGTTATTTCTGTAGAGATCAGACCGTGTTACTACAGGTTTGTACCCCGGTCGGCACGTTATTTCTGTAGAGATCAGACCGTGTTACTACAGGTTTGTACCCCGGTCGGCACGTTATTTCTGTAGAGATCAGACCGTGTTACTGCAGGTTTGTACCCCGGTCGGCACGTTATTTCTGTAGAGATCAGACCGTGTTACTACAGGTTTGTATCCCGGTCGGCACGTTATTTCTGTAGAGATCAGACCGTGTTACTACAGGTTTGTACCCCAGTCGGGACGTTATTTCTGTAGAGATCAGACCGTGTTACTACAGGTTTGTATCCCGGTCGGCACGTTATTTCTGTAGAGATCAGACCGTGTTACTACAGGTTTGTACCCCGGTCGGCACGTTATTTCTGCAGAGATCAGACCGTGTTACTACAGGTTTGTACCCCGGTCGGCACGTTATTTCTGTAGAGATCAGACCGTGTTACTACAGGTTTGTACCCCGGTCGGCACGTTATTTCTGTAGAGATCAGACCGTGTTACTACAGGTTTGTACCCCGGTCGGCATGTTACTTCTGTAGAGATCAGACCGTGTTACTACAGGTTTGTACCCCGGTCGGCACGTTATTTCTATAGAGATCAGACCGTGTTACTACAGGTTTGTACCCCGGTCGGCACGTTATTTCTGTAGAGATCAGACCGTGTTACTACAGGTTTGTACCCCGGTCGGCACGTTATTTCTGTAGAGATCAGACCGTGTTACTACAGGTTTGTACCCCGGTTGGCACGTTATTTCTGTAGAGATCAGACCGTGTTACTGCAGGTTTGTACCCCGGTCGGCACGTTATTTCTGTAGAGATCAGACCGTGTTTCTGCAGGATTATACCCCGGTCGGCACGTTATTTCTGTAGAGATCAGACCGTGTTACTACAGGTTTGTACCCCGGTCGGCACGTTATTTCTGTAGAGATCAGACCGTGTTACTACAGGTTTGTACCACGGTCGGCACGTTATTTCTGCAGAGATCAGACCGTGTTACTACAGGTTTGTACCTCGGTCGGCACGTTATTTCTGCAGAGATCAGACCGTGTTACTACAGGTTTGTACCCCGGTCGGCACGTTATTTCTGTAGAGATCAGACCGTCTTACTACAGGTTTGTACCCCGGACGGCACGTTATTTCTGCAGAGATCAGACCGTGTTACTACAGGTTTGTACCTCGGTCGGCACGTTATTTCTGTAGAGATCAGACCGTGTTACTACAGGTTTGTACCTCGGTCGGCACGTTATTTCTGCAGAGATCAGACCGTGTTACTACAGGTTTGTACCCCGGTCGGCACGTTATTTCTGCAGAGATCAGACCGTGTTACTACAGGTTTGTACCTCGGTCGGCACGTTATTTCTGTAGAGATCAGACCGTGTTACTACAGGTTTGTACCCCGGTCGGCACGTTATTTCTGTAGAGATCAGACCGTGTTACTACAGGTTTGTACCCCGGTCGGCACGTTATTTCTGTAGAGATCAGACCGTCTTACTACAGGTTTGTACCCCGGTCGGCACGTTATTTCTGTAGAGATCAGACCGTGTTACTACAGGTTTGTACCCCGGTCGGCACGTTATTTCTGTAGAGATCAGACCGTGTTACTACAGGTTTGTACCCCGGTCGGCACGTTATTTCTGTAGAGATCAGACCGTGTTACTACAGGTTTGTACCCCGGTCGGCACGTTATTTCTGTAGAGATCAGACCGTGTTACTACAGGTTTGTACCCCGGTCGGCACGTTATTTCTGTAGAGATCAGACCGTGTTACTACAGGTTTGTACCCCGGTCGGCACGTTATTTCTGTAGAGATCAGACCGTCTTACTACAGGTTTGTACCCCGGTCGGCACGTTATTTCTGTAGAGATCAGACCGTGTTACTACAGGTTTGTACCCCGGTCGGCACGTTATTTCTGTAGAGATCAGACCGTGTTACTACAGGTTTGTACCCCGGTCGGCACGTTATTTCTGTAGAGATCAGACCGTGTTACTACAGGTTTGTACCCCGGTCGGCGTGTTGTGAAGCATCAGACGTAGTTTGTGAGTAAGGAGGGAGAGCTGAAGGAGGATTCGGGTGACTAAGTCTCCCGGGACGTGCTTGAGGGCGGCCAGGAGACAGTGAGCGGCAGGGAGCCCCAGTATGACGGGTACCAGAGACGAGAGAGGAAACCAACAAGTCTTGGTCAAAGTCGCCATTCTCCATGAGTTTGATGCGAAGTGATATGAATGAGGCGACAGCGGAGTGAATATCATGTAGCATTCAAACGAGTTGGAGAATGACTTCTTTGATCAAAACGAGTTGCTTTCTGTATTTATCTCACCCCTGTACACACTAAAAGAATGGACAACAAATAGGGTCATAGACCATGGAGAACGGACTGCAATACTCTGAATTGAAGACGATCCTGGAAATCAATCTCCAAGCAGATATATCCTGACCAGTAACAAGGAACTCTGCATGGAGAGTGCTGGATAAGCTTGGGGTTAAACACCATTACCGATTCGACCAGTCCCTGTATCGAGGAGAGGAGGGGTGGGGTCTCTTAGGTTCTCTTTTAGCCATCCATTTTATTTGTTTTTTTCTTTGACTGTAAGCCTTATATAAGTGATATATCTAGATATCCCCAGGACTCATGTATAGAGATATTGCCAATATATCATCTTCATATCTAACATGACTATAATCTCAGATAAAACACCATTTTCCACAGGCTATGTCATACAATATCATAGAATATACATGACTGGACCATTGATTCACAACCAAATTATCGACGATATGTCCCTTTTGATCTGTAGTTATGTTGCAGTGAAGTCATATTATTTGTTTGATTAGTTCAATAACTTGTTTATTTTTGGTTCTTGGGTGGTGAGATATCTCAGGCATACACCTACTGCGAACCGTACCAATAAAAACATAGCCAGTTGAGAATCTTACAGAACAAAGGCTTGGAGCCTGAGAGAAGACATGCTCTGACCTGCAGGTCTCAGCATGCTGATTAATAAATATCTGAGTGAATTAATTCCAGTTGTGATGAGTAAAAAAAACCGGGAATTACCCAGTCACCGAGACCACAATTTACCTGCAGACCTAATCCAATATCCACGTCCAACACGCACACACTCAGACACAGCTGGGAGGCTGCCAGGCCTGTGTGGGTGGTGTGTGGTGTGGGGTGGGGGAGGAGGGTGACCATACACATTCATAGATACTATATAGATGTGGTACATTCTAGGGAGCGGGCATGCCAAGTGCCAAATGCCAAGTGCCAAGTGGTCTTTCCACCTCCACCATTCTTGGTGTTAGTCGCCGTAAAAAGCCAGGAGAAGGCATCAAGGTGTGGCCTTATTAATTATGACTAATTACATTCATGGTAATTTACCTCCCCTCTATGTGTGTGTGTGTGGGGGGGGGAGGGTAATTAAATAGTAATGAAAAACTCAACCAGGCAAGTATTCTGCAGGATATGTTCGCCTTCCTAGTTGTGGGGGAGAAGTAGAGGTCTCCGGTTAAAGATATATATATATATATATATATATATAATGAAACTAGATTATGATGGAATGCATTACAATACCGGCCATTGCCCTGCAGGACCAGGTGTCAAGTGGCTGAGGTAGAGGGAGGGAAGATAGGGAGAGATACAGGCACAAGAGGCCAAAGAGATTGAGGTAGAGGGTAAGGAGAGGGGTAAGAGAGACACAGACACAGACACAGAGACTGAGGTAGAGTGTAGGGAGAGAGGGAAGAGAGGCAAAGACACAGGCACAGAGACTGAGGTAGAGTGTAGGGAGAGAGGGAAGAGAGGCAAAGACACAGGCACAGAGACTGAGGTAGAGTGTAGGGAGAGAGGGAAGAGAGGCATAGACACAGGCCAAAGACTGAGGTAGAGTATAGAGAGAGAGGGGAGAGAGGAAAGGAAACAGGCACAGGGACTGAGGTAGAGTGTAGAGAGAGAGGGAAGAGAGGCAAAGACACAGGTACAGAGACTGAGGTAGAGTGTAGGGAGAGAGGCAAGAGAGGCAAAGACACAGGTACAGAGACTGAGGTAGAGTGTAGGGAGAGGGGTAAGAGAGGCAAAGAAACAGGCACAGGGACTGAGGTAGAGTGTAGAGAGAGAGGGGAGAGAGGCAAAGAAACAGACACAGGGATCGAGGTAGAGTGTACCAAGAGGGGTAAGAGAGGTAGAGACATAGACACAGAGACTGAGGTAGAGGGGTAGGACACAGGGACTGAGGTGGAGTGTAGGGGAGGGGTAAGGGAGGCAGACAGGGAGGTAGAGGGGTAGGACACAGGGACTGAGGTGGAGTGTAGGGGAGGGGTAAGGGAGGCAGACAGGAAGGTAGAGGGGTAGGACACAGGGACTGAGGTGGAGTGTAGGGGAGGGGTAAGGGAGGCAGACAGGAAGGTAGAGGGGTAGGACACAGGGACTGAGGTGGAGTGAAGAGGAGGGGTAAGGGAGGCAGACAGGAAGGTAGAGGGGTAGGACACAGGGACTGAGGTGAAATGAAGAGGAGGGGTAAGGGAGGCAGACAGGAAGGTAGAGGGGTAGGACACAGGGACTGAGGAGAAGTGTAGGGAGAGGGGTAGGGGAGGCAGACAGGGAGGTAGAGGGGTAGGACACAGTGACTGAGGTGGAGTGTAGGGGAGGGGTAGGGGAGGCAGACAGGAAGGTAGAGGGGTAGGACACTGGGACTGAGGTGAAGTGTAGGGAGAGGGGTAGGAGAGGCAGACAGGGAGGTAGAGGGGTAGGACACAGTGACTGAGGTGGAGTGTAGGGGAGGGGTAAGGGAGGCAGACAGGAAGGTAGAGGGGTAGGACATAGGGACTGAGGTGAAGTGTAGGGAGAGGGGTAAGGGAGGCAGACAGGGAGGTAGAGGGGTAGGACACAGTGACTGAGGTGGAGTGTAGGGGAGGGGTAAGGGAGGCAGACAGGAAGGTAGAGGGGTAGGACACAGGGACTGAGGTGAAATGTAGGGGAGGGGTAAGGGAGGCAGACAGGGAGGTAGAGGGGTAGGACACAGGGACTGAGGTGAAATGTAGGGGAGGGGTAAGGGAGGCAGACAGGGAGGTAGAGGGGTAGGACACAGGGACTGAGGTGAAATGTAGGGGAGGGGTAAGGGAGGCAGACAGGGAGGTAGAGGGGTAGGACACAGGGACTGAGGTGAAGTGTAGGGGAGGGGTAGGGGAGGCAGACAGGAAGGTAGAGGGGTAGGACACAGGGACTGAGGTGAAGTGTAGGGAGAGGGGTAAGGGCAGTGGAGGTGTAGGACAAAGGGGGCTGAGGTAGAGTGTAGGGGGAGAAACGTTACCTGGAACGGAGGAGTTTGTTTGCTATGCCTTTACTGTGGTTTCTTATTGCTGTGTTTGTCATTGGACACATAGAGATGTCACTGTCTCATTAAACTCGTAGTGTGAGGTGTGTAGAATCCTGGCCAAGTCCTTGCCCCGCCTCTACCCCACTGCCCTCCTCTGCCAGAGGTGGTCCAGGCACCTGGGGCAAGTTCCCCAAACAAAGAACAACCAGAAAATATCCCATCATGGTCTTTCTGGTGTTCCCTTTTATATTTCAACTGAACAATCAGAATTGTTTAGACCTGGTTTTAAGAAAGTTTTTCAAATATAAGGATCTACCAACGTCAAATGGGAACACAAAAGAAATTACTGAAAGAAGAAGAGATTAAGAAAATGTCAAATACAGACAGCAGGTGAGCAATAGGAAAATTTAGTTATTCTGTTGTTAGAATTAAAAGTATTGTCGAGTGACCCGAGATGGAAAAGGCGAATGATACCTGCAAGAGAATAATGATATGATCCAAAAGAAAAGTATTAAGTAGAGGAAAAGACAATCAGGGATAGGGAGATAAAACAGTCGATAGACAAAGAATCCAGCGTCCATCTGCTCGACCTTTAATCATGTTCTCAGAATGTACTCTTTTTAAAGAAAAAGGAAGGTAATAAGATGTCATTGTGGTAAGAAGTGACTAGATAGACATAAGTTGAATTATATCGAAGTCCGTTCGCTACGACAGTCCTATCGTAAAACGGGATGAGTTTTAATCTTTGCCACCGTATGCTACGACTGGAGTTCGGCATAGTGACTTCATGAGGCGAAGCCGAGTGAAGTCCGGAGCCAAATCTCCAGGAGTGGAATGCGGTGGCCAAGATTAAAACGAATCAGGTTTTGATTTGATCCTACCCTATGTCCTCGATTTTGGAATATCGCATGATAACAATTCTGTATGCCACTAGTGGCATATAAAACTCTGTATGCCAGTTAGCGTGGCATACGGAAACTCAATGTTAAGCCTATGGGATTTTATATTTGGGGTAGGAGGATAATAGAAGATCGTCCATGTGTAGTGAATGGAGTTGACCCACATCGTCTGTGGGTCTCGTTGGTGTACAGAAAATGGTTTTCTTATACGAGCCTAGATTATTAAACGAACCCCTAATCACTTTTAACTAAAGCAGTTACAAGGAGATCCTTGCCATTATCCTACCCCTAATATAAAATCACATAGGCTCAACATTGAGTTTCCGTATGCCACGCTGACTGGCATACAGAGTTTTATATGCCACTAGTGGCATACAGAATTTTTATCACATAATATTCCAAAATCGAGGTGACAGGGTAGGATAAAATTAAAACCTGATTCGTTTTAATTCCTTGAATTTTGGCTCCGGACTTCACTTGGCTTCGCCTCGTGAAATCACTATGCCAAACTCCAGTCGTGGCATACGGTGGCCAAGATTAAAACTCATCCAGTTTTACGATAGTATGTAATTAAAGTCGTTGATTTAGTATCGCTCTTTGTATAAAAACTCGCCCCTGGTTGTATACACACATCAGGTAGACCGGTCTGACATTCCTACCCCTACACACCCTACACCCCTCCCCCCCACCCCTCAGCCCCAACTACAGGCTGCACCGCTCCTATTACCGGGTTCACTGCACCGCTTAGCCCTCCCCTCCCTCCCTGATACAGGCAGAGATTGAGTCTAACAGCGACTTTTTAAACATTTTTAGTGAAGATGATTTCTTTCATTACTGGTTTCCTGGTGAATGTTTTATGAAGTATGTATTTGGCTGTGAGTGTGGTGAATTGCGGATCGCCGAGTGAAGCGGCCCTTTTTACATGTCAATCAAACCGTGACGATCCGTCGCCAGGCAGTTTAGGGCACAGAGTGATTGCTAGTTCCAACGTCATCCGCCAGGAATTTGTAAGATTGTGATTGCTGAAGTAAAATGTGAGCAGTACTGTGGCATATTAGAAATCTATGTAGCATAAGGAAACCAACAAAATTGCTTACAAATTTTTTTTTTTTAAATAAAGTGAGTAATTTCTTCGTTCACACGGGTCGTTCCCTTTCGGATCCGGCGAGTCTGCTGGAAACACTTTTTAGAATGGTTTAGCAGTATTCTGCCTCGTCTCACATCAAGATTGTGATTGCTAGTTCTGCCATCATCCGCCAGGAAATTATAAGATTGTGATTGCTAGTTCTGCCATCATCCGCCAGGAAATTATAAGATTGCGATTGCTAGTTCTACCATCATCCACCAGGAAATTATAAGATTGTGATTGCTAGTTCCACGATCATCCGCCAGGAAATTATAAGATTGTGATTGCTAGATCAACCATCATCTGCCAGGAAATTATAAGATTGTGATTGCTAGTTCAACCATCATCCGCCAGGAAATTGTAAGATTGTGATTGCTAGTTCCACCATCATCCACCAGGAAATTGTAAGATTGTGATTGCTAGTTCCGCCAATATCCGCCAGGAAATTGTAAGATACCACCACTGTAGTCAGGGGACAACCACTGTTATCAGTTGTTACAATCTATAGAAAATATTGAGACGAGGCTAAAATTCCTCCATGGCAAGCCCCAACAAATATTTTTGATAGGATCCATTAATAATTGGTCCCACCACCTGGTGTTTTAGATGGTGTTGGGGGGCAAGATGGCGGCTTCCATAGAACAATACCTATGTGCCCTGTACGAGATATCGGTAATGTTCCCTTGGCGCCGCCATTTTGTTAGCGTTTTTCACTGCTGGAGGTGAAAAAGGAGGTGTTCTTCACAACTGGAGGCACAAATGTGAGCGATAATAGGCCAGAGACGTTATGATCAAAAAGGAAACCAATAAGATTTCCATGCAGAGTGATATAAACGTGGCGACAGCTGAGTGAATATCACGTAGCGTTCAAACGATTTGGAGCCACAAGGACTTCGACCAAAACGAGTTGCTTTCTGTATTTATCTCAGCCCTATACAGAATGGACGATGCACGAGACAAGATGAGATGTCAAAACAAGATGATATATCACAACAAGATGTGACATGATCCCCCATTGAGTATTTAAATCAAATACTCAATGGGCGTTGGATACGAGTTCTCATTGCTAAGTCTATGACGAAAAAATACTGGCGTGAGATAAAAGATGAGATGTCACAATAAAATACCCTGACAAGATCAGACGTCAAAAGAGATGAATTGAATCATCAAAAATGCCCATGACTCATAAACTTATGACCAACAAAACGATGCAAAACCTCTATGTGCATATAACTTATTTAGTTCCCGCATAAGATGCAGGAGAATAGCGACCGGTATTTTACCAGATTTATATCAGAGCAGAAATAAAAACACGGTATTCTTAGCTGTCAGACTGAGACAGTGATTGATGGACATAATTCATCAACTCACTGTCTGGATTCAAGGTGACCTTGTATATATATATATATATATATATATACAAATATATATATATATATATATATATATATATATATATATATATATATATATATATAGAGAGAGAGAGAGAGAGATATGATATATATATATATATATATATATATATATATATATATACATATATATATAGAGAGAGAAATATGATATATATATATATATATATATATATATATATATATATATATATATATATATATATATATATATATGTGTGTGTGTGTATTCTCAGAATTGTTTATATTAGGTGTGCTTCGGCTGTAAATAGAGCGTCAAAAGACGAATACTCCTTGCATTTACTGTCCAGGACAATGTGATGTATAACATATACCGCACAACACTCCCCTAAAGGGGGGCGTCCACCAACCACGAAAAGGTTACGACAATGGCTTTCCGACAAGGTCCATGACAGGCCTAAGATTGGAAGGCTTGTCGTAGCCTTGTCGTGGTTGGTGGACCCTAGTTCCTGACAAGAGGCTACGACAAGGCCATGACAGGCTGCGACTGGAAGCTTGTCGGGGGCCTGTCGGGGGTCTTCCGACAAGGTTACGACAAAATCGAACATGTTTGATTTTTGCAATGACTGGATCCTTGTTGTGGAGTGTTGGGGTTTCCTCGATATCACTGTCGTAGTGTGTCGGGACCATGGACACCTTTTTTAGAGCATGCTTGCACACGTTAAATACATCATCTAGAGGTTAGAGTGGTCACATTGAACTTTCAGTGTCCTTCCAGAAAACTATCCCTTTGCTATCTGCCTGCTGTTCACTGTGATAGTGAGAACAGAGCAGGGAGCCAGTGTCTCAGGGTCTTAGAGGCGTGCCCAGCTGACCATGACCAATCACTCAAGACCAAAATACCTCAAGACCCACTGGTGCTTGATCTGTTTGAATCCTAGATAGGCAGTTGCAGAAATAGCAAGTTGACTGGGTGCAAGTGGGTTACAGAAAACTATCCATAGACCAAACCTTTTAATTGTTATTCATTTAAAATTGCACGCTCATTCATCTATGATGAACATCCTATTTGCTCCTAGTAATGGGAACCAGCAACGTCTACGACACGTCCCAACAACACTGTCGTAAAGCCCCCCTTCTCACAACAGGGCTGCGACATGGCGCAGATGGGAACTTTCTTGTCAGCTCTTGTCGTAGCCTTGTCATGGTTGGTGAACGCCCCCCTTTAATCTCCCACTCTGTGTGTTTACTGTAATGTATAACATATACTGCACGGTATTCCCTTTACCCTTTCCACATTTCATGGATTTACTGTAAGGTACAGCAAGCCTGCACAATGCATACCGCACAACGGTCTTCTTAACTTCTCCTCCACTCTGTATATTTATTGTAAGGTACAGTAAGGCCTGGCGTCCACCTACTACGATATGGCTCCGATATGGTATACGATGCATCTCCCGATCAAAAAACTAAATCGCGTCGGAAGGTCGCCTAATATCGGGGCAGTTGACGACATTTCTGCGATTAGACACTGATAAAAACCCTATACAATGTGTAGTGGATTGGCATGTCTAGACATATGTCTATGATTTTGCACCTTCCCGATATGTCTCCGAGATTTGGTTTTTGTATCGGTGCCATATCGGTAGGTCTAAATTTCTATCGTAGTAGGTGGACGCCAGGCCTTAGCCTGCACAACATATACCGCACAATGCCCATCTTAACTTTTCTCCACTCTGTATATTTATTGTAAGGTACAGCAAGCCTGCATAACACATACCGCACAACACTCATCTTAAATTCTCCCCTACTTCATATGTCTATAAGGTGCAGCATGCCTGCACAACATACACCGCACCACAATTAAAAATGGCGTCATGTGAACCCTGAGTGTTATGATGATTGTGATTGTGTCAAATGTAAGAACTGGACTATTCCAGGATTTGTAATAAACACTTTAAATAAGAATTTTTTTTTACAATTATGGATTCGCCGTGGCCCCTTGTGACTAATTATGATAAAAAATAATCAAAATAAAATATTGTATCCAGTTTCTCCTGAACTAATAACTAAAATACCTAAGCACGGCATATGAGAGCTGTGTATTCCGCCGACCACCCATGTTCACCAGCAGCCAAAATAATCAAGATAAAATATTGTATTCAGTTTCTCCTGAACTAATAATTAAAATACCTAAGCACGGCATATGGGAACTGTGTAGTCAGTCGACCACCCGTGTTCACCAGCAGCCAAAATAATCAAAATAAAATATTGTATCCAGTTTCTCCTGAACTAATAATTAAAATACCTAAGCACGGCATATGGGAGTTGTGTAGTCAGCCGACCACCCGTGTTCACCAGCAGCCAAAATAATCAAAATAAAATATTGTATCCAGTTTCTCCTGAACTAATAATTAAAATACCTAAGCACGGCATATGGGAGTTGTGTAGTCAGCCGACCACCCGTGTTCACCAGCAGCTCAAATAATCAAAATAAAATATCGTATCCAGTTTCTCCTGAACTAATAATTAAAATACCTAAGCACGGCATATGGGAGTTGTGTAGTCAGCCGACCACCCGTGTTCACCAGCAGCCAAAATAATCAAGATAAAATATTGTATCCAGTTTCTCCTGAACTAATAATTAAAATACCTAAGCACGGCATATGGGAGTTGTGTAGTCAGCCGACCACCCGTGTTCACCAGCAGCCAAAATAATCAAGATAAAATATCGTATCCAGTTTCTCCTGAACTAATAATTAAAATACCTAAGCACGGCATATGGGAGTTGTGTAGTCAGCCGACCACCCGTGTTCACCAGCAGCCAAAATAATCAAGATAAAATATTGTATCCAGTTTCTCCTGAACTAATAATTAAGATACCTAAGCACGGCATATGGGAACTGTGTAGTTAGTCGACCACCCGTGTTCACCAGCAGCCAAAATAATCAAGATAAAATATTGTATCCAGTTTCTCCTGAACTAATAATTAAAATACCTAAGCACGGCATATGGGAACTGTGTATTCCGCCGACCACCTGTGTTCACCAGCAACTCAAATGATCAAAATAAAATATTGTATCCAGTTTCTCCTGAACTAATAATTAAAATACCTAAGCACGGCATATGGGAACTGTGTATTCCGCCGACCACCTGTGTTCACCAGCAGCTCAAATAATCAAAATAAAATATTGTATCCAGTTTCTCCTGAACTAATAATTAAAATACCTAAGCACGGCATATGGGAGTTGTGTAGTCAGTCGACCACCTGTGTTCACCAGCAGCCCAAGCCAGCTCCTCAATAAAACCCGCCACAACATTCCCGCGTAAATATTGACTGGTGTCCTCGACATAGTTCAGCCTCACTCTCACGCCCTGTAGTAAAACACGCGGTTTTATGTTCTTTATTCATTCTGCGTCCTCTGTATGCAACCGTCACAGCCAGCCATGGTGTGTCCCACTGCAGCCAACTTTCTCCTGTGGTGTGGTGTGCAGCCAGCTTTCTGCTTCAACCCGGTGGTAGATTCACTGCTATATCAAAGGCCAGTTCTTCTCATACCATGTCTATGTGGTGTGGGGTACAGCCACCTTTCTCCTTATCCCGAACAATGGTAGATTTACTGCTATATCAAAGACCAGTCCTTCTCATACCATGTCTATGTGGTGTGGTGTGCAGCCACCTTTCTCCTTATCCCGAACAATGGTAGATTTACTGCTATATCAAAGTCCAGTCCTTCTCACACCAGGTCTATGTGATGTGGTGTGCAGCCACCTTTCTCCCTATCCCGAACAATGGTAGATTTACTTCTATATCAAAGTCCAGTCCTTCTCATACCATATCTATGTGATGTGGTGTACAGCCACCTTTTTCTATCATCCCCAACAGTGGTAGAGTTACTGCTATATCAAAGACCAGTCCTTCTCATACCATGTCTATGTGGTGTGGTGTACAGCCACCTTTCTCCTTCATCTCCAACAGTGGTAGCCTTACTGCTATATCAAAGACCAGTCCTTCTCATATCATGTCTATGTGGTGTGGTGTACAGCCACCTTCCTCCTTCACCCCCAGCAGTGGTAGATTTACTGCTATATCAAAGACCAGTCCTTCTCATACCATGTCTATGTGGTGTGATGTACAGCCGCCTTTCTCCTTCATTGCCAGCAGTGGTAGACTTACTGCTATATCAAAGACCGGTCCTTCTCATACCATATCTATGTGGTGTGGTGCACAGCCACCTTTTTCTATCATCCCCAACAGTGGTAGACTCACTGCTATATCAAAGGCCAGTCCGTCTGTGTAGTGTGGGATGTAAAAGAACTCTCACTCCCGTAAATGGGAAGGTATTTCTAACTGAATGGATCTTCTAGATTTAATCGCCACCCCTTGGACCTAGAACCAGTGAGAAAAGCTGGGCCTTACAATAATATGGAGAAACCAAACAAGAGTTAGTTGTGTTGTTGTTTATCGCACGATGGCAAGATCAGGAATTACTGCGCGAGGCGAAGCCGAGAGCAGTAATACGCGATCTTGCCAGAGTGCAATGAACAATAATGCGACTATCTCGAGTTTGGTTTAGAATTTATCCTACCCTGCCCGTCTAAATTACTTCTACATTAACAAATGACGTCATTTGTCAAGTGTATCCCACTAGAGCGATATTTTTCATTTTTCTGAACTCCAGACCGAATACAGTGACCCAATGTTAAACCTATGGAGCTTTTTATTAGGGGTAGAATAAGGCTTGAAGATGGGTCCTAGCCATGACTTGCCTCAATAGGGCCC
Organism: Alentia gelatinosa; assembly: GCA_950022655.1. Classification (NCBI taxonomy): domain Eukaryota; kingdom Metazoa; phylum Annelida; class Polychaeta; order Phyllodocida; family Polynoidae; genus Alentia; species Alentia gelatinosa. The sequence continues at coordinate 137,341,528 of OX465580.1, read as the reverse complement.
TGGATAGCTCAGTCACAGCTTTTGTCTCACCCCTGGTATGTTTTCCCAATAGACTTAACTCGTACACAATGCGCGTTGAGTATTTAGAAAAAATTCTTAATGGGGGATTATGTCAATGGACACTCGACTGGATTTATCAACATGTTGATAAACCTTTGGTGACAGATTTAGGAACATTGAACCACAACTCGCCGGCGACAAAAGAACATTTCAAGGAGCGGGTTCAATAATTGTTGGCTGACCCTTGCCTAGCTGTCCTACATCTACAGACTATTGCAGACCCCGTTAGGATGGCTCGCCTGAGACAAAGTACCATCCCTTTGTCGCCGATAAAGGTACATCAATGTTCTGAAATCGGTAGATGTGTATTGGGTCTTATTTTGCCCACACGGAATCATGTACACCACGACCAAACCTAAAGTGGGATTTACACAATGGCATTCACATACCTCACAGGCCGTTTGTCTGAGACAAATCCTGTTGAGATTCGGTAGTGGAACACAATCTCCTGGTGTAAATGACAGGGTTCCTTTTTGCTGACACAACTTTTTTCTCTTGCAATTGTCAGGGACAATCACCCTTAACAAGGAACAGAATCTCATGAGATTTTGACTTATAACAGGTTGAAAATTTAGAGGGGCATTTTGGTGAGACAAATGCATTTCATACGCTCTCCCCCAATCTGTGAGTCTCAGTGGTCTCAAATAACACCTATTCACATGGGGAAGTACCCTGAGTTTGCAACTGTGTACCCTGTGTACCCTGTGTACCCTGTGTAGGGTTGTAGGGGTGAGACTATGTACCTGTTAAGTCTTCCCATGTGATTTGAATCCGCCATGTTACCCTGAGACTGAAGGACACCCCAATCTGTGAGATTTTGTACCAAGCTGGAAATAGTAGCCGACTGGTGCAAAGGTGTGAAGTACACCAGTCTCAGGTCCATTTGTCCCATTGTGTGAATCCCACTTAAGGTCTTATTTTTCCCACACAGAATCGTGTACAAACCTAAAACAACTTTATTATTATTTATTAACAAATTACCGTTCCTTTGTCGCAGATAAAGGTACATCAATGTTCTGAAATCTGTAGATGTGTATTGGGTTTACGGTCTTATTTTGCCCACATGGAATCTTTTACACCACGACCAAACCAAAAACAACTTTATTAGCAGCTTCACACCCCTCAGGTTTAACAAAACGCCGGCGTAAATTCCCCTCAATGACCACTTAAGTCTGACCTTCAGTTTCTACGTCTGTCTATTTAAACTGTTCTCTGTCGGCAAAACGGAACAAGTAAAGACATATTTGCTATTCATACATTACTGAGGCATTTGCTGGGGATCCTTTTATAGGCGCTGCTATCATTCTGGTGTAAAAACACCCTGCAGAGAGATGTTTTGGGGTTGGTGGTCACGAGCCGGGCAGGGTTTTTCGTCGTTGGACTCTCTGTTCTATAGAAATGTGGAGTTTAAAGCTGCCTCCCAAACACAAGACGAGACGGAAGCCGAGAGCAGAGACAGTCAACCTGCGGGTGCCTCCCCACTGAGGATGAAAAGGAAAAGATTTTCCGTCGCAAACGGAGCTGCGCAGCACAGAATAGTTGGCAGGTTGGTCGGGTAGGTTGGCAGATTTTGAAAGAGTAGGGAAGGTAGGAAGGGTAGGGTAGGTAGGGTGGGAGTTTAGGTAGGTAGCAAGGTGAGATGTAGGGTAGGGAATGTAGGGTGGTAGGTGGGTAGGTTGGGTTTTGTGGTTGGAAGGGTAGGATAGGGAAGGGCAGGTTAGGTAGGATAGGTAGGGAGGCTGGTAGGTTTGGTAGGTTAAGCATGGCAGGGTAGGTGGCATGGCAGGTAGGTTGGGTAGGGTGATAATGTGGCAGGTTGGGTACAGTAGAGTAGGGCAATGTATGTAGGGTGGTAGGTTGGGTAAGGAGGTAGGTAGGTAGGTAGATAGGTAGGGTGGTAGGGTGGGTAAGGAGGCAGGGTGGTAGGTAGGTAGGGAGGAAGGTTGGGTGAGGAGGTAGGTAGGTAGGTAGGTAGGTAGGTAGGTAGGGTGGGTAAGGAGGCAGGGTGGGTAAGGAGGGTGGTAGGTAGGTAGGGAGGTAGGGTGGTAGGTTGGGTGAGGAGGTAGGTAGGTAGGTAGGTAGGTAGGTAGGGTGGGAAAGGAGGCAGGGTGGTAGGTAGGTAGGTAGGGTGGGTAAGGAGGCAGGGTGGTAGGTAGGTAGGTAGGTAGGGTGGGTAAGGAGGCAGGGTGGTAGGTAGGTAGGTAGGTAGGGTGGGTAAGGAGGCAGGGTGGTAGGTAGGTAGGTAGGGTGGGTAAGGAGGCAGGGTGGTAGGTAGGTAGGGTGGTAGGGTGGGTAAGGAGGCAGGGTAGTAGGTAGGTAGGGTGGTAGGGTGGGTAAGGAGGCAGGGTGGTAGGTAGGTAGGTAGGTAGCAGAGTGGTAAGTAGAGTGAAAAGATATGGTACGAAATGCGTCTTTCCAGAAAGGCACAGTTTACGGGACTGCTATAGTTAAGGCCTACTTTTTCTGCGATTTAAGCTCTAGAGCTGCGCTTAAAAAGGGGCCTTAGGGAGGTCTGTCTGTCAGGCAGGACCACGTCTGTGTGTCTTCTGTAGGCAGCCGGGGGCAGTTTTATAAATAACAAAGACCGATACTCAGTCAACGACTACGGGTGCGACCTACACGAGCGATATTATCAGAGATCTCCTTGTGGTCGAGTTTTTAAGATCATCGGGAAATCTTGTTGTTGAAGTCATAGAGGACAAATCTTTGTTCAGGAAAATCCCAAACTGGTATGGGCATAATAGTAAAGCGGTATATGAATCAATTTACTATACATATATCAAATGCAAGAAAGAATAACTGGACATGGAACCTACCGAAAATAGGGCTGCCTCGCACCCTAATAGAGATCCTCAAGAAAAAGAAATCCACTGAAAACAAAATATTCCTACATACTTGCTGAAAACATATATTGAAAAATATGAGCATAATAAAGATCTATACATGGCCTATTGTAAGACTTTTATAAAGACATATCGTTTTAAATAGCGAGAACACAACAAAGACCACAATGAATCTTTTCATATAACTTTTTCCTTTAAAACAAGTATCCCAGAAGGCAGTGCGGCCCTGCTGTGTCCGTAACAGGAGAAGTCCGCCCTGAGGTGTGAACAGCGACAGCTTTGTGTACTCCTCTAATTGTCAAAACTCACTCAAGGAAGTCCCCAGAGGAAGTTTTAAGGCTATCCCTGAAGTAAGAACGTAAAACTGTTGAAGACAAAGGTCATTAGCACCTCTCCATCTTGTAGCGGTTAGATGTGCGAAGACTATCCAGAACTTCATCTTGGAGCTGTTAGATGTATGCAAACTATCTGTAACTCCATATTGTATACATTAGATGTATGCAAACTATCTGTAACTCCATATTGTATACATTAGATGTATGCAAACTATCTGTAACTCCATATTGTATACATTAGATGTATGCAAACTATCTGTAACTCCATATTGTATACATTAGGTATGCAAACTATCTGTAACTCCATATTGTATAGATTAGATGTATGCAAACTATCTGTAACTCCATATTGTATACATTAGATGTACGCAAACTATCCGGAACTCCATCTTGAAGACACTATATATATGAAAACTCTCCAGTACTCCATCTTGTAAGCATTAGATGTACGCAGACTATCCGGAACTCCATCTTATATATGATAGATTACGTAGACTATCCGGAATCTATCTTGTATATGATAGATTACGTAGACTATCCGGAACTCCATCTTTATATGATAGATTACGCAGACTATCCCGAACTCATCTTGTATATGATAGATTACGCTAACTATCCGGAACTCCTTCTGATATATGATAGATTACACAAACTATCAGGAACTCCATCTTGTATATGATAGATTACGTAGACTATCTGGAACTCCATCTTTATATGATAGATTATGCTAACTATCCGGAACTCAATCTTGTATATGATAGATTACGTAGACTATCTGGAACTCCATCTTTATATGATAGATTACGCTAACTATCCGGAACTCAATCTTGTATATGATAGATTACGCTAACTATCCAGAACTCCATCTTGTATATGTTAGATTATGCTAACTATCCAGAACTCCATCTTGTATATGATAGATTACGTTAACTATCCGGAACTCCATCTTATATATGATAGATTACGCAGACTATCCGGAACTCCATCTTATATATGATAGATTACGCTAACTATCCGGAACTCCATCTTGATATGATAGATTACGCAGACTATCCGGAACTCCATCTTGTATTTGATAGATTACGCTAACTATCCGGAACTCCATCTTGTATATGATAGATTACGCTAACTATCCGGAACTCCATCTTTATATGATAAATTATGCAGACTATCCGGAACTCTATCTTGTACATGATAGATATACATAAACTATCCGGCTTTGTCAACCCGACGCACACTCCCTGTTCATGTAACTTACGGAGGCCACGTTTCTCTAACAGTTTAGTTATTCATCCTAACCCTTTTAAAAAAACTTCATAGGCTTAACATTGGGTCACTGTATTCGGTTTGGAGTTCATAAAAATGAAAAATATCGCTCTAGTGGGATACACTTGACAAATAACGTAATTTGTTAATGTAGAAGTATTTTAGATGGGCGGGGTAGATAAATTCTAAACCAAACTCGAGTTAGTTGTGTTATAGTTCATCACACTCCGGCAAGATCGCATATTGCTGCTTTCGGCTTCGCCTCGCGCAGTAATACGGGATCTTTCCGTCATGCGATAAACAACAACACGGCTAACTCTTGTTTGGTTTCTCCATATTATTCTTCAACTTACTGCTCCCTTATCTGCCCCCTATATCTCATTCAGAATGTATGTGACACTGGTAAAAAGGACATGGACGATTCATCATTTTAAGGTTCGTCACACAATGTAGGGCTAACAATAAGCAAAGACTCTGTTAACTCTTCATGTCGCATTTTAAGATGGGAAGAAAACAAAGTGAGTTCGTCTGAGCATGAACGGACCAGGTTAGCACGCACAAAATATTCTTCGAATGACGATTTCTTTTGGATTTAGAATATTTTAAGATATGTGGTAAAGGGAAATATACCTGCCGTTTTTGTGTATACATATAGATGTATACAAATATGTATATATATAGTGGGAAGTACTTTGTAGATTTATGTGAGTCGTGTTCCTGAGTTTTATATGCTGGTACCTCGTGATTCAGAACCGGATATGTTGGGAAACAATAAACCAGAAGGACTACTGCAACACAGATAAAAAATGTACCCACCAAATTACAAAGACGACCAGCTAGCTGAGACAACAAGGCCACTCATACCACCAGCTCACTCACACCACCACCTCACCCACACCACCAACTCACTCACACCACCAGCTCACTCACACCACCAGCTCACTCACACCACCAGCTCACTCACACCACCAGCTCACTCACACCACCAGCTCACTCACACCACCAGCTCACTCACACCACCAGCTCACTTATATGACCAGCTCACTTATATGACCAGCTCACATACACAACCAGCTCACTCACACCACCAGCTCATTCACACCACCAGCTCACTCACACCACCAGCTCACTCGCACCACCAGCTCACTCACACCACCAGCTCACTCACACCACCAGCTCACTCACACCACCACCTCACTCACACCACCAGCTCACTCACACCACCAGCTCTGCTCACACCACCAGCTCACTCACACCACCAGCTCACTCACACTACCAGCTTACTCACACCACCAGCTCACTCACACCACCAGCTCACTCACACCACCAGCTCACTCACACCACCAGCTCACTCACACCACCAGCTTACTCACACCACCAGCTCACTCACACCACCAGCTCACTCACACCACCAGCTCACTCACACCACCAGCTCACTCACACCACCAGCTCACTCACACCACCACCTCACTCACACCACCAGCTCACTCACACCACCAGCTCTGCTCACACCACCAGCTCACTCACACCACCAGCTCACTCACACCACCAGCTTACTCACACCACCAGCTCACTCACACCACCAGCTCACTCACACCACCAGCTCACTCACACCACCAGCTCACTCACACCACCAGTCCTCTGTTAGGAGTGTGTTTTCAAAGGTTTCACATGACTGCGGCCAGACCACATCATTGTCTTACCGAATGACACGTCAATTAAGGATATTTAGATTCTGGTTTTATCTAAGTAGATAATATAGACCTCCTACTACCTGTGTGAGAATATTTAGCCCTGGTTTATCGAAGTAGAGAATAGAGGGAAACTATGCTCTGGTGAGAATAAGTCAAAGTTACGAGGTAAGGCTTGAAAAAGGACCAAAAAAAGGACCAGAAAAATTACTGCCCAAGGCTTGGAAAAATTACTACTCAAGTCGTAGCCACGGGCAGTAATTTTTCCAAGGTATATAGGAATATAGACCTCTTACTGCCTAAGTGAGAATATCTAACTTCTTGTTTTATCTAAATAGATAAAGTGGGATTCACACATGGGATTCATGTACCCTGTATACCCTGTGTACCCTGTGTACCCTGTGTACACTGTGTACCCTGTGTACCCTGTGTACCCTGTGTACCCTGTGTACCCTGTGTACCCTGTGTACCCTGTGTATGGGGTGAGACCATGTAGCTAAGTCTTCCTATGTGAATTGAATCCACCATGTTACCCTGAGACTGTAGAACACCCCAAACTGTGAAACTTTGTACTAAGCTGGAAATATTAGCCGACTGGTGCAAAGGTGTGAGTACACCAGTGTCAGGTCCATTTGTCCCATCGTGTGAATCCCACTTAAGCCTGTGGGTGCTGTAGACCTTTTCGTCAGGCGCCCTTAAGCCAGATGCCCATCTACCGATTTAGGGTTGAACAATTAGTTCCCAAATCATATAGGAGTCGGTCACCTTGTCGCAGGCAAATTATGTAACCCCTCGCTCGATCCGCACACTGATAAAATTGGTGTATGGTCCACTAATCACTGGGGGAGGGCAAAACCCAAAGAAACCGAGTGTTCACTAATCGCTGGGTAGCCTTGCCTAGCTGTCCTATATCTACCGACTCTGTTAGGATGGCTTGGCTGAGACAAATTACCCTCCGTTTGTCGCCGACAAACGTACATAAATGTTCCGAAATCGGTAGATGGGCATTGGGCTTTAATCGCGCTAATAACGCTCACAAAGCGGAACGGCAGGGAGCGGAACGACCACCTAAACAAACCAGTTTGTGGCCGGGTTCCGATGCCAACAGAAGTTTGGCCGGTCACGTCTGGAGGACGATTAGCCTACACAAACACCGCTCTGACATAGCGTCTTGTTTTTGTATCAGGAAGAACTCTCAGGTGTTTTATCTCAGTCTGTGGAGGGGCGGGTAGCTGGACTGTCAAGTGTAAAACGGGATTCACACGATGGGATTCATGTACCTCACAGGGTGTTCGTCTGAGACAAATCCTGCTGAGATTCTGTACTCAAACAAGATATCTTCGGCTAAATTGTAGGGTTTCATTTCCCTGAGATATGTTTCTCCCCTGCAATTGTTGGTGGAATTTACCCCTAACAAGGAATAAAATCTCATAGGATGTGTGAGGGGAGGAGGGGATTTTTTTGGGGGGAGGGGGAAGGGGGAGTTGGGGGGCATGGGTGGGGAGGGGGGGGGGGGGGGCGGTCGGTAGAAACAGGTGAACAAGGGGCAGTCGTCAGGGAACTCTACTGACATAAATATTCAAGTATGTGTATGTAAACAATACTGTATTCATATTTGTACATATCTGTATCACATATGTATGTGTATGTATACAATACTGTATTTATATCTATACATATCTGTATCACCTATATGTATGTATGTATACAATACTGGATTCATATTTGTATAAATCTGTATCACAAATATGTATGTGTATGTATACTAAAGAAGAAACCATCAATTTTTTGTCAAAGTCGTCATTCTCCACGAGTTTGATGCGGAGTGATATGAACGAGGCGACAGCGGAGTGAATATCACATAGCATTCAAATGAGTTGGAGAATGACAACTTTGACCAGAACGAGTTGCTTTCTGTATTTATCTCACTCCTGTATACGCTAAAGAAATGGACAACACACAGGCTATAGACCATGGAGAACGGACTTCAATACTTGTAGGGGCATGGAGAACGAGTTCCCAATGTTCAGCCTATGGATATTTATTCCAGGGGTGAGATAAAATATTGTATTCATATGTGTACATATCTGTATAACTTATATGGATATAATACATATAAATGTATCTATACATTTCTATGGTGTATTACCTCTATACACCATGTTTATATTTGTATACATGCATAGACATAAACACAACTCTACACAAGTTCACACAAGGTCATGGAAAGGTGGATCTCTATGAATAGATACTGAGTGTTGAATTACTTATTACCTACAGACTACTTCCTACTCTACGTAATCGATGCCTTCCCTCTCTCCCCATGTTTCCATACCTCTATCTATAGCGGCACTAGTGACCAATCCATCTACCGGTCTGCCTCTGTGTGTATCCATCTCTGTCTCTCTGATATTACTGTACATTGAGCTTCATTATCCATCGTATACAAAGTCCCCACTTAAAATGTATGGGGACTCAGTAAACCACGACCCATTGTATAAAACATGTCAGATACCATAACTGTGGTATACGGATCCAAATGGTATACGGCTTCATAACCGTGGTATACGGGAAAAATAGTCATTTTGTGCTATAGAGCAAAGAAATAGTCCCTGTTGTTATACCCTTTTTTATGGCAATTACTGGTCTTAATTTATTCGAAAAGGTGGATAATAAATGCAACAAACGGTGGTAATGTGGACAGGCGGCTCTGTAAACCACTCGAGGTTAAGGTTGTAATACAATTGCTAGCGCTCGTGTAATACATACACAATATTGACTGATTTCAGACACAAGCGGCCGTATGCTCCGAGGAGTTGACGCGTAGTAATATCCGAGCGTATTCGAGGATATTGCGGAGAGACAACTCCGAGGAGCATACAACCGCTTGTATCTGAAACCAGTCTATATTGTATTTATTATCCACCTTTTTCTGGACAAATGGCATGTCAATATCAGTTCGTTTAAACTATGCACTATTTTTCCATACGCACTATTTTTCCGTATGCGCCACCCGGAACATACAACATATCCGTATGCTCCGGGTATGTCCATACACACTCCCTATGTGTTTTCTATGGCCACTTTGTATTAGGTGGATAATAAAAAGCGTCAACCTCTCGTGGTTTATGGCCGCCTGTCCACAAAACCATCGATTATTGTCTATATATAAATATATATCACCGACTGCCTGTCAATTGATCAAACCTTACAATGTACATTTTGCAGGTTTCCCAGTAGAGAATGACTATACTTCTTCCATCTTGCTGGATATGCTATCTTAATTATGTTAGTATATAATATATATACACAGTTAGAACTATAAGTGAGGGTCCATATAGATTCGTCTCTTTATCAGCAGAGTATAGTAAACTTCCCCAGTGTATGTCCCTCACCTTAACACCCCCCCCCCCCCCCCACACACACACACACTTATTGCATGCATATATCATGTATATCAGGTTCTATTAGCCTGACTATTTATCGCTGCTTCTCATGTTAAACAGCAAACGTATGTATGCATGACTTCCCACAATTACATGGTAATCTGGGGCTGTCAATATATAAAAATTGATTATTGCAATTTATTTCCTGTATAAATGTTTCGTGTAATAACGTTTATATAATGGGATAAGGTGGTAGACCGCGATACCCTGATGTCTGCGAACCAATGTCCCATAATAATAATGATAATAATGATAATAATAATAATAATGATAATAATAATAATGATAATAATAATAATAATGATGATGATGATATATATATATATATATTATATATATATATATATTATATATATATATATATACATGTATATATATATATATATATATATATACTATAAATGTATGTATACGTTTGTATGATTTATTACATCTATACACTATGTTTACATTTGACAATTCATGCATATACAACAACACAACTCCACATAAGTTCACACAAGGACATGGATAGATCTGGTGTTTGTTCTCACCATCCCCCATGTTCAACTCCCTCCCCTTACCACACACATACTACATGTATATGCTACATATAACTGTATGTATACATTTTTATGGTTTATTACATCTATACACTGTGTTTATATTTGTCTATCCATGTATAGACAACAACACAACTCTACGTAAGTTCCCACAAGCTCATGGAAATATGGTTCTAGTGGTTATCCTCATTTTAACACCAACCCCCATGCCCCCCTACCACACACACACTATATGTATATATTACATGCAAATGTATGTATAGATATCTATGGTTTATTACCTCCATACACCATGTTTATATTTGTATATTCATTCATAGACACAAACACAACTCTACAAGTTCACACAGGGACATGGAAATATGGATCTAGTGTTTGCTGTTACTTTAACACCAACCCCCATGCCCATCCCCGTCCCACACACACATACATACACACACACACACACACACCTACACACCTACATCACCCCCCCCCCCCCCCACACACACACACACACACACCTACACACCTACATCCCCCCCCCCCCCCCACACACACTTACCTGAATTAAATAAACACAACTCTACATAAGTTAACACAAGTACTCGGAAAGATGTGTTCGTCCTCACTTGAACACCCACCCCCATACTCCCCTCCCTCCCCCCCCCCCCCCCCCACACACACAGACACTTACCTGAGAGAGCACCGTGGAGCAGGGTCCAGCTGACCGTCAGTAGTAGTAGCGCCATCTCTGTCCCGTTCTCTGTGTCACCGTAACGTATCTCCTCACGTCTCTCCTCCTAACCCCGTAGTAGTGTCGTAACGTAACGTAACTATCCGTACCCTGTGTGTACGACAGGGGATGATCCTTTTCCCTCCTCTTTACAACACGTAACGTATCCCGTAATGACTGTCCGTACCCCTCCTCGCGGTGTGAGAGCTATCCCTACCCTGTGTGTACGACAGGGGATGACCTTTTCCCTCCTCTTTACAACACGTAACGTATCCAGTAATGACTGTCCGTACCCCTCCTCGCGGTGTGAGAGCTGTTCGTACCCTGTGTGTACGACAGGGGATGATCCTTTTCCCTCCTCTTTACAACACGTAACGTATCCCGTAATGACTGTCCGTACCTCTCCTCGCGGTGTGAGAGCTATCCGTACCCTGTGTGTACGACAGGGGATGATCCTTTTCCCTCCTCTTTACAACACGTAACGTATCCCGTAATGACTGTCCATACCCCTCCTCGCGGTGTGAGAACTATCCGTACCCTGTGTGTACGACAGGGGATGACCCTTTTCCCTCCTCTTTACAACACTTAACGTATCCCGTAATGACTGTCCGTACCCCTCCTCGCGGTGTGAGAGCTATCCGTACCCTGTGTGTACGACAGGGGATGACCCTTTTCCCTCCTCTTTACAACACTTAACGTATCCCGTAATGACTGTCCGTACCGCTCCTCGTGGTGTGAGAGCGGTCCGTACCCTGTGTGTACGACAGGGGATGATCCTTTTCCCTCCTCTTTACAACACGTAACGTATCCCGTAATGACTGTCCGTACCCCTCCTCGCGGTGTGAGAGCTATCCGTACCCTGTGTGTACGACAGGGGATGATCCTTTTCCCTCCTCTTTACAACACGTAACGTATCCCGTAATGACTGTCCGTACCCCTCCTCGCAGTGTGAGAACTGTCCGTACCCTGTGTGTACGACAGGGGATGATCCTTTTCCCTCCTCTTTACAACACGTAACGCCTCTACTAATGACTGTCCGTTCCGTTCCTCGTGTTGTTTATGTCTCAGGGCCAGTACCTTCCTCTTACAGCTATGTGGAGGTGTGTGGATGATCTTAACTTGTCCTTTCTACTCCCCGTAACGTTATCCCCCTGTCATACCCGTCTCAGGTGCGTCTGTGTTTACGTTTTATCCTCTCACTAAGCTCCACCAGTCTCCTGTTTTACGTGCACCCTGCTCTTACGGCCGCGTGTACGTGTGTAGACGATCTCTACACCTCCCTCCTACTCTACGTAATGTCTCCTGTAGTGTCCGTACCCTCTCCTTACGTGAGTCCCGTGTTCTACCCGTACCTCAGGCCGTGTGTACGTGTGTAGACGATCTCTACACCTCCCTCCTACTCCACGTAATGTCTCCTGTAGTGGCCGTACCCTCTTCCTACGTTAGTCCCGTGTTCTACCCGTACCTCAGGCCGTGTGTACGTGTGTAGACGATCTCTACACCTCCCTCCTACTCCACGTAATGTCTCCTGTAGTGGCCGTACCCTCTCCTTACGTTAGTCCCGTGTTCTACCCGTACCCCAGGCCGTGTGTACGTCTTTCTTCGCGTGTCTTACTTCACGTTCGTCCCCTGTTATAGTTATACCCTCGGGCCTTGTGTACGTCTGGGGCCTGTCCCGGCGTCGTGACTGACGCTCAATGATTCCGGGCTCACGGAGAAGTGTTGATCTGACTCGTCTAACCCCCTCCCCTCACTCTGTCCCCTCTCTCCTCCCACACTCCCCCCTCCCACACTCCCCCCTCCCACCTCTAATGGCCCGCCCGCCGCCACCTAGCGGTAAACTCCCGTCACGCGTCGACGCGCGCCACTTCCGGTACGGAGTGTGTCTCGACATCGATCTGTTAGCAGTGCTTCCGTATAACGGCGTACGCCGCTATACGCCGCCTGTACGCCGCCCGCCATGCGACGTGCGATCTGTGAGCAGCGCTTCCGCGTCCTACGGCCTACGCCGCTATAGACTATACGCCGCTATAGATTATACGCCGCTATAGATTATACGCCGCTATAGACTATACGCCGCTATAGACTATACGCCGCTATAGATTATACGCCGCTATAGATTATACGCCGCCCGCCATACGCCGCCCGCCGTACGCCGCCCGCCTTAAGCCGTACGCTGCTATAGACTATGCGCCGCTATAGAATAGACTATGCGCCGCTATAGACTATGCGCCGCTATAGACTATGCGCCGCTATAGACTATGCGCCGCTATAGACTATGCGCCGCTATAGACTATGCGCCGCTATAGACTATGCGCCGCTATAGACTATGCGCCGCTATAGACTATGCGCCGCTATAGACTATGCGCCGCTATAGACTATGCGCCGCTATAGACTATGCGCCGCTATAGACTATGCGCCGCTATAGACTATGCGCCGCTATAGACTATACGCCGCTGTAAACTATATGTCGCTATAAACTATATGCCGCTATTGACTATACGCCGTCCGCCGTACGCCGTACGCCATAGAGACAGACTACGCCGCTCGGCGCCCAATTCAGTGGAGTCTTTTTAAGTGAATCCTCTCACCCCTCCCTCTCTCCCCATCTCCCCCTCTCCCCTCCCCCCACTCTCCCCTCCCCCCACTCTCCCCTCTCCCCCTCACCCCGTCCCGCCGGGTGATCTGTGACCAGTTTTCTGTACTTTTACCTGTCAGAGCGCCCTCCGCAAAGTCTTCACAAATCTAGATCTTCTCCACAATACCACTCAAAGATCCGTTTACAGATTCTAAACAAGCTTTAAATGAATAAAAAGATATAATTCAGGCACACACAATCCTCACATACGAACTACAGATCGTATTATAAGCCTTTATGAGAAGTATCTGAAATAGAAACAGCATGAGAAAACTAAGGGAATCGCCGTGTAAAATAGAGCATGGCGATCACTGTTCCCTAGTTTAGCTTTACTCTGAGTGAACTCCCGCTTGATAAACATCTTAATATAAGATTAAGACCACATTTAGAAACTCGTCCTACACCAGACTTCTCCTGGTTACACTGCCGTGTTGTGTTGGCCCACACTCATCTCTCAGCGACATAGTACATACTTAATGATCATTGACAGACTAGATACATTATTGATACTAAGATATAGTTAGTTATCTACGAGTTTGATGCAGAGTGATATAAACAAGGCGAAGCAGAGTGTATATCACTAAAGCCCTGTCTCCACTGTGCGATTCTAGGTACATAGGTACGTCCAGTCTCAGACTGGGCGTACCTCCAGGATCGCAACGCGGCAAAACGCACAGTGGAGACAGCAAGTTTCCCTCCAGTCTGAGACTGAGCGTACCGGTACACCCAGTCTCAGACTGGAGGTACCGCATGTAACCCGGATCGCAAGCGTTTTTAAATATCAAACATGTTTGATATTTGGTACGCCCAGTCTGAGACTAGGCGTACCCTATGTACCTAGAATCGCAAGCCCTCCAGTCGCAAGCGAGGGTGTCTCCACACAGAATCGATGATACCTTGCGATCCGAGGTACATGCGGTACACCAAGCCGGTACCTCCAGTCTGAGACTGGAGGTACAGGATCGCAAGCTCCCCCAGTCGCACAGTGGAGACATGCCTTTAGCGTTCAAACAAGTTGGAGAACAACGACTTTGACCAAAATAAGTTGCTTTCTGTATTCATTATATACCCATGCAGTATATTTGATAAATACGTACTGCTGCTACCTGCGCAGTATAAATTGTATACTGAACCCTGTGCAGTACACTTTTATATGAAACACGTTGAAACATCAGCAGTGTTTGGGATTTCATGAAGGAATGTTTTTTATGCTAATGTAGGGTAAGATTTGATTGATTTTGGGTATATAATGAATATAGAACGACCTAACCGTGCTTGTACATGCTACACAACTCGATGGGAATTAATGTTATTTACGGAACTCGGCCTGGGCCCCGTTCCATAAATAACAACAATTTCGCATCTCCCTTTGTAGCACGTACAGCATGGTCAGGTCGTTCTATGTAATTATCTCACCCCTGTACACACAAAAAGAAAGGACGACACACAGAATATAGACCATGGGGAATGGACTGCATAGTCGTAGGGGCATGGAGAACGGGTCCCCACTGTTAGACTGGCCTCAGTCCCTGTATCCTACCCCTCCACCCCTTCTGAGTGACATATATGATTCTTTGGCCAGTCAGAGAAGGACACATGCTATAATGAATTGTATTCCGATTTGCTTTAATAATTTAATGAATGTTCATAATCAAAGACTTGAGCAAGTCAACCCCAATGTTTACTATGGGACGATAATACCATAATATCAGGTCGTTCTTTATAATTATCTCACCTCTGTACACACAAAAAGAAAGGACGATACAGAGAATATAGACCATGGAGAATGGACTGCAGTACTCGTAGGGGCATGGAGAACGAGTTACCAATGTTTTCTATGGGACGAAACTACCAGATGTGTTGCGTTGTGCACTCATCTCCCAGCTACATTTTACATACTTATTGATTATTGAGTCTGGATACATGATTAATACTCAGATATAGGTACACGCTGTTTTGTGTTGGCGGGCGATGCATCTCTCAACTACATTTTACATACTTATTGATTATTGACGGTCTAGATACTAAGAAAGAAATTGACGAGTGCTTGGTCTGTTTCCTTATTCGCGATCGAGTTTGGTGTGCGTAGTAATATAAACGAGGCGATACTTAACGCTGCTGGGGGTGGAATAACTTTTGTTTACTGCCCAGGTTGAAGTTACTGCCCAGGTTGAAGTTACTGCCCAGGTTGACGTTTACTTCCCAGATTGATGTTCAGATACATTCAAATTTTATCGATATTAGCCGACAATTGAAGGTATATACTCGGAAGGTATACTCGGTAAGGCTTGGAAGAATTACTGCACGCGGCTACGCCTTGGGCAGTAATTTTTCCAAGCCTTACCTCGTAACTTTGACTTATTCCCACCGGAACATAGTTTCCCTCTAATGCATGATGTGTATCAGCATTTGTCTAGACTGTTCAGACTGTGAACATTCATATCATCTTGGTGAATATTACCTCAACTTCCCAGTGACATTTTATGTCATCTATTTATCCTTAGGACCTCAGGTAAATACTCAATCCTGACCCAATTGACAAATTCTTTTTCCTATGCATAAGTAGGGACCTATTTCTCCTCTTCCACTCAGAAACATTTTTATTTCCACGTACGTATAGATGCGTATCAACAGATTTATACCTGGTCACGGATGAGTTGGGATTTCGGTCAGATGTGATTTAATTCTACTTTCATGGCTGCTGAAGTTGAAACGGAATTTGTGGAGTCCTTTTCATGTTCATATATGATCCCTAATCACATTTGGATTATACAAGAAATCTACCTGTGTGACTGTAATGAGATTTGCGGGGTAGGTATAGACTGGCCTCAGTCCCTGTATCCTGCCCCTCCACCCCTAGACTGGCCTCAGTCCCTGTATCCTACCCCTCCACCCCTTCTGAGTGACACAGGGACTGGTCTCATCCGTAATCGGCCGTGTAGACTGGCGCGATGTAGCGCCACACTCCCCAAGCAGAGGTCTGGCTACTGGTCAGGGTATCTGCTTGGAGATTGATACCCTCTCACTTTGATCTCAATCAAGACATAGTCAGGAGTAGGCGAGATATATTGCTATGAAAACACAGGCAGGCAGGGGAGGGGGGGAGGGGAGGGGGAGGGGTAGAGGGAGGTGTAGGGTTACGGGGAGTGGCTTGGGGTCATAAACAGGAGATTCTGGTCAGAGTGGACAAGTCTTTGATTCATGGGCCAGTCAGAGAAGGACACATGCTACAATGAATTGTATTCCGATTTTCTTTAATCATTTAATGAATGTTCATAATCAAAGACTTGAGCAAGTCTAGGGTATGTATTAAAGAAGAAACAAACAAGTTTTGGTCAAAATTGTCGTTCTCCACGAGTTTGATGCAGAGTGATATTAACGAGGCGAAAACCGAGTGAATACATTTGTATCATGTAGCGTTCAAACGAGTTGCAGAATGATGACTTTGAGCAAAACAAGTTGCTTTCTGTATTTATCTCACCCCTACACACACTAAAAGAATGGACAACACACAGGATATAGACCATGGAGAACGGACTGCAATACTTGTACGGGCATGGAGAACGAGTTCCCAATGTTAAGCCTATGGAGATTTATTCCAGGGGTGAGATAAAGGGTAATTACCGGTTTATTGTTGATTTAATACGTTTTTTTATTGCTATAATAGGCGGTGATTCGGTCTTATGTAGACGAGAGTTCCTACTCTCGGGATCCACACTGTGACATTTACACACAAGAAGAAATACACTCTAGATGCCAAGTAATATCAGTTTCACTTTTCAAGGGCTGCTTCTGAGTTACTATCTAACTCCTGGTATTTTCCCCATAGACTTCATATTGGGAACTCGTATCCAACGCCCATTGAGTATTTAGAGAAAATACTCAATGGGGGATTATGTCACAAAGGTTAGCCCATTAGTCAATGTGAAGGGTGAGATAAATTCAGATACCTATTTAAGTTTAGGGTCAGAGGCCGATCCCATCTCTTTGAATCGCTACGTAATTCACGTGGCTTTGCCTTGTGAATTACTACGATATTCCAACTCGATAGGACTGTATACTGTTTATAGGTTTCCTCTATAATATTTATAAGTTCATGGTAGGTGATGATATTGTATACCTTGAGGCAAACACTCTATGATTACAGACCATGATATTTCAGTTTTCATATGAAGACTGAAGTTTCCATACGAAGACTGAAGTTTTCATACGAAGACTGAAGTTTTCATGTCATGGCTTAAGTTTCTATATCAAGGCTGTAGTTTTCATACCAAGGTTAAAGTTTTCATATCAAGGCTGAAGTTTTCATATCAAGGCTGAAGTTTTCATATCAAGGTTGAAGTTTTCATATCAAGGCTGAAGTTTTCATACCAAGGTTTAAGATTTCATATCAAGGCTGAAGGTTGTCCGGTATTACCTGTAAAAATAACACTGAAAGAAAATATAGAGATGCCAAGAACAGTAAAAGACCTTATCAAGCATAGAGCCCTGCTACTTAAAAACCTGTTAAAAGCAAGGGAAGTAAGATACGATAAATTAAAAGAAATCAGGAAGTTAAGAAAAGATATCAACAAAAAAATCCGTGAACACAAAGCAAATGTTATACAAAGACACCTAAATAATAACAGAAGAAATCCAAAACGTTTTTGGAAAATAATCAACCAAATCTGGAAACCAGGAAAAGCCCAAGTCGGCTTTCCACTGGAGACGGGTCGTAACGAAAATCACTTGAATGAGTTTTATGTCACAATAGGTAAAAAACTAGCAGAAAAATTTAAGGATGATATAGAAGATATAAATGATATAAGAACCGAAGAAAACATGGGTGATATGGAAAAATTTGACTTCAAGAAAATTGAACTGAATGAATGTAAGAAAATAATAGACAGATTAGAAAACGGCAAATCTACAGGACTGGAATATATCAAGATAGCCCTGCTTAAAATGATACTGAAATGGTGTCCGGAAATAATAAGAGATATGTTCAATACCATCGTTAAAACATGTACCTTTCCGGTATCTCTTAAAAAAGGTATAGTCACACCCATTCCTAAAGGGGGCAGTCCTGTCGACTTTGGTAATTGGAGACCGATTAGTGTTTTGCCCACAATTTTGAAAATTATCGAAAAGCTACTACACAAACAATTATTGAACTATATCATGGAACATGAGTTGATTAATGAAAACCAATATGGTTTTCTACCCAAAAAATCAACGGCTCAAGCGATATTTAAAGTAACTACCGTATTAACAAAAAACTTAGACAGGAAGCGCACAAATCTAGTTGGGTTTGTAGACATGCGCAAAGCATTTGATTGTGTGAATCATAAACGATTACATCAAACTTTAAAGCACCTGGGGCTATCTGACAATGCTCTACGATTGTTCCGCTCATATTTAGCATTTAGAACCCAGTGTGTCAAAATAAATGGAAAATTAAGTACTGAGCTAAGAACAGATATAGGGGTACCACAGGGCAGCGTACTAGGCCCGATCCTATTTATCATTTACGTCAATAGTATTTTCGGAATATTTGATTATGCTGATGTCACTATGTTCGCAGATGATCTTGTCCTAATAACACATGATACTACACCAGAACTAGCTAATTATAAAAGGCAACAGGACCTAGATAAACTGCAAAGGTGGCTAGCTGAACAGCAACTGACCGTAAATACTGAAAAATCCCAATTACTGTGGATTAAGAACAGAAATACAAAGATAGATAAGATTACATGTTATATAAATGGGGTCACTTTAAAGCATGTAATACAATATAAATATCTCGGAGTGTGGCTCGATGACAAACTTAACTTCAAGAAGCAAACAGCTAAAGTAACCCTAGAATGTAAGACAAAAGGTATTCACCCTGCGGAAAATTCGATTTCTTCTGACCACGGAAGCTGCAATCGCAATTTGCAAACAAACCATATTGCCAAAAATTGAATACGTTGACTTCGTATATTACATGGCAACAAAGCAAACTAGATCGAGATTGCAAACATGCCTAAATAATGCCTTAAGAACGGCAACTATATGCAAGAATGTATACGATATACATAACAAAGATCTCTGGGCTACATGTAGAATACGACCCTTACAAATTAGAAGAGCACAGTATCTATTGATGATGATGTATTGGTGGAAATCTAAAGATGATCATATAATAACCAGTAATTGCAATACTAGAATGAGTAAAAAAATAATCATTAGAACAAATAGGCCCACTACAGAGATGTACAGGAACAGCCCACTATACCGTGGGATGACCATATGGAACCTCCTAACACCCGAAATACAAAAAATACCGAGTAATGATGGCTATAAAAATGCCATCAAGAAGTACTTACTGCGTGACGATATCGTCAATAAAATACCAAACTAAAAACAGCAAAGATGAGTCACATGACCATTTAAACATAAAAGTCTGAGTCAATTGACCAGTCTGGCAGTATTATCAAATGAAGTTATAAACCGTAAATGAATGATAAGCATTGATTAAAAGTAAAAATTACACAAGAAATTATCTTTTAGAGTGGCAAACAAGCATGATGTGAAATGGGTTGTCTTGTCTGTGTTTATTCTTGTATGTGATTGTGACCTTGTTTTCAATCTACCTATGCTAACTACAAACACTATTGTAACTTATATAGCACTATATGTCTTGTTATATTTCACTTGAATGTGTATGGTGAGCAGGATAAATTATCGAGCATACTGCATTGGGTTATGTGTATAGTTAAGTAGATTAGTGCTGCATTTTCAGATAGCAGAGTCATATGACCTGCTGAAACAACGAACATTCCATATAATATTGTGATACCACAAACCAATGAGTCACCCTGCCTCTCACCCTGCAACTCACCCTGTCTATGTCTATGTCTATTGTATTTGTCTACTGTTTTTGCATTTGTTGACCGGTGAATGTAAGAACGCCTACGGGTGAATGTGCTATGTCGTTATATCTAACTGAATAAAAAAAAAATATATATATATATATAAAGGCTGAAGTTTTCATACCAAGGTTGACCATGTGACACATTCTCAGCCAATCAGAGCAGGAAGAATATCAGCGGCCACAATATTTACCTATATGTTTGATAAATGATGCCTTCTCCTTTACACCTGTAAAGCAATACAAGCCATAACATTCACGTTAACATTTGATAACGTTTCACCTTTAGCAATAAATGTAGGGAAAGCACAGGCAGATATAACCCATGCACATTAGTGGTCTCATTGAATGATTTTGATCGTCAGTCACGCCACAGGAAATTAGGATCAATTTGTTCCAGTATCATCAGCCTTTTAATTAAGCTTTACTTTAACACTTGAAATACAATTCTATATGGCACTAATTGAACTACCTAATCTAAGTGTTTTAACACTTTATGTCGTTAAAGTGCAATAGGATTGTTTGATTGTACATATATACACGTATATATTGTGAAAGTTCTGACAGGGAATGTTGAATATGAATATTGAATATGAAAACCGATATCTCTCTAATCAGGGAAAGATTGATATTTCATGAAAGTTTAAAGAAACCCTTTGATCTGAATTGTTGTGGGTTCAAAGACAGGCGCCAATTTTCCCCCCCTCTCCCCCCCCCCCCCCCACACACAGACTCCATAATGTACTGTCATTAGTCAAGGTGTCGTGAATAAAATAGTTCAAAAGAGGTCTCTTACTGTGAAGCAGACCTGGATGAGTTGTACATTTAGATGATTAGGCCTATGTTAATGGTATGTAGACGTTAGGGCCCACCACCCGAAAGTCGGGACGTTAAGGCCCACTCATCGGGACGTTAGGGCCCGCCTAAAGCCAACCTAGGGTTAGGGTTAGGGTAAGTGTTAGAGATAGGGTTAGGGATAGGGATAGGGATAGGGTTAGGATAAGGGTTAGGGTTAGGGATAGGGTTACTTACTAATACTTACTACTAAATATAGTATTTATTCACAGTTGAGATGCTTGAGAAGGGAAGATTTAAAATGGGTCGAGTTTTTTACTGGTCGAGTTCTACAGTATTCAAACATTAACTAATTATGCAAAATTAGGTGGGCCCTAACGTCTATTTATGCCACATCTCCCTCCCGGCACCACAGGTGTGACCGCGGCATCGCGGTGCGGCCGAGGTGCGACTGAGGCTTTCACACCCCCGGTGTAGGGTGGGCCCTAACGTCCCGACTTTAAGGTGGTGGGCCCTAACGTCCTGCAACCATGTTAATTTCACCCTGGGGCCTGTTGAATAATATAGAGGCGCATATGAAGGCCTTCAAAGGGCCTCTTCCATCTAGCCGACAGTGATTTCTTCATCGTCGGCTTGGTCCTGGCAGAATCGGCAATAATCGTTTGCTGATTATCGGTGAAAATAGACTTAAAAACCTCACCCTAGCAGCATCAGGTATCATCTTTTTTTATTCCGACACCCGGCCGATGGTACCCGAAAAATGTTAGAAATCCCTGACTTTACCTGATCACAACTCCCGCTTGTTCAAAAGTTCTAGCCCTGTAGACTGTAATATAACTTTATTACAGTTAGAAACCTATTCTTTTTCAAGATAATCATGATACACACATTTATTCAGCCCTAAAACACACCTACCTTCGAATAATCACTTTGAATAAACATGCATGGGTTCAAGGTCACAGTTGAGGCAATCGGACACCAGAGGACACCACCATTCGAAAAACCTAGCGGAGAACGGGTGTACTAGAATCAGCGGGGTCTGGTAGAAGGAATCACGTTCCCGACAACGCCAGACTGCCCGATGCCCCCAATTAGTGTGTAGGGTGCTATTCCATTACACCGATGGTACCCGAATAGTAAATCAGACACTGTCAGAATCATATTTTAGCTGAGAATCCGGCCAAATGGAACAGGCCATTTACTGTACGCCAACCCCACAGGATATTATACAATGCTGTCAATATGATTTCCCAATCGAGATTCATAGGTATCTCATTAAACAGAAATGACAATGCAACCAGTCATACAGATTTCGAGTACGGTAGTGTTACCACAGTAGGCCTACATACTGTTCCCTTTACCAATTGATCAGCACCCTTATAAACTGTGATCAGTTCTACAATTTTTCTATGACACCCTTTCGAAAAATACTATTTGAGTCCTGGTTTTGTAATTCTGCAAATAAAATTCGTGAATAAAATAGGTTAAAAGAGGTATCGTGCTGTGAAGTAGACTCGGATGAGTTGTACATTTAGATGATTAGGCCTATGTTAATTCCACACTGGGGCCTGTTGAATAATATAGAGGCGTATATGAAGGCCTGCAAAGGGCCTCTTCCATCTGGCCGACAGTGATTTCTTCATCGTTGGCTTGGTCCTGGCAGAATCGGCAATAATCGTTTGCTGATTATCGGTGAAAATAGACTTAAAAACCTCACCCTAGCAGCATTAGGCATCATCTTATTTTATTCCGACACCCGGCCAATGGTACCCGAAAATGTTAGAAATCTCTGACTTGCCCCGATCGCAACTCCGTTAGTTCAAAAGTTCTAGCCCTGTAGACTGTAATATAAATTGATTACAGTTAAAGACCTATTCTTTTTCAAGATAATCATGATACACACATTTATTCAGCCCTAAAACACACCTACCTTCGAATAATCACTTTGAATAAACATGCATGGGTTCAAGGTCACAGTTGTGGGAATCAGACACCAGAGGACACCACCAGTCCAAAAACCTAGCGGAGAAAATCGGCGGGGTCTGGAATCACATTTCGGACAATGGCAGACTGCCTGATGCCTCCAGGCATCATGCATCTTTAGTGCATTGATGCCTCAAGGCATCGTGCATCTTTAGTGTAGTGATGCCTCGAGGCATCATGCATCTTTAGTGTGGTGATGCCTCCAGGCATCATGTATCTTTAGTGCGGTGATACCTCATGGCATCATGTATCTTTAGTGCGGTGATGCCTCATGGCATCATGCATCTTTAATGTGGGGATGCCTCCAGGCATCATGGGTCTTTAGTGTGGTGATGCCTCCAGGCATCATGTGTCTTTAGTGTGGTGATGCCTTAAGGCATTATGTGTCTTTAGTGCAGTGATGCCTCCAGGCATCATGTGCCTTTAATGTGGTGATGCCTCCAGGCATCATGCATCTTTAGTGTAGTGATGCCTCCAGGCGTCATGCATCTTTTAGTGTGGTAATGCCTCAATGCATCATGCATCTTTAGTGCAGTGATGCCTCATGGCATCATATATCTTTTGTGTGGTGATGCCTCATGGCATCATGTATCTTTTGTGTGGTGATGCCTCCAGGCATCATGCATATTTAGTGTGGTGATGCCTCCAGGCATCATGCATATTTAGTGTGGTGATGTCTGCAGGCATCATGCACCTTACAAAGGGTTAAAACCGGCTCCCACAGTCTATGAATTAGAACTAAGATCATTGACCTCTCAGGTAAACCTTCATGAGATTGAACACATTGTAATGATGGCAACACTTGTTCTTTCAACCGTAAACCAGGATTACATACTTTCTTGTAACTTGTATTTTGACTGGAGGCTAGAATAGGCTCCCGGATTTATCTCACCCCTGTTATTTTTTGTCTCATAGGCTTAATATTGGGAACTCGTTTTTCATGCCCCTACGAGTATTGCAGACCGTTCTCCATGGTCTATATACTGTGTGTTGTCGATTCTGTTAACTAGTGTGAACAGGGCTGAGATAAATACAGTAAGCAACTCTTTTAGATTTAAGTCGTCGTTCTACCACTCGTTTGAACGCTACGTGATATTCACTCATCTGTCACCTCGTTCATATTACCCCGCATCAAATTCAGGAAGAACGATGAATCAACTTAAAAACTTGTTGGTTTCTTCTCTAGTACCTATTTCCATCTCGCTCCAGCGGCCTGGCAAGTATTTCTTTACGGAGTTTAAAAGACATGAATGCTTCTGACAGACTTTAACCGAAAAGGCCAACTCTTCGGTCTTAACCCTCGAAGGACGCATGATGCCTGGAGGCATCATCACACTAAAGACGCATGGTGCCTGGAGGTATCACTGCACTAAAGACACATGATGCCAGGAGGCATCACCACACTAAAGACGCATGATGCCTGGAGGCATCACTGCACTAAAGAAGCATGATGCCTGGAGGCATCATTGCACTAAAGACGCATTATGCCTTGAGGCATCACCACACTAAAGACGCATTATGCCTCGAGGCATCACCGCACCAAAGATGCATGATGCCTTGATCATTGTTCTAATGTTTACAAAAAAGTTTTAACAAAGAAATAATAGAGCAATATTCATGAAATCTTCACAAAATATAGATATGATATCATATTCAGTATTTCTATTCAAAATAAGCAAAGTATTTAAGATCATGCATCTTATCATATGATCACACACTTAAACTATGAGTTTTAACCATATTGTGCCCACATAATGGTATTTTGGGGAACTAATTTCATCATTATGAATGTATGTAAATCTAAGTAAATAGCACAGTAATTCTCCATCTGAGACCTCCAGTTTTTATTAAAATCATAAAAAATACATTCCCGATAGTTCAAATGAATTAAATTATTAGCTTGTATTTGATATTTTGAATCACCCACGATACTCCTAGACGTGTCGCCCGCCAGGAGAGCTGCAGGACACTTTTCAGGAGCTCTCCCGGCCAGAGGATTGAAAATAAAACGGAAATTGAGAAGAGCTCCTAGATGGTCGGCTACAACTCTCCTTCCTCACGATAAATTGAATTATCAAACTCAAACTCTCCTAGGACCTCTCCCCGGGCATTTCAAGCCTCCTCGGGCGAAAAATAAAACAGGGCCCAGGGAGGTGTTTTTAAAACTAAGAACGATAAAAGAATTGATCTTATCGTGGTCTTTGTTGCATTCTCGTTACCTAAAGTAATCCCTCTTTATAGAGGACAGTTTAACAAGATGATCAGTGAAAATATTCTTATTCTAATTTTTGAAAAGGTCACAAATTTTACCGTTTTTTTTGGTCCAATTCTAGGTGGGTTTGATTCTTTTATAACAAAACATCTTCCACTAAGAAAGAAAAATAAGCAAACAATATAAATTGCAAAAGATAACATGGAATTATGCAGACCACATTTAAAAACGGACTGACACTCCGATCGTGGTCACTGTCGTTTGAGGTTAGTCCTAATCGTACTCTTTCAGCCAATATCGTTCTTAGTTTTAAAAACAGCCCCCAGGTGAGCCCCGGTGAGCCCCGGTGAGCCCCGTCCTCGTGCCCCGAGGCGTGTGAGATCTCCGGGGAGTGAGACCCGACCCCTCCTCTGTCGGCTGTGACTGTCAGACTCAGAGATTAGCTGAGACAGGAGACAGAGCCCCGTCCCGGGTCAGATTGATTACACGTCCCACCTGACGGGCTGACCCTGCACAGTCTTACCTGCCACTGACCACCTCCAGGGCCCACCAGGGAGCTGGACGATTACGTTTAACCCTCTAAGGACGCATGATGCCTGGAGGGATCACCGTGCTAAAGACGCATGGTACCTGGAGGTATCACCGCACTAAAGACGCATGATACCTGGAGGCATCACCACACTAAAGACGCATGATGACTGGAGGTATCACCGCACTAAAGACGCATGATGCCTGGAGGTATCACCGCACTAAAGACGCATGATACCTGGAGGCATCACCGCACTAAAGACGCATGATACCTGGAGGCATCACCGTGCTAAAGACGCATGATGCCTGGAGGCATCACCAGGCTAAAGACGCATGATGCCTGAAGGCATCACCGCACTAAAGACGCATGATACCTGGAGGCATCACCGCACTAAAGACACATGATACCTGGAGGTATCACCACACTAAAGACCCATGATGCCTTGAGGCATCACCGTGCTAAAGACGCATGATACCTGGAGGCATCACCGTACTAAAGACCCATGATGCCTGAAGGCATCACCGCACTAAAGATGCATGATGCCTGGAGGCATCACCTCACTAAAGACGCATGATACCTGGAGGTATCACCACACTAAAGACCCATGATGCCTGGAGGTATCACCGCACTAAAGACGCATGGTGCCTGGAGGTATCACCGCACTAAAGACGTATAATACCTGGAGGTATCACCACACTAAAGACGCATTGCCTGGAGGTATCACGCACTAAAGACGCATGATACCTGGAGGCATCACCGCACTAAAGACGCATGATGCCTGGAGGCATCACCGTACTAAAGACGCATGATGCCTGGAGGCATCACCGTGCTAAAGACGCATGATGCCTGGAGGTATCACCACATTAAAGACGCATGATGCCTGGAGGTATCACCACATTAAAGACGCATGATGCCTGGAGGTATCACCGCACTAAAGACGCATGATACCTGGAGGCATCACCGCACTAAAGACGCATGATACCTGGAGGCATCACCGCACTAAAGACGTAAAATGCCTGGAGGTATCACCGCACTAAAGACGCATGATACCTGGAGGCATCATTGTCCCAATATTAACAAAAATGTTTTAACAAAGAAATTATAGAATAATATTCATGAAATTTTCCGAATATGTAGACATAACATCATATTTAGTATTTCTATTAAAAAGAAATAAAATTTTTATGATTATGTATCATACTGCATGATTAGAAACTTGGATATCAGTTTTTACTATTATTTGGCCGTCCTCTAGCCAGACAAACTGCCACCAGCACTCGTCCTTATGGGAGTAGCTAAGCCCCAGGCAGCCGTCTTTAAAGGGTTAAAGGCATAGCAGACAATTTGGCTTGAAAATTAAAACTAATGCCATTTTCCATGGGTTGAAAATTAAAACCCATGCCATTTTCCTGAAAATTTAAATGATGATCTCCAAGTGTTGTGGAACACATATCAAACTTAAAAATCGGGGGTCACCGTACTAGTTTTTGATTTATAGATCAATATTATGATAATACTATATAAGAATATATAGAAATTCTAAAAAGTATTTTTTCACATAGTAAAACCCATGTCATTTTCCTCAAACTTTTACAGAGTATAGAACATCTATAGTACTATTCATGTGTAGTACTATTCATTCACCGTCCTTGTTTTTGAAAGAATTGAAGAAAACCATATTTTCAGTACATTTCCTATGTAAATCAAGCAAATCTAAATTGGTCTGTTTTACCTATTAATATTTAATAAACTGGAAAAACTGTTAGATTTACTCAAATAGAACTAGAATGAATCATAAGAAACCGGTTTTGACTAATAATTGACATTATTTGAAAATCACCAGGTGGCGCCTCTGTGAATTGTAGGATATGCCTTTAAGAACATTCGACAGACCTCTGATACATGGTTGAGAGGGCAGGTGGCGCTAGCAGGTCTTTTCTGTGACCTCACAAAGAGTTTATGTGTATGAAGGAACGAAAAAAATATATACTCATGATCGAGCATTCCGTCTCCTAACGTTCTGCTGAGAAAAACATGCGGGCGACATCAGAAAGACTTTGTATATGAAATATGTCAGAAAAGTAAAAGCCAAGTTCAGGGGCTGTTTAATATCTCGGGACAGTAAGAAGGATATAAGATAAAAGAGTTCCTCGGAGGAAGATATGAAGAGACGTCACTGGTATGAGTCTGAGTTTAATTATGTCACATTGTGTTAGTACCCTAATTTCACTTGTCTTTGACTCGTGAGATTACGGTGCCAACAAAATGTGACATAAATAAACTCAAACGAGTGGCGTCTAGATTTCATCCTACCCCGTTTCCACGATTTTTTAATATTAGAAATTAGTGACATACAAAAAACACTTCATGTCACAACCGTGACATAAACAATTCCCATGTTAAAACTATGGCGTTTTTATTAGGGGGAGGATAATGCCCAGGATGGGAGGGTCATGTGTTATTGTAGACTACAACTTCCTAGCACTACTTATTCACAGCACAACAATACTACGGCAGTTACCATCTTCAAACTGTATCATTTCTAACTGAATAAAAAAAAAACCAAAAAAACCCAACTAATTTCTTTAATTTCCACACAACAAATTATACAATTCCACAGCCTATCCGCTAATTGATTGACAGGTTCTTTTCTCCAATCGTTTCCTTGACCACTCCCCCCTTTTCTTCCCTCCCATCTGGTCAAGGCTCATGTTATTTGCGCTTCTTTAAAGCCTGCCTCCACCTACCACGATTCTGGTCCCGATTGGCCTAACGACGGCCTTCCCGGCACCATTCCGATTGTAGCGTGAGGTCAGGCAAAATTGTGGTAGGTGGAACAGGTTTCTGCGATTCCGTCTACGACAGCTCAAGATAGGCCGCGATGAAAACGCCAATCGTAGAGGTCCCGATAATTTCCAACATGTTGGAAATTTCGTAGCCTGTCGTAGGGTATCGTAGCCTATCGGGAAGATATCGTGGTCAGCGTCTATGTTATTGGTCCTCCCAAGGCGTTGCCACCCTCTACGATTTCAAACTGTTGGACCTATCGGGGACCTCCCGATAGGTCACGATTTCCCCATTTCAAATCGTAGCGATCGGGAAGCATGTCGTGGCCTATCTTGGTAGGTGGGGGTCCCCTCTTAGTCCTTAATCCATGCTCCTAATTAACTGGACTGCTTATAGACTAAGCTTTCCCATCTGGCTTTCTATTTCTATATCTATCTCTAAATCCACACGCCTCCCTACAGATCTACCAGCCCCATTTCCTGTGGCTCTTATTGCTTCCTTCTGTATTTGTTTGATCTCTACCTTCTGGTACTTAGACTGGTTTCTTCTATTTTCTACCATCTTCACTCTTTATTATATTCTTATCTTTTCACACACTTCACACCTATTTGCCGTTTATGTTCATCCATCTTTATCATATTACACACTTTTCTTTTGTTTCCCAAATGATCCTTATGGACCATTACAATATGTTTTTTTGTTTTTTTTTCGAGCAAAAACTTTATTCATTCATTTGACATCAAATTACATGTGACTTTCCCTCAATCAACATTTGTTCCCTATCAGAGTCAATGATTCAAATATCTGAGATATACTTTTCTCTGTTAAAAACATTTATAATATGAGTGCTTTGCTCCCTTTTTTTTATTTTATGATGAAAACAAAACATTAAATATTAAAAACAACTAATCTTACCTGATGTCTGACTGATCATTTTCTTATTGCCCTAGAGAAGATTGCCACCCTTTTTAGTAGTTCAGGTATAAATTCATCTTTCATGTGACAATCCATAGTCTTTTTATGTCCGATACAGTCATTTCTAGCATTACAATATGTTATTCTCCTTCTCCTGACCTCAGTCCTTCAATAGGAGAGTTCAAGATTCAAGAAAAAACGTGGTACCTCAAATGATAGTCCTAGGACCAGCATATGACTCTCATGGGAGAACCCTTTCAGATATAAAACGAACCCAGGGTCATGAGAAATTTACAAGAAAACTCGGCGATGAAAATGACTTGGGCCGTACTCCACAAAGTAATTTATAAAGTGAAGTTGACTCAATTACGTAGCAGTTAAACGAGGTGAAATGCAAACCAAGTTAGTTTCTTCTCGTGGGTTTCTGATTTTGTTTCACCCCGTATACATGATCAGGAACATAATTAATTATTGAAAACAATCACTCAATTAGCCATTGACGATTGGGTACACTACATTCACGGCCGTGGAGTATGAGTTCCTAACGTTAAGTCTATGGAGAACAATAACGGGATGAGATAAAACATGAAAAGAGCTCAACTTAATTATAACAGCAGTCATCTTAGAATCGTGACTTTAATGGCACCTGATACGAGCTGACTGGATTCCATATGTTGGCCCAAAACAATTTGCGCACATTCTCAAAAACCACACAGTGGTAATTAATCTTGTAAGGAATGTGTAGGAAGCAGTAAAAGCCACAAGCCAGTAAGACGAGAATCATAACAATGTGTGCGTGTTTATACACCCGCAAAAACCACAAAGTGTTGATTAGATTAACGAGTGTGTAGGAGTGACGACTTCCTACAAAACCACAAAAAAACTACTTCATGGATGATACAAGGGTTTGTTTTTTTTAAATTTTTATCACGTTTATTTAGGGTTTTCTCATACATATGATCCCCAGGCTCGGCCTAGGCCGTTCTGCCGCCTGGTCCATCAGATAACACTCATGACAAGTATATATTGTAACAATTGAGCAGAGCAAAAAAATTCCGAAAAGGGAACAGCCCCAACACCGGGCACACTAAAGTGAGCTTCCCAAGGAGTAGTATGTCAGGGAACAACGTCTGACTGTAATAAGCTTAAACTAGTAGTTGGTAATGATGAGATACCGTTAGATACCGAATCGCGAGAACTGTTGGTATTTTATAGAGGAACCTCTGAGAGGTTTTAGGATTTATAGAGAGGGAGAGAGATAGGGAGAAAGTGAAAGGGAGGAGAGATAGAGAGAGAGGGAGAGAGAGGAAGAGAGAGAAAGAAAGAGGGAGAGATAGAGAGAGAGGGAGAGAGAGAGGAAAGGAGAAAGAGGGAAGGACAGACACAGACACGAAGAGAAAGAGGGAGAGAGGGGGAGAGAGGAGAGAGAAGGAGAAAGAGAGAGGGAACTAGAGAAAGATTGAAAGAGTGGGAGGAAAGAGAGAGGGAGAGATAAAATAGTAAGGAGAGAGAGAAGGATAGACAAATACAGAGAGAGAGGGAGAGAGAGGGAGAGAGGAGAGAGAGAGTGAGAGAGGAAAGAGAGGGAGAGAAGAAGGTAGAGAGAGGAGAGAGAGGGAGAAAGAGGGAGAGAGGAGAGAGAGGGAGATAGAGAGACAGGCGAAGGACAGACAAAGAAAAAGAGAGACAGGGAAAGAGAGAGGGATATACAAACTGACAGAGACAGACAGACAGAGGGAGGGAGAGAGAGACAGATAGACAGAGAAAGATATGGAGAGACAGGCACAGAGAGACAGGTAGAGAGACAGAGGAAGACAGATACAGATACAGATAAGTACGAATCTCTGCACATTGCCTGAGTCAGTGAGTCTGTACTTGGCTTGCACCCTGTGACGATTTAGGAGGTGTTAATTCACTGGTGCATCTTGTCAACTTACACCAGCAGTCTTACACACAAACTATCATAAATTAAACCCGTGGTTGAGTCACTGTATACCCTGCTTGCACCCTGTGAAGATTCATCAGTATCTTGTCAACTACCACCTGGCGGCGTACAGACACACTAAGTATCAGACAATGGCCGGCGGTCAGACGCTGGGCGGACGCCGGGCAGACAGGTGCACTTCCGGGTCAGTGCGCGCGTGCGCGGTGGTCACCCCGGTCAGTGCGGGTTTGTTGTGTGTGAGAAGGAGGACCGAGTTAATTACAGCTGTATGATAGACGGATGTGTTGCGGTTATCCACCACACAGAGCTTTGTTCTGTGAATCTGCCCGTCAGTGTTACCCCGGACTGAATCATGTTCTCCACCCGCCCCCGCTCCCTCTGTCAGGTGTGAGGTCACCACGCATGCGTACATCACGCGCGGCACAGTCCCTCCGTCAGCCACCGTCAGTATAGCTTTGTTTGTTTGGGTAGTTTAACGTCCAATTTGTTCAATTAGACTTACTTTGGGTTTGACCGAATCTATGAGATGGATGTAGGAGAAATCCCACCCCTACACGTTTACAGAGGTGAGAGTTATTTTACTTCCCACACCACATAGACATGGTATGAGAAGGATTGGCCTTTGATATAGCAGTACATCTACCACTGCTGGGGTGAAGGAGAAAAGTGGCTGTACATCACACCACATAGACATGGTTTGAGAAGGATTGGCCTTTGATATAGCAGTAAATCTACCACTGCTGGGGTGAAGAAGAAAAGTAGCTGTACATCACACCACATATACATGGTATGAGAAGGAATGGTCTTTGATATAGCAGTATGTCTACTACTTCTGGGGGTGAAGGAGAAAATTGGCTGCACACCATACCACATAGACATGGTATGAGAAGGACTGATCTTTAATATAGCAGTAAATCTACTACTTCTGGGGGTGAAGGAGAAAAGTGACTGCAGTGAGTGCAGTTTGTATAGCGTAGTAAATCACAATTTGGGTAAAACATCGTTTACGGAGATTTTACAATTGATAAGAGTCTGAATTGAGAGTCAGAGGGTGTCCCGCAGCGGGGGTAAAACGTGGTTTACGGAGATTATCCAATAAGAGTCTTGCCTGAAAATCAGATGGTATACCGCAGCGGGGATAAAATATCACTCCCCAAACTGGGTTTGTTATCTTATCTCACACCGGTAATTTTTCTCCATAGGCTTAACAATAGGAACTCATACTCCATGCTAAGAAAGCAGTGTACCCAATACTCAATGATTAACCCTTTCTGGCAGGGCAATGCCATGTGGCATTTCCCTGGCCAGGGCAGAACAATGCCATATGGCATTCTCGTATGGAATGGATGAACCACTCTGTATTTGTTCCTTTGTAACTTTTTGAAAAATTATCGCAGAATCATAAAAATTATATGAGATATTATGCTTAATGTTGCCAGTAGGTCATTAAAATATCGAAAAGTTCTAATAAAAAATACAGATTTACTGAAAGTTTTGAATTTGTAATTTCTTATAATAATATTACCAACAAAAGTCGGCCATACAAAGGCCACAATTGGTTCTGGTGCCTGCTATAGTATGGGTACATGGTGAATGATGTGTGGCTCTTGAAGGGTTAACTGAGATTCAGACGGTATCCCGCAGCAGGGGTAAAACATGGTTTACAGAGATTATCCAATAAGAGTCTGTATTGAGAGTCAGACGGTGTCCCACAGCGGAGGGAAAACAGCGTACACGGAGATTATATAATAAGAGTCTCGGCTGAGAGTCAGACAGTATCCCGCAGCAGGGGTAAAACATCGTCTACTAAGATTATACAATAAGAGTATCAGCTGAGAGTCAGACAGTGTCCCGTAGCTTGGGTAAAACATCGTTCACTAAGATTATACAATAAGAGTATCAGCTAAGAATCAGACGGTATCCTGCAGCGGGGGTAAAACATCGTTCACTGAGATTATAAAATGAGAGTCTGAATTGAGAGTCAGACGGTATCCTGCAGCGGAGGTTAAACA
The DNA here is from genome assembly GCA_950022655.1 of Alentia gelatinosa. Lineage (NCBI taxonomy): Eukaryota > Metazoa > Annelida > Polychaeta > Phyllodocida > Polynoidae > Alentia > Alentia gelatinosa. The sequence goes on along the minus strand of OX465580.1, from coordinate 137,307,919 downwards.
TTGTTTATGGATATTATGCAATTAGAGTCTGAATTGAGAGTCAGACGGTATCCTGCAGCGGGGGTAAAACATCGTTTACAGATTAAATAATAAGAGTCAGACGGTATCCCGCAGTGCGGGTAAAACATCACCCTCAAAACTTGGTTCGTTATTTTATCTCACATTGGTATTTCTCTCCGTAGGCTTAACGTTAGGAACGCATACTATATGGCTGTGAAGGTAGTGTACCAATACTCGATGCCTAATTGGGTGAGTTATTTTATTAATTAAGTAAGTTCCTGGTTATATATACGGAGTGAGATACAATCAGAAACCCACTCCATGAAAATATTTTGGTCCTCACTCCACTCACTCATACTCGTGCCGTGAAGGTACTGTACCCATTATCTCACCCCTGGAATAAATGTCCATAGGCTTAACATTGGGAACGCGTTCTACATGCCCCTTCAAGTATTGGAGTCCGTTCTCCATGGTCTATATCCTATTTGTTGTCCATTCTTTTAGTGTGTACAGGGGTGAGATAAATACAGAAAGCAACTCAAAGAAGTCGTTCTCCAACTCGTTTGAATGCTATGTAATATTCACTCCGCTGTCGCCTCGTTCATATCCCTCCGCATCAAACTCATGGAGAATGACGACTTTGACCAAAACTTGTTCGTTTCTTCTTTAATACTCAATGGCTAATTGCTAAGTGTACAAGGCTGCTCCGCGACTAGCGAGTAAGGAACCCAGTGGCTAATTGGGTGATTTTTTTTTATTGATTGATGATGTTATATGTGGTTAGATATGATAAGAATCCCACAGTACTCCACCTCGTTTGACCGCAGAGTAATTCACTCAGCTTTACTTTGTGAATTACTCCAAATTAGATGGAGTACGGACAAGTTATTTTCATCTAGTGAGTTTCCTTATAATTACTCCGCGGTCGAATTCGATGGAGTACGGACAAGTTATTTTCATCTAGTGAGTTTCCTTCTAATTATTCCGCTGTCGAATTCGATAAAGGACAGACCAATTTATTTTCATCAGGTTAAGAGCCGATTCCACCAACACACAAGATGTAGCAAGATTAGTCCCGATTTGGTTGTCTTGCTTAATCGTATAGTAAAGTGAACAGAAGCCTTTTCAATACGCTAACACTTGCTTAATCGGGCTAGGATTGAATCATCGCGTGCCCATTTGTCAAGATGTGTCGTGAGGTGTCGCGGTGGTGGAGCACCAAAATATACACCCGACACCAGTCGGCTACGTTTTGCGACAAGTGAGGTACAACACATTGTGACACAGTAAGACACTACAAGACATACCAAGTTATTATCCATCGTATACAAAGCCCCCATTGAAAATGTATGGGGACTCAGTAAACCACGACCCATTGTATAAAACCTGTCAGATACCATAACTGTGGTATAAGGGTTCAAACCTGTTGTATACGGCCTCAAAACCATGGTATACGGGAAAAATAGTCCCTTTTGCTATAGAGCAAAGATATAGTCCCTATTGTTAAACCCTTTAAAATGTCAATTACTGGGTATCATTTATTCGACAAGATGGAGAATAAATGCAACAAACGATGATTTTGTGGACAGACAGCTCTGTAAACCACTCGCGGTTGGCCTCGTAATACACTCGCTAGCGCTCGTGTATTACTACGCGCCAACCTCTCGGGGTTTACGGCCGCCTGTCCACAAAACCATCGATTATTGTCTATATATACCAAGGCAAATCCATCCTGTTGGTGGAATCGGCCCTTTGGTTTTCTTCTAAGAAACCCATCCCTCTGCCCATCTTTAGAAGACAGTATGTAGACCAAGACGTTCCTGTGGTGTTTGTGTGTGTGACTCTGTTTGTGTCCGTGTTCCATATATTCATGATGTATCGCACGTTTATTACACACACAGCGCTGATAGATTGTCCACAGATTGTTGTCTCTTGACACAGATCTGTCGAGATGCTTCACAAAACCACTGAGCCCTGTGACGTCACGTCTCTATGACGACCCACCCGCTGCGTGCACACAAACACATGACGTCACGGTGACGTCACACCTCACCTGGTTCCTGCTCGTCAGGGCGTTCTATTTTATATAGAGGAAACCTATGAAAGTTTAGAGTCAGAGCTATTTTCCTATCGAGTTTGAATCGTGTAGTAATTTGGAGCTGAAGCTGCGTGGAAAACCCACGTAGCGATTCAAACAAGATGAGATTGAGCTCTGACCATAAACTTGAATGGGTTTCTGAATTTATCTCACCCTTCACATTGACTAATGGGCTAATCATTGTGACATGATCCTCCATTGAGTACTTTTTCTGAATACTCAACGGGCGTTTGGTACGAGTTCCCAATGTTAAGTCAAGATTCAGGGAAAAATACCAGGGGTGAGATAATATAGAGGAAACCTATGAAAGTTTAGAGTCAGAGCTCATATCCCATCGAGTTTGAATCGTGTATTACTATATACCTATGGCCGAACATATATGAAATACTGCCCGCTGCTAGGGGTGTAGTATAAATAATGTTCGCGCCCGCTATGACAGCGGGCCGTAGTGAATGATATTGGCCTTGTACAGTCAATAAAATGGGTTTTAAACGAGTAGGAGGCATATAGTAATAAGAAAACGTAGTGACTGAGCCTGTACGGTGTCCGTTCTTGGTCCTTTGATGAAAAAAATACGGCCCTCTCGCCTGCGGCATCGGGCCGAATTTTTTCATCAAAAGATCTCGAACGGCCACCCGTACGGGCACAGTAACCACGTTTTCTCATAGTAATTCACAAGGTGAATCTGCATGAATTATGTAGCAATTCAAACGAGATGGGATTGAGCTCTGACCATAAACTTCAATAGGTTTCTGAATTTATCTCACCCTTCACATTGACTAATGGGCTAACATTTGTGGCATAATTCTCCTTTGAGTACTTTTTCTGAATACTCAATGGGTGTTTGATACAAGTTCCCAATGTGAAGTCTATGTGAAGGGGAAAATACCAGGGGTGAGATAATATAGAGGAAACCTATGACCGTTTAGAGCTATAGAGCTCGTATTCCATTGAATCGTGTAGTAATTCACATAGTGAAGCATCGTGAATTATTTTGCGATTCAAATAAGACGGGATCAAGCTCTGAATTTATCTCACCCTTCACATTGACTAATGGACTAACCTTTGTGACATAATCCCCCCTTGAGTATTTTTTAGAGTGTGCTTGCACGCACTATATACATCACCTAGAGGTTAGAGTGGTCACATGTATACACTTCCGGTATTGTGCCAGAAAACTATCCCTTCACTATATGTGTGCTATTCACTGTGATAGTGGGAAAAGAGCAGGGTGCCAGTGTGCCTGAGAAGCATCCTCAGCTGACCATGACCAATCACTAGGGACCAAGAATAAATACCTCATTGACCCACTGTTGCTTGACCTTGATATCTTTGGATCCTAGACTATGGCGGTTGCAGAAATAGCAAATTGACTGGATGCAAGTGGTTTACAGAAACTGATCCATAGACTGAATATAACCTGAACCTTTTGATAGTTATTCAATTATAATTGCACACTCATTCATCAATGATGAACATAGCATTTGCTCCTAGTTCTGAATACTCAACGGGCGTTGGATACAATATACCAATGTTAACTCTATGGGGATAAAAAATACCGGGGGTGAGATAAAGTATGTTCACTATTCTACTTTGTAAACATACTGTAAATAATTATTCTCTCAATCTCATAATTTTGCTTATATTTCAACACTAAGTTTAGCGTACTGAAATCTATTTGATAGCATGAGGATATTCCATGTAACTCCTGGATGAAACTATGCACAAAAGGGTATTATCAAGAAACGTCACAAAGTTTCATTTGATTGTTTATATATCATGAGCTGTTTTCGCGGCATGATATCACAAAGCGGAGCTATGTAATATCTTTAGCAGAAGACAACGAACGCCATGTAAACAATTGTATGAAACGTTTTGACGTTTAGATTCTATCCTACCCCATCACATGTTTTTTACTTCATATGTTACCTGTGGCATATAAATATTATATGGGATAACCGTGGCATACAGTCACTCCATGTTAAGTCTTTGGAGATTTATATGAGGGGTAGGATAAAGTGGTAAACCGCTAAATGCATTTCATTGGCAAACTATATCAATCAATAAAAAAAAGTTATAAATCTAACTCTACAGAAACTTCACAGATATTTCACAGCACTTAAAGCGACGTATATATATTCACCATCCACACCAAGGGGCCTTAGTATGGGAAGATATTTAAGTAGAGAATTTCCTCAGCGCAATCGTCGACAGGTTAAAGGAGATTGAGGCGTTGAGTATGGAGATAGATGGCGGACGCGGCGTCCCTGCGACATCCCGCCATATCCCGAGACGCTCCCGTGTCACGTGATTCATGACGTAGTGCTGTATGTGTTAACAGCGCCGCTATGCCATCCTGGCAGCAAAGTGCCGCATAATCACTGCTGAAATGACGCCAGGGGGCACCACTGTAGCTTCACCCCGTCCTGTGTCCTGGTCCCAGGTGCATCGTCTCTGAGTATCAATATAACCTGGTCCACCTGCCCCTTTATCTAACCCCAGGTTTAACATTGGGTACTCGTTCTACATGCTCCTATAAGTATTGCAGTCCATTGTCCATAGTCTCTATCCTGTGTGTCATCCATTCTTTTAGTGTGTACAGGGGTGAGATAAATACAGAAAGCAACTCGTTTTGGTCAAAGAAGTCATTCCCCAACTCGTTTGAATGCTACGTGATATTCACTCGGATGTTGCTTTGTTCATATCACTCCGCGTCAAACTTGCGGAAAATGATTTATCCTACCCCCAATATAAAATCTCATTGGTTTAACATTGAGTTTCTGTATGCCACGCTGACTGGCATACAGAGTTTTATATGCCACTAGTGGCATACAGAATTGTTATCACGTTATATTCCGAAATCTAGGAGACGGGGTAGGTTAAAATCAAAACCTGATTCGTTTTAATCTTGGTCACCGCATGCCACTCCTGGAGTTTCGGCTCTGGACTTCACTCGGCTTCGCCTCATGAAATCACTTTGCCAAACTTCAGTCGTGGGAAACGGTCGCCAAGATTAAAACTCATTCAGTTTTACGATAAAAACCAGTTTACCACCCCATGCCGCTGTCCCTGTCCAACAAACCAGTCACAGTCTCAGTATCCTACATACTAGTCACAGGTGCCCATGAGGCCAGTGAGCTGTTTCAAAAGTTGGGAGGGTGCTAAACGAGAGTACATCCAGATTATTTTGGTAAAAAAAACACAAACATCTTACCTTCCTGTTTTCACAGCGATTTAATGCCTAAAAGAGTGGGATGTTTATTTCCATATGTCATCGCGATAGATTTTTTGTTAAATCGCTGTGAAAACAGGAAAGTAACATGTTTTAAAGTTTTTCATTTAAACAGTTCCGATTTTCATTCTGTGACAGGAAATTGTATCCATAACCCAGGCATATCATTTATATCCCAATAGATAGGCCTAAGTCTCAGCTTTCTAACAATGTATTGTTTATACAAATCGGCCGATTAGTTAAGACGTGAGAGCGATTTCCATCTTTCAAGTTAGAGAAATACTAGTATTTTTATTATTGCTCAGGACTGAGTGGAGAGGGCTCGCCTCGTTTTCGATTGACGTACATAGGCGGCCATTACAAGATGGCGCCAGTGTGAAGAGGGTCTACGGTAATTGAAGCGTCGCTGTCGAGGTGGAGGTGCCGCTCGCTATTAGGTATTGGTAGCGGTTTTACTGCCGCTTTGATTCAAAGTGCCGCTCGCTGTTGTGGCCTCTCGCTTTGAAATGCAACGTGCCGCTGGCGAGACTTCACTCGACTTTTGAAACAGCTCCCCAGTCTTACACATCCCAAACCAATTCTGCACACCTTTACCTCTTCCCAGTCTCCCCCCCCCTCCTGTTCTCAGGCCTCATGTTGATGCTCCTAAGAGTGAGAATGAGTTTTTTATCATCCATCGTATACAAAGTCCCCATTGAAAGTGTATGTTCTGTTTTTCAGGGATAAATGTCTCCAACAATTGCAGGGGAAAAACATGTCTCATGGGGACTGTAAACCACGACCTATTATATGAAACCTGTCAGATACCATAACTGTGGTTTACGGATTCAAATCCGTGGTATAGGGGGAAAAAGTCTCTTTATGCTAAAGAGCCAAGAAATAGTCCCTATTGTTATACTCTTAAATATTGCAATTTCTGGGTTTGATTTATTCGAAAAGATGGTTGATAAATGCAACAAACGATAGTTATGTGGACAGGCAGCTCTGTAAATCACTGGAGGTTGATGTCGTAATACACTCGCTAGCGCTTGTGCATTACGGTGCGTCAACGTCTCGTGATTTACGGCCGCCTGTCCACAAAACCATCGTTTATTGTCTAAATGAGAGACTTCGGACAGTGGAGTATGAGGGCACCCACATTCTGTGCGCTTTGTGTTTATTTGCCTGCTGCTGTGTACCGTATCATGGCCGACACGTTTACCCAACCTGAGCTAGCATCATGTTTACCTCGTGTTTACCTTGTCTTCTACGAGTAACTCATCAATGACTCCACTAAGCAGCCCACCGCCAGCTGATTAGTATGTGGTGGTCACCGAGTCTATCCTTGGAAAGTTTACTTTCCGGCAATATCCCACCCTACACACTATTACGTAGGTCGGTTCGGTCTTTTCGGTAAGTATGACCAAACCTATTCACATAGAACACAACTCCACAACTTGAATAAACAATGAGTTGTTTATCACTACTTCCCAGAAAGATCCTGGTTAGATCACCCCAAAGTACAGTACCTTGGTATGGTGTGCCAAGTAATGCTGGGAAGGCTTATCTAGAGACCGGAGTCTTAGACTCACCTAACCATCAAGAGGGTTTGGAAAACCCAGTTTGAGGACCCAAGAGTCCACTCTTCTGAGAGAGATGCGCGAAGAAAGCCTGTCGACCCACTCCGAACTCTGCCTATATATATGCCGAGTTGTGCAGCGTTACCTGGAACCACTACGCAGCGGGGCGGCATCTCCCAAAGAGCGGATGAACCACCACTAGATCAACCCGACCCCTACAATTATATACCTGAATCACTATCAATACTGCCTGCTGCTAGGGGTGCAGTAAGCTTAATAAGTTTTTAAAATGGCGTTTTTTTCTTTGATTTGAGGTATTCAATAGCAAATGTCTTTGCGAAATCGTTCTTGTTCTCAGTCAGTCATATAATCTATATTACCTTCAGCCTATGGCATCAGGCAGTATGAAATTGATGACTGACCTCTAGCGGGAACGTTTCATCAACAGTAAGGACATTTGTTGATATTATCCAGCCCACACAACACTGCTAATTTCCTATTATCACCCATCTCACAAGACACTGCTAACTCCCCCATTATCACCCATTCCCACATGACACTACTAACCTCCCTATTATGACCCAGCCCCACATGACAATACTAACCTCCGTATTATCACCCACCCCCACATGACACTGCTAACCTCCCTATTATCACCCAGCTCCACATGACAATGCTAACCTCCGTATTATCACCCAGCCCCACATGACAATGCTAACCTCCCTATTATCACCCACACCCACATGACACTGCTAACTCCCCCATTATCACCAACCCCCCCCGCCCCCCACTTCCGCCCGCTGCCTGCTCAGCGCACTTTGCTGCCTGCTTATCCCGGAGACATTGAAAGCGACCCGTGGGGCGAATCGTCCGCGGGCCGAGATGTCCTTCCTGTTCGTTGCCCCCCTGTGCGCATGCTCGCTGCGCTGGTTGCCGGTCGGTTATAAATATGCGCTTGTAGACCTTGATTCATGGGCTGTGAATATCCCGTCATTGCGGCCCCCCTGACGATTGGCCCCGGCCCTGCTTCATTACACACGGCGGGGGCGGCGGGGGACGGAATGACCGGGGTCCGTATTACCCGCGGGCAGTACGCGGGGTCGTATGGCACTCCGAGGTAAACATGCCACCCGCTGGACAGTGAATTGTTTTCTGTCTGATATACGAGACGAGCGAGAGCAGAATGGGAATAAGAAATGAAATGATATGAATTGGATCTGATATGACTGCAGATAGCATTAAGAGTTCCAATTAAGTGGGGTTTATACGTAAAGATTGATGTACCTGAGACGGGTGTATTCACATATAGAGACTGATGTACCTGAGACGGGTGTATTCACATATAGAGACTGATGTACCTGAGACGGGTGTATTCACATATAGAGACTGATGTACCTGAGACGGGTGTATTCACATATAGAGACTGATGTACCTGAGACGGGTGTACTTCACACATGGAGGCTAATGTACCTGAGACGGGTGTACTTCACACCTATAAATAGGGTTCACACATGGAGACTAATGTATCTGAGACGGGTGTACTTCACACATGGAGACTAATGTACCTAAGACGGGTGCACTTCACACCTTTAAGTGGGATTCACACATAGAGACTGATGTACCTGAGACGGGTGTACTTCACACCTTTAAGTGGGATTAAAGCGGGGTTAAAGTGGGATTCACACGATAGGATATATGTACCTAACAGGGTGTTTGTCTGAGACAAAGCCTGCAGGGATTCTGTACTAGGACATAATCTCCTCATCTGAATTACATGATTCCATTTCCCCGAGACATATTTGTTTCCCCGCAATTGCGCGCAACATTTACCCCCTGAATTCTACTTTACACGTTGAATATTTGCAGGGGCATTCCGGCGGGACAAAAAGAACCACTGCTGTGCCGAACCTGGCCCATAAAGTGGGATTCCTATATTCCTATCGTATTGTATCAGTGAGCCAGAGAACGTTACTTGTGGGGATTTAACCTGGTTTTGTCAAATTACAGCCTGTGGCATCTGGCTCTGACCCGGGCGAACAGCGCAACAATGTGTTTTTATTGGCAGGGCTTAAAGTTCTAGCAACGGGGATAAATCTAAACTTGATGATACTAACGACTTCGTTGCTACACCCTATGAACACGCCATCTGGTGGAAATTGGCCTCACTATACACTGTAAAAAATTTCCCGTGAATTTTACGGTGTTTCCCAGGCAACTGGGGTGCCAGGGAAATACCGTAAATTGTACGGGTGACCGTAATATATTTTTGACCGTAAATTATAACTGTCCTAGACTGTATTTTCCTTACGGTTTAAACCTGTAATATATTTCAGACCATGAATTTTCACTGTAATAAACTGTATTTTGAAAACGGTTCAGACCTGTAAATACAGAGGAGCAAAGCTGTATGAAATATACTATATACACAGCCCTTCGTTATACATATACCAGAAATCTTGTTATTGGGGTTCTTGAGAATTGTTATATAGAGGGCCACCTATAGAGTATGTATACAGAATTTCTGAAATTTCAAACCTCCAACCCCTCCTCCAAAACCTTTATGCAATTGATCAAAGAAAGAGCATATGCAGAATTTCCTAAATGCTTGACCCTCCAATCCCCCCCCCCCCCCACCCCCTCAGTGGACATGGCATTTTATGAATGGCCCCTAGGAAATTATGAATATCAAAGTGAATATTTTGTATTAGCTACCATTAATTATTCTCTATCGGCCTATTGGCTTATCAGTATCATTAATAATTATTATCAATGATATTTCAAAACTTAAGTTTTTCAACTCTAATGTTATTAGTGCAAACTATTTTACAGGAATACTCATCAGAATCTGACAGTACAAGGCTGCATTTGATATAGTAGGATGAAGTCAATCCTACATATGTTTTAGAAATATCCTATGAAAGTGGTGTCTAATCCCCTTTATGATATTGATGCCATGACAACTTGAGAATAAATGTGCTTTAAATGGCAGGAACTTCACAGGAGGTCGATGAATATCTATTACACATTTTGATGAAGTTAACTCTTGCATTTTATTCTCCACTTTGATTTGTTGCTGATATTGGAGTTAATCTAAGTGTATCTAATATGTCCATATTTACAGATTTATACTGTAAACTGACTGTAGATTGGGTTGATTACAGTCCTGAATATTTTTACAGTTGAATACCGTTTTTTGGTATCAAATATACGGTATAGAACTGTGAGTAAGATTACAGTGATAAACTGTCCATGTTTACGGTAGTATACTGTATATTTTACGGAAATTTTTTACAGTGTAGGCTTAAGTCAAGCTTAGCTTATCACAACCAAGCGACCAGCGAAGCTTGCGCCATTTTCAAAATGGCGGCGGCTGTTTGACATATCTCATGGTAAGGCAATCAGAAAGACTAAAATGATGAATTTTGCCTTCAACATGGCTAGAAATCATTGTATCATTTCACTGCGCTGTGGTCTGTCACTACTGCTCCCTCTTCTTTTTGAAACGCTTTTATAAAATGCATTTTATTATAAAATATTTGATTTGTTAGAGATCCTCTCCTGTTTTAGAGATGAAAAAATTGCCACCCTTACTTTTTTATATTCATATATTTGTCTGTAATTAATGGTTCTAGATCATATCTCACATGGAAATCACGATCATGGGTTTTTCCATTTCAAATTTCGAAACAGGGGCCTGTTTGATAAAATAGGATCGTACATATAGACCTTTTTTTTGGACCTCGTACAAGGGTTATTGTTTGATAATATTTGTGTCTGTTCGTTAACAAAGTCTTATCGGTAAATAAGGTCGCCCATAAGTGTTGAATAAATTTGACCCATATTGTCCCTGGGTCTCTATGGCATACGGAAAAGGGTCTACATATACGATCCTAGATTATTAAACGGGCTCCAGATTTTAAAGACAAATGGTGGTAGTTGGGCGATTTCTAAATTCTATTGAGTTTTGCAAATAAATCAAAATAATGTAAGTTCCATATATCAGCAATTAGAAAATGTAACAAAAAAATATCATGTCACCATGCTAACTTCTATGGGAGGGCCATCTTAAAATGTAAGTGCTTAGCTATTGGTGTCTCTTTGTTGCTAAATGGCACTGATGTTCGATTGCTATCTTCAAATACTTCTGGATTATGATAGTTGGGAACATGTACAAATGAGAAATGCTAAAAAAAGACCATGTCACCATGCTACTTTTTATGGGAAGGCCATCTGAAGAAGGTAAGTGTCTATGGGAAATTTTCATGAAACCAGATGGCAGCACCAGTGTTAATTGAAGCAGAGCTTAGTGATATCTGTAGCAGAAGACAACCAACGCCACATGGAGATTGTATGAATTTGAGTGATGTTTAGATTTTAAATATCTACCCTGTCACATGTTTTAATTACATATGTTACGCGTAGCATATAAATATTGTATGACATGATCATGGCATATACAGTCCCACCATGTTAAGTTTATGTAGATTTATATGACGGGTAGGGTAATATGAGAAAACGTGATTACTGAGCCCGTACCGTTCGAGGTCATCTGCTGAAAAAATATGGCCCGATGCTGCAGGCGGGGGCCATATTCTTTCATCAAACGCACATTGTTCGGGCTCAGTCACTACGTTTTTTTTATTACTATATACCTCCTACTGATTTAAAAACCCGTTTTATTAACTTTTCTTCTCCACGAAAAACCACTGTCATTCAGTATTTAATAGACATTCGCACACAGGTATATAATAATATAGCATCTGGCACTGACATTCCCCTCAAGCAGGGACTACAGTAACATGTTTTAGCGGGAATTAATGTCCAATAGAAGTGAAACAAGCGGCGAGTGTTTTATACACAAATCCCATACACTGTGAGCTGACCCCAGCTCCCACAGGGAAAATCACAGCTGTTCATGGCAGGCACTGTTAATCTATAACCACATCAACGGCCACTAGACGGAAGATGTGCGCCACGAATACGGCCACCTGTGGCACAGAATTATAGTGAGAGATCGAGAATCGTATAAATACACAATACTCCATGAGTTAGGATGCGCCGCAATCGTCATCTATATAGAACTGGATCGAGAATCGTATAAATACACAATACTCCATGAGTTAGGATGCCCGACAATCGTCAACTATATAGAACTAGATCCGTAGTCGTATAAATACACAATACTCCATGATTAAGGATGCACTGTAATCGTCAACTATATAGAACTGTATCGAGAATTGTATAAATACACAATACTCCATGAGTTAGGATGCCCGACAATCGTCATCTATATAGAACTGGATCGAGAATCGTATAAATACACAATACTCCATGAGTTAGGATGTGCTGTAATCTTCAACTATATAGAACTGGATTGAGAATCATATAAAGGTTGAAAAGATGTGCGATCGGCGAGCGCCTGCTGGTAAAAAAATTTGCTACGCTAGCATCAGTCCCCCACACCCCACCGGGAACGCGGAGACGGCCTAACCCACGCAAAATCTTTTTTACCACATGAGAATCATATAAATATACAATACTCCATGGGTTAGGATACACTGTAATCGTCATCTATATAGAACTGGATCGAGAATCATATAAATACACAATGCTCCATGAGTTAGGATGCGCTGTAATCGTAGAATCTATATAGAACTGGATCGAGAATCATATAAATACACAATACTCCATGAGTTAGGATGTGCCGCAATCTTCATCTATGTAAAACTGGATAAAGAATCATATAAATACAAATCACTCCACAAGTTTGGATGCACTTCTATCGTCACCTATATAGAACTGGATCAAGAATCATAGAAATACACAATACTCCATGAGTTTGGATGCGCTGTTATCGTCATCTATAAAGGACTATATCGAGAATCATATACATACAGAATACTCCATGAGTTAGGATGCACTGTAATCGTCACCTATATAGAACTGGATCGAGAATCGTAAAAATACACAATACTCCATGAGATAGGATGCCCGACAATCGTCAACTATATAGAACTAGATTGGTAGTCGTATAAATACACAATACTCCATGAGTAAGGATGCACTGTAATCGTCAACTATATAGAACTGTATCGAGAATCGTATAAATACACAATACTCCATGAGATAGGATGCACTGTAATCGTCAACTACATAGAACTGGATTGAGAATCGTATAAATACACAATACTCCATGAGTTTGGATGGGCCGCAATCGTCAACTATATAGAACTGGATCGAGAATCGTATAAATACACAATACTCCATGAGTTTGGATGCGCTGTAATCGTCATCTATATAGAACTGGATCGAGAATCGTATAAATACACTTTTTTTTTTTTTTTTAACACTTTTTATTTATACTGGAAAAGCTCAGTTTTATACAAAACTGGTATCCTTGCTCGGCCAGTGCCAAGTTGACAAATATCCTTGTGAGTGTAGATAGCATAGTGATCGACACGATCAAAACATACATAAAAATAAATAACAAAATTCATTATGCAGACTAAATAAAAGGGCAAACAAACTGCTGATTTTTCGGCCATAACATGCATCAAGCGACATATCACAGAGTTGTCCGGCAAGACTCAGGTATATAAGGACCCTTACAGGTGAAAGACAACTACTTTTCACAAAGATAAATCTTAGCATTATGAACTAGACTAAGTAACACTATTGAACTTTTGCTAATAAAAGATGTTTCTGTAGCATCTTAAATTCCTCGATATTGTCAATACTCCTCACTTGAGGTGGCAGTTCATTCCATAGTTTTGGTCCATAATAGTTTAAACTTCTCAAAAATTTGGTGCATGATGGATGATTCTGTTTGAAAGTAATACCAGTTCCTCTTCTAGTATTTCTTGCATTTACTTGTAACATTTGTTCATTTTCTCTTAACTCATACATGAATAATTTAACATGAAACTCTCTTCTATCTTGCAAGACAGGTAATTGTGCGCTGCGGTGCAACACAGTTCTTGGCGTCAACGGATGTACTTTGTAAATTGTTCTCAAGGCGTCATTTTGCAGAGTTTGTAACTTGTTGATATTAGCTATAGTAGTTTGGACAAAAAATATATCGCCATAATCTAAGAGTGGTAAGATCATAGATTTGTATATATTAAGCGCTGCATTTGTTGTAATGTATTTTCTAATTTTCTTTAAAATAAACAATTTATGTGATACATTTTTTATTAATGTGTTTATGTGAAGATTAAAACTTAAGTTTTGATCAAGAGTAACTCCTAAGTATTTATATGATTGCACTATCTGTATATATGTTTATCATTTATCAATAGTTTACACTGGTTTATTACTTCTTTACTTATTTTCCTAGATGAGCCATATATAGTTACTTTAGTTTTTTTACATTAATGAACAACTTATTCTGGTTGCACCACAGCGACAATCTGTCCAAATCCGATTGCATATTAGCAGTGATGTCAACTATATCACTGCCCGATGTATAAATCACAGTGTCGTCAGCGTAATGCAAGCAATTACAATTTGAAACAATTTTTTCTAGATCATTTACATAAATAATAAATAATAGTGGCCCCAGGATTGACCCCTGTGGAACTCTACAGGTAATCAATCTCTGGGGCGACCTCACATCATTTGCCATTGTTTCTTGGGATCTATTTGTTAAATAGCTGGTATACCATAGTAAGAGGGTTTGTTGGATTCCTATTGTTTTGAGTTTTTGTAGAAGAATGGTGTGATTTACTGTATCAAACGCTTTTTTTAAATCTATGTACGTGCAAGCGGTAAATTGATTTGAGTTTATGCTATTGTAAATGTTATAAGTTAATTTTGATGCTGTTTTTATGGTGGAATGTTTAGGTCTAAATCCATTTTGTTTGTCAGATAAGATTTTATTTTCGTTTAAGAAGGTAGTGGTTTTTCATGAACGATTTTCTCTAATAGTTTACCAGGAAGTGGGAGGAGCGAAATAGGTCTAAGGTTATTTACATCTGGACTGTTCCCTTCCTTCTTTAATGGGATAACGGTTGCTTTTTTCCAGGCATCCGTGAAAATTCCTCGCCTCAGCGAGGTGTTAAAAATGTAAACCAGCTGATCTAACAAAATCAAGAAAGCATCTTTCAGGTATCTACTACCTAAACCATCAATAGCCGAAGACTTCAATACATCAATATGATTTACCAACTTCAAAACTTCCTCTCTGGTAGTTTGTACATCTTCAATTTGATTAGGTCCTAAAGTTACACCATTAATCCAAGGTTCATTCCAATTTTTGGCAAGGTCTGGGCCAACTTCCACAAAGAACTTGTTTATAAAATCCGCAGTTTGTTTTGTGTTAATTTCCTCATCATTATTTTTTAGGTTAATAGTAGAATTTTGGTTTTGGTTTTCTTTGACAAATTGAGATAAAATTGACCAAAATTTTATGTTGTCATTTTGATTTAAGTCTAATGTCTCTTTTATATAATTGCCCCTGGATTTTCTGATTGCTTTTGTGGCTTCATTTCTGGCTTTTCTAGCTTTTTCCCAATTTATATTTGTTCTATGTTTTTTTACCTTGGCCACGATACTCCACGAATTTGGATGGGCCGCAATCATCATCGAGGCGAAGCCCAGTGATGATTACGGCCCATTCAAATAAGTGAAGTACAGTGTAATCTACGATTTGAGTGCGGTTCTGGATTTATTTTGCCCCTTTTATTTGCATCAAATGACATCACAATATCAGAATAATTCAAATCATTACATTAACAACAGTTTCATATGTTCCCCTAGCATTTAGCCTCGGATCTATGCCGCTATGGGCCAGGTATAATTGATAATTAATACCCTGCCACCCGTAAAGAGAAGATTTAACTACTTAAGGGAAACCCACGAGATGAAAATAGCTTGGTCCGTACTCCACCGAGTTTGACTGCAGAGTAATTCACGAAGCGATCCAGCGGGTTTCTGATTTTATCTCACCCGTATAACATTATTTATTGATGAAATAAATCACCCAATTAACCATTGAGTATTGGGTACACGATCCTCACAGCCGTGGAGTACGAGTTCCTAATGTTAAGCCTATGCAGAAAAATACCGTGGTGAGATAAGAACCGGTCTACCGGAGTCCTCCAATGACAACATTCCAGTCGTAGTTCCTGTCAGTGCCGCTAGGCGTGTGAACGGTCCCCACTAGACTGATCTCAGTCCTTGCATCCTACCTCTCCACCCCTTCTGAGTGACACAGGGACTGGTCTCATCCGTAATCGGCCATGTAGACTGGCGCGATTTTGCGCCACACTCCCCAAGCAGAGGTCTGGCTACTGGTCAGAATATCTGCTGGGAGATTGATACCCTCTCACTTTGATCTCAATCGAGACATAGTCAGGAGTAGGCGAAATATATTACTATGACAACACAGGTGGCCAGGGAACTGGAGGAGGGGAGGGGGAGGGGGAGGGGGAGGAGGAGGTGTAGGGTTACAGGGAGCGGCTTGGGACCATAAACAGGAGATTCTGGTCAGAATGGACAAGTCTTTGATTCATGGGCCAGTCAGAGAAGGACACATGCTATAATGAATTGCATTCTGATTTTCTTTAATCATTTAATGAATGTTCATAATCAAAGACTAGAGCAAGTCTAGGTGCCCACATACCACAGATAAGCCGACCACCTGGCCTTCCTGTAGTCTAGCACGTCTACACAACATTGGGCGTGTCCCTTATCTGATATATAGTATCTCACCCCTGGTACCCCCCCCCCCCTATAGACTTAACATTGGGAACTCCTATCCCACTCCCATGGAGTGTTTAGAAGCAAAATACTAAAATGGGGGATTATGTCAAAAAAGTTAGCCCGTTAGTCAATTTATGTGAAGGGTGTGATAAATAGGCCTTTTTCCGTAGGCCGGTGTCGCACCTTATCTGGCTAATTACCCCACGGCTGAAGCCAAACATTTACCTGGCAACGTATTCTTTACCATTGGATCACTCAGTATATGAGCGTAATACGTTCAGAATACCCTTGTACATTATGTCCAGAGAAATAATAATGATTGCATCGCATTCTATGGTATCCCAGCTCAAATTTGGTGTCTCATAAATGCGTATTGCCTCAATAATACTTTAGATATAGCATAGATAACATAGGATCACCGAAATTAAAGACACATTAATACATTGGCATGCCTAGCTATAACATGCTTATCTTTTTCCAAGTTAAAACCAAAACAATTATCAACTTTGAAGTTTAGACAGCCCAGACTAACTAATATAACTTAATAATACAATACCTTAGTTTGTTCCAGCAATTTAATCTGTCAAAAAAACAACAGTCCTGCAATCACACCCACCGTTCACACTTTAGGTGTGATTGCTGTATGTCTCTATAGGAATACCGCCAGACTCGCGGTGTTTGTCCGAGCGGCCGCGTATCTAGACAGTGGGCCGTAAGGTGGCGTTGAACGGCAACACCTGTAATCAGAAAGCTTTTTTAAGTTTAGGGTCAGAGCTCGTATTCAATCTTGTTGTAAAACCCAACTACCAAACAGTCTGGTACAGAGGGACACACCGACTGGAGCTGCTACAAGCTTAAATCCTCTAAGACACCGACCCGACCGCTGTGCCCGATTCTACCTTTGCCCGACGGATCCGTCGGGTCTGTGACAATCTGCATCAATCGGGTCGGTGTACGCACTTCACCGACCCGATTTTATTGCTTTTCCCAACGCGTCGGGCATTACTACTATGTCAGATATGACCGACTCTGCCCGACCTTAAGATTCCGGTGTACGCACTTTCACCGATCGTTACCGATTCTGAGCATGCCATTTAAAAAGCGTTGCTAGCTATCCCTCAGTCCGATTTACAAGTGTCTTGTATCGATGTGTAGGGGAGAAACAAGCGATCATAGATCTGAAAACCGTTTTCGGATATTTTAAATAGACCAGAAGTTATTATTGCCTATATTTACTTATCACCCGACCCGAGGCCCAGCCGGGCCCGGCACCCGGCCGCTCTCTTTGATCTCAATCGGGTTGTTTTACGAGGTTATAAAAGGAGGAGGTGTCGTCGGGAAGAGTCATCGTGTCGGTGTCTTATAGGTATAAGACATCGACATTTTATTCCCGACTCTCACCGAGCCGATGGTCGGGATGAATCGGGAAAAAATGTCGGTGTCTTATGGGCTTAAGATTCTAACTTATATATTGTCCAATAGGCCTTTTTCCACAGGCTGGTGTCGAACGTTATCTGCGTGGTTACGCCACGGCTGAAGCCAAACATTCACCTAGCAACGTATACTTTAGCATTTGATTACTGAATGTGTGAAAGTAATACATTTATAATACCCATGTACATCATTCCCATAGAGATAAAAGTCATTGCACTGTATTCTATGGTATTCCAGCTCCGATTTGATGTGTCATTCATGCATTTTAACTCAATAATACTTTGGATATAACTTAGATAACACAGATACACCCAAATTGTATACACAATAATACATTGACAGGCCTAGCTATGATATGCTTATCTTTCTCCAAGTTAAAACCAAAACAATTATCAACTATAAAGTTTTGATAGTCCAGACTCGTTGATACAATACCTTTAATTGTTCTAGCAGTCCAATCTGTTCAAAACAAACACCACTGCAATCACACCCACCGTTCACACTCTAGGTGTGATTGCTGTGTATCTCAATATGAATACCGCCAGATTCGCGGTGTTTGTCCGAGCGGCCGCGTATCTAGACAGTGGGCCGTAAGGCGGCGCTGAACGGCAACACCTGTATTACATTCGCGAATGAGGGTTACATTTTACAGTTCTGCAGACAATAAACAGATACAATTTCATTGGTCGTTTGAAGCCATATGATTAGGCTCTACCTTATAAGGAACGATTTTCAGCTCGCAGTAATTAAATAGAACGTTCTGACCATGCTGTAAAATCCACAGAACGAGATGGTAATTTACAGTTTGCACGGACCGAGGCGTTTACTAATATTTTAATTTTTTTTTTCAATAATGTTTATTTCACCAGTCTGTCATGTTACATACAGTTCTTCCATGGGAATCCAGGTATACTAGTATATTGAAGAGTTCACATCATGAGGTGTATAGGATATGATGTTTATGATTACCGTGTATGGGTAGGTTAGCCGCATTTTCCTGTTCGGACCAGTGGTCCGTACAGTATTTTTTCGTTATATGGCGAAACGGTGCGTACTTACAGTATATATACGGCATGGGATATATATATTTTTTAAATATTCTTTTTTATAACCAATCTATGGTGAATTACTTGCTAATAAAAAAAAAGAAAAGAATAGAATACTCTCTGATAGCCTTCCTACTAACAAAGGAGAGAGTACGCCCCTATGTCTTTGTTAGTCCCTTCATTATAAAGACAACATACCGGACCGCCGGACCCTTCACTCTAGGATGTTTTGGCAGCGTCCGGGCTATTGGCTGGTTCCCCCTGCCGCTAAGATCTCCGCCGAGCCCCCTAGCGGATACCCCGGGAACCGGCGTACGGGCTGTGGACCCGGTAGTGGTATTACGTAACAACTTCCTCCCCTCTACTTGGAGGGTGCTGAGAGGTGTGTCAGGGGCGTAACTTCAGCAGCTGTGACCTCTGTTCCGCCCAGCTTCCCGCCCCCTTCAGGCCATGTTGACCTACTTAGAGAGGTCACTTCCTGCCCGGTTCTCGCCTCGACAACACTTACACGCTGACTGCCCCTTATCACGGACCTGTATCCAAGTCCGTGCCCTTATTGATTGCTGGAGACATGGATAGGTATGGAAGCATTGGTAGTGCGTTTATAGAGGACTGAATGTTTACACTCCGTTAACCTCAGTGAGTACAACATTCAGTGTATATTCCTGTAGGTTGTCTAGAGTTGGACATATACATCGGCGACCACGAGGACACGCGCGGCACCCAGATAGGGCCATGGACGGGTCCCGAGTCGGCGGTTGAGAACGTGGTGCTTCAACCGGCCGTACGCCGTAAGCCGCAAGCCGTACGCCGCAAGCCGTACGCCGCCTGCCGCCCGCCGCCCGCCGTACGCCACCTGCCGTACGCCGTACGCCGCCCGCCGTACGCCACCCGCCGTACGCCGTACGCCACCTGCCGTACGCCACCTGCCGTACGCCACCCGCCGTACGCCGCCCGCCGTACGCCACCCGCCGTACGCCACCCGCCGTACGCCACCCGCCGTACGCCACCCGCCGTACGCCACCTGCAGTGAGTACCAACCTGCAGACTACCCTCAGGCGTGTGGGCAACCAGCATCGCCACATCTGAAGTCACCACCGACAGAACCACTGACGTCACCACCGACGTCACCTCGACGTCACCACTGACGTCACCACTGATGCGGCCGTCGCTGATGCCCGGAAGGTGTTGTTGATCATATTCTGAATATCAGTTAGAAACAAGAAGCTGGACAATGTTTTAGATTCATATTGATGATTGTGTTGTGCCCTGAGAGCGTGGGAGGTCGCTTACGGGAGGTGTGTGTGCCACGTCATCGATAAAGCAGCTGTTAGTGACCCTGTCCCTCTGCTCGCTCTTCTCTGCCATTTGGGTGTGGTGTCCCTCTTTTGTCCCGCCAGTGTCCCACCAGTGTCATCGACTGGACGTTACATTCCTCAGCAACGGCATCACTAGTATTGTAACGCTTCATACCGCGTGTGATAACTGTTGGTGCCGTTCTGGAGATATTTCCCAAAATGTTGCAACCTTTCCTGCCCGATGAATTTGAGGCCTGGCTACAAGACCAGCAGGCCTTGGATGGCATCCCAGCCTCGGAGTCAACCCCCACGAAGGAGGTCCTCAACAAGTACTGGAAACAATACATCATGCAGGAACGGGAGGAGGCGGCCCGGGCAGCCACCTACGAGGTCGAGCAACGCATGCGCTTGCAGCTTGCGGAAGCCAAGGCTGCGGCAGAGGACCGAGATGCCCATTGGCTGGCTGAGGTTGATAGGATGCGGACCGAATTCGAGGCCACCTTAGCTGTGGGTGCCGCCCAGGTCACTAAGCCCAATCACCTCCCCAAGAAATTCTGGCGCCTGTGCAAGGCTCTTCCCCGAATCGATGGAAAGGATAAACCCGCCCTTCGTGATTGGCTCGAGGAGCTGCACCAGGCCCGAGTTGTGACTAGCACCCCGGACGAGGATGTCATTGTTGAGGCTATGATTCACTCCACTGGTATTCTACGGTTGATCATATACAACTGCTGGGAAGACGACATCCGAACCTATGTGGCAGTTGAGCAAAAGATCAGGAACACCCTACTTGGCATGGAGGATATGGAAAACCTTCGGGTAGCTCTCCAATCCCTTACCCAGACCACCCATGAGACTGCCCCAGAATACACCCAACGCTTCTGGGGTGCCGTGCGCAAGGCCTATACCCCTGCTGACCTCACCGTTCCCCTGGTCATACGCCTTAATATCCGGCAATTCATCAATTCACTACTGCCAGGACAGCTTCGATGGGAGTTGCAGAAGAATCCTCCGGTCTCCATTTATGCCACCATCTCTGCTGTGGAATCCCAAGCGATGACCAGGAGGACCAAAGAAGACATGGAGGCAGGCATGGTGCCAGTGACTGCTCCTATGGCTCCGGCACCTCCGCAAAGTTCTTATGTCTTAGCGCCTTTCCCTCCAACTACTCAGGCTCCTGTTAATCTTCCCATAGCAGGTGCACAGCCTGCCACCCAGCCTGCCACCAAGCCTGCCAACCTACCTGCTACCAAGCCCAGTTCTTATGTCTTTAGGTCCTCTCTTGCCCAGCCGGCTAACCTGCCTGCCACAAAGCCCAGTTCTTATACCAGACGAAACTATCAATTTCAACCGACTTTTTTTCCAACTTCTAATACCAAATAAGTGATAATGGATACGAACTATCTCTGAGGTATTAATGTAAGAGGGCGCCACCTGACACAACGACTGAGGGCGCTGCACACCCCACTACTCACCGGGCTCTGCCACTCCTCAGCCGCCGGGCCCTCAGAACAGACCTATGGCCTTCGTGCCTCATTTTTTTCTTTTATTTCCTTTTTTAATATATTTTTTCCTTTCCTTACTTACTTATGTTAAAATGTTAATAAATATAGAGGAGTCAGAAAAAATACTCCTGAAGCGCATCTTACTTGTTACCTTATCTGTACTTATTAATAACATATAAGAAAGTGTGAACTAACCCAGCAGTGAAAGTGTGAACAAAATTTACATTTTCATTTTCACTGTAAGCGTCCTTCCTGCAGGTTGAAGGCCTTAATGCGACACTTTATCTCGGTACTAGCGACTTCGTCGAGTCCGAAAAATGAAATGACAGACTGCCGATAGCACGGTTCGAACTCCCGACTTTCGCATTCTCAGCCGAAGGCTCTGCTGTATTCCCCACAAAGATAGGTGCTCTAGAAGGGCCAAATATGTAGGCTGTTGGTGGGTGGGGGGAATCAGAGGAGTTTCGATAGGGGTCCCAGCGAAATCTTGCGATCTCATTGGTTTCTCACGAGAAAAGCAGATCAGAAAACTACAATACTAAACTTTAATTTTGGCATTGCTCAAAATGAATCATAAGAGAAAACATATGTCTGAGTATTGAAATACAAAAAAAGAGTAGCAGTTTACAGTTTAGTACTGCACGAGAATCTCACTCTCGTGGGCCTTCATTCTCCACGCCTAGGTCTGGTTCACTCTGTCTCTATGTGCGGGAAGCTCTCCAAGCGGATATTATCGGAAATTACACGTTTTATATAAGGTAGGTAAAAAGAAACGGTATGTGTCCCCCTTTATGGACATGCCTACGCTTTCAACATGGTGTAGGATTTTGCACACAATTTCTACCTCTTCACGGTATATATGTGTCGGATAATTTTGAAATAATGAGACAAAACCATATCTCATTCAGGACTCTCAGGTACTCAGATCACACAATTAAAATAAGGAGAAACTTATTTTCTTTATGTTATTAAATTGGTGGTAATGAACAATATATGTAATATGTTATAATCAAATATAGTAAATGGCCAAACACACTTGTTGTTATTCTATTATTCGACAATGTTTAAAATTATAGATAACAGAGGGCCGAGTACTAATCCCTGTGGCACGCCACTTACCCAACTGTCGACTCATTTCAATTCTGCTGCTCTCATCCAAAACTATGGATAAATTTAGATTTGTTTATTCTTACATAAGAAATATCAATTCTTGGATAATCATTCATGACTTAGTTTTACAAGAGAAAAGGTTAATCAAGAGACCCTCTGTATTCTATTGAAAACCTATTCAGGGATATCTAGATGTATCTCTTCGTCAGAAATAAACGCTGCTATATGAAAAAAAAAGAAATATCAATCAATTCTTTAAACGAGACATTAATATAGGTTTAGATCTAATTTAAGCACAGAAGGTGCCATATTTCAGTTTACTAATGAACTTTATTTACCTAAGGATAATTCTGAAGTCATGGCTGTATGTTACGTTGATGTACGAAAGGCGTTCGACTCCGAATCCCACAAGCTGCTCTTGCCTAAGTCTGAAAAAACTTGCTTGTGCTCCCAAGTATATCAAATGTCGTAGGCAGCAGGTTTTTGTCAACCGTCAAGGGTACACAGGGTACACAGGGTACACAGTCGCCGACTGCTTCCCTGTGTATATAGGTGTTACTTGGGACCATTGAGACTAACAGATTGGGGGAGAATGTGTGAAATACATTTGCCTCACCAAAATGCCCCTCTAAATTTTCAACCTGTTTTAACTCAAAATCTCATGAGATTCTGTTCCTTGTTAGGGGTGATTGTCACCGACAATTGCAAGAGGAAAAGGTTGTCTCAGCAAAAAGGAGCCCTGTCATTCATACAGGAGAGTTCTAGTACCAAATCTCAACAGGATTTGTCTCAGACAATTGGCCTGTGAGGTACATGAATCCCATGTGTGAATCCCACTTTATCTATTAAGATAAAAGCAGAAGTTAGATATTCTCACTTAGGCAGTAAGAGGTCTATATTCCTATATACCTTGGAAAAATTACTGCCCGTGGCTACGCCTTGAGTAGTAATTTTTCCAAGCCTTGGGCAGTAATTTTTCTGGTCCTTTTTTGGTCCCTTTTCAAGCCTTACCTCGTAACTTTGACTTATTCTCACCAGAGCATAGTTTCCCTCTATTCTCTACTTCGATAAAACCAGGGCTAAATATTCTCACACAGCTAGTAGGAGCTCTATATTATCTACTTAGATAAAACCAGAAGCTAAATATCCTAAATTGATGTGTCATTCGGTTAGACAATTGTGTGGTCTGGCCACAATCATGTGAAACCTTTGAAAACACACTCCTAACAGAGGACTGGTGGTGTGAGTGAGCTGGTGGTGTGAGGTGAGTGAGGTGGTGGTGTGAGTGAGCTGGTGGTGTGAGGTGAGTGAGCTGGTGGTGTGAGTGAGGTGGTGGTGTGGGTGAGCTGGTGGTGTGAGTGAGCTGGTGGTATGAGTGAACTGGTGGTGTGAGTGAGCTGGTGGTGGGAGCGAGCTGGTGGTGTGAGCGAGCCTGTGGTGTGAGCGAGCCCGTGGTGTGAGCGAGCTGGTGGTGTGAGCGAGCTGGTGGTGTGAGTGAGCTGGTGGTGTGAGTGAGCTGGTGGTATGAGTGAACTGGTGGTGTGGGTGAGGTGGTGGTGTGGGTGAGCTGGTGGTGTGGGTGAGCTGGTGGTGTGAGTGAGCTGGTGGTGTGGGTGAGGTGGTGGTGTGAGTGAGGTGGTGGTGTGAGTGAGCTGGTGGTGTGAGTGAGGTGGTGGTGTGAGTGAGCTGGTGGTGTGAGTGAGCCGGTGGTGTGAGTGAGCCGGTGGTGTGAGTGAGCCGGTGGTGTGAGTGAGCTGGTGGTGTGAGCGAGCCTGTGGTGTGAGCGAGCCCGTGGTGTGAGCGAGCTGGTGGTGTGAGCGAGCTGGTGGTGTGAGTGAGCTGGTGGTGTGAGTGAGCTGGTGGTATGAGTGAACTGGTGGTGTGGGTGAGGTGGTGGTGTGGGTGAGCTGGTGGTGTGGGTGAGCTGGTGGTGTGAGTGAGCTGGTGGTGTGGGTGAGGTGGTGGTGTGAGTGAGCTGGTGGTGTGAGTGAGCTGGTGGTGTGAGTGAGCTGGTGGTGTGAGTGAGTTGGTGGTGTGAGTGAGCTGGTAGTGTGAGGTGAGTGAGCTGGCCATGTGAGTGAACTGGTGGTGTGAGGTGAGTGAGCTGGCCATGTGAGTGAGCTGGTGATGTTTTTGGGGGAACACTCTGACCTGATCTCCACCTGCCATCTGCTCTGCTGGAAACAGGAGTCGATCACATCGGTTTTCCGTGACGATTCAGTCATCCAACACGCACATCCTGACACTCAGAAAAACAGGTCCTCTCAAATAATTCCAATCACTGATTTCAAAATGGATTGACTGTCAGATGGAATAATCCCCTACCAGCGAGAGGCGAGCATGTTGAACGTTGTAGATGGTGAAATACACAATTTACATTCATGCTCAACAAGGAAGGAGACAGATTTTGCATCAACCACATCAGTAAAGTATATAGATCTTTCTGCTCTACAGTATATTAATAATTCTGTTCTTTTATTACCCACCTAGTACGGAGTCTTCATGCTAAGCCTATGGAGCCTACAGATCGCTACTGGGTAGAATATGGACCTCCGGAATCTCCTAGGAGAATACGGCTTTTTCGGCCACCTGATGGGTGTTATAGGAACTAAATCATACAAACAATGAACGGCGCTTGCGTTAAATTTCTAATAATATATTAGATTTTTGTGATATAATCCTTTTCTGCATCTCGAAGAGGCCCTATACCGCTTCCCCTTGGGGGTGTGGGAGGGGGGCTTGTGACATACTCGTGACTTACTCGAAAGGTGAGTAATAAGTATAACATTACCATGATTTCGATCTGTGTGGCCGTATTCTCTTTGTAGTTCAGACTACGTAATACTCCTCGCTGTCGCTCGGAGTTTTACTTTGCGTCAACTACGCGGAGAATACGGACACTCAGATCGAAATCATGGTAATATTGTGTATGTATTTTTCTTTCATTGTGCAGTATAATCCTGTAAATCATACAACAGGGGCCCGTTGAATAATATTTTGTCGTCCATAAGGCTGGACGATACGACATAGCGAACGATGAACGATATACTGGACGACCCTTTTTATTCAGGGTAGCATTAAACTTGAAGTCCGCATTGGCATTATCGTTCGGTGCATTTTCTATATAAACGCCCATACGAATCGAGCGATGCAGTGGTATTTCTGAGAAAAGCAGGCCGAGTGGTGCAGTCCCTGTTTATTGTTTTATCATGGTCATGGCGTATTGAATTTCAGATGATGTCATATGAATTTGCTAAGTATATTCAAATTATTCTGAAATTGTGATTGTTTAATGTCATAGAAAGGGGTGAGATAAATCCAGAACCGCACTCGAATCGTAAAATACACAATACTCCACTCGTTTGGTTGGGCTGTAATCATCACTCGGCTTCGCCTCGATGACGCTTGCGGCCCATCCAAACTCGTTGAGTATTGTATATTTATACCATTCTCGATGCAGTTCTATATAAGTGCATAAACCGTGCAGGAAAATCCCAACTGTCTGCAGAAATCAGGATATTCTAGTACCGTAGAAAGTTAAAGTTTCACCACATTATGCTCTCAGGACTATTGCTGCATGATGCCACTAGGACTACTGGAGCATAATGCCTCCATGACTACTGCAGCATGATGCCACTAGGACTACTGCAGCATGATGCCACTAGGACTACTGCAGCATGATGCCACTAGGACTACTGCAGAATGATGCCTCCCAAGACTACTGCAACATGATGCCTCAAGGACTACTGCAACATGATGCCTCAAGGACTACTGCAGCATGATGCCTCCCATTACTACTGGAGCATGATGCCTCCATGACTTTTGTAGCATGGTGCTCCCTTTTAAAGGCATATCCTACAATTCACAGTGGCGCCACCTGGTGATTTTTAAATAATATCAATTATTAGTCAAAACTGGTTTCCTTGGATTCATTTTAATTCTGCATGAGTAAATTCAACATTTTGTCGAGTTTATCCAATCTCAATAGGTAACTTAGGCCAATTTGAATTTTCTTGCTTTACATCTACTGAAAAATATGGTTTTCTTCAATTCTTTCAAAAACAAGCACGGTGACCAATGGTTTTTTAAAACATAAATATGTAGCACTATATATATACTATAGTCAGTGAAAATGTGAGGAAAATTACATGGCTTTTACTGTGTGAAAAAATACATTTTAGAATTTCTATATATTCTTTTATAGAATTATCATCATATTGATCTATAAATAAAAAAAACTAGCATTTTTAAGTTAGATATGTGTTCCACAACACTTGGAGATCATCATATAAAATTTTCAGGAAATTGACATGGGTTTTGATTTTCAATTTTTAAGCCAAATTGTCCGATATTATCTCACCCCTGGTACAAGTTTAGCCATAGGAATAACATTAGAAAAATATACTCAACGATCACCCTGGTAAAGTGACAATACTACGCCACGGCCGTGGCGTAGTGGATTTGCTAAGTATATTCTGATTATTCTGAAGTTGTGATGTTATTTAAACGATAGAAAGGGGTAAGATAAATCCAGAACCGCACTCGAATCGAACCGCACTCGTTTGGCTGGGCCATAGTCGTCACTCGGCTTCGCCTCGATGACGATTACGGCCCAGCCAAACTCGTGGAGTATTGTCTATTTATACGATTCTCGATGTAGTTCTATATAATGCCTTTAAGGCCTGCTTCCACTTGCAGTTTTTCGGCTTCCTTTTCTTAGAATGTAGAAACATGAAATGTATAAATCAGCGACCAAGCCATGTTCCAATTGTTGTCATTTTCTTATACAACATCCCTCCTCTCTCATTGTGGACGAATTCAACATTCAGTGTGGATCAATGGTGTCAAGGGCCCAAAAGAAATCCACCAATATCCAAAAAGTCGCCAATCCTTTGACGGGATCTTTAACACCAAACTTCCTATTTGCATATTGGAGATTCTTTATCTTATCTTATTAAATTGGTGATAATGAACAATATATGTAAAATGTTATAACCAAATATAGTAAATGGCCAAACACACACTTGTTGTTATTCTATTATTTTACAATGTTCAAAATTATAAATAACAGAGGGCCGAATACCAATCCCTGTAGCACGCCACATACCTATCCGGCGACCGATTTCAATTCTACTGCTCCCATCAAAAACTATGGGGATATTTAAACTTGCTTAATCCTACCAAATAGACAACAGTTCTCTAAACGAAATATCCATATGAGATTAGATCTAATTTAGGCACAGAAGATGACATATTTCAATTTACTAATGATCTTTGCATATTGGAGATTCTTGAGATTATATACGGGTACATAGTCTCCTCATGTGACACAACCCAATGTGGCAATTCCCACGGGGAAATCGTTGTAATCAATTATCCCTGCCAAAGTACATAATCTCAAGATATTTCGATTTTAAAGCGGGATTCACACGATGGTATTCATGTACCTCGTGGGGTGTTTTTCTGAGACAAATCCTGCTGAGATTCTCTACTCGAATACAATCTCTTCGTCTAAATTGTAGGGTTTCATTTCCCTGAGACATGTTTTTCCCCTATAATTATTGACAACATTTACCACTTAAAGGGAACAGAATCTCATGAAATTTTCAACCCTGTGAAGAACATGAATCCCTCCATGTTAATTCCACTTTAACTTTTCAAAATATATTAGACAGAGGGAACATTACTAGAGAAAAGATATAAAGTACACCGGTCTCAAGTACATGAGTCTCTACGTGTGAATCCCGCTTAAAGTACATAAATCTCAAGTACATAAGTCTCGCCATGTGAATCATGCTTAAAGTACACCAATCTCAAGTACATGAGTCTCTTTGCGTGAATCCCGCTTAAAGAACACAAATATCAGGGACATGAATCTTTCCATGTGAATCCCACTTCACAAATCTCAAGTACAATGCGTCTCTCCGTGTGAATCCTACATAAAGTACACCAGTCTCAAGTACATGAGTCTCTCCATGTGAATCCCACTTAAAGTACACAGATCTCAAGTACATGAGTCTCTCTGTGTGAATCCTGCATCAGGAACACCAGTCTCAAGTACATGAGTCTCGTCATGTGAATCCCACTTAAAGTACACAAATCTCAAGTACTTGAGTCTCTCCATGTGAATCCCGCTAGAATTGCACAAATCTCAAGTACATTAGTCTCTCCATGTGAATCCCACTTCACAAATCTCAGGTACATGAGTCTCTCCGTGTGAATCCTGCATAAAGTACATTAGTCTCAAGTACATGCATCTCTCCGTGTGAATCCCGCTTAAAGTACACAAATCTCAAGTACATGAGTCTCTCCATGTGAATCCTGCATAAAGTACACCAGTCTCAAGTACATGAGTCTCTCCATGTGAATCCTACTTTCAGTACACAAATCTCAAGTACATGAGTCTCTCTGTGTGAATCCTGCTTAAAGTACACAAATCTCGAGTACATTAGTCTTTCCATATGAATCCTGCATAAAGTACACAAATCTCAAGCACATGCGTCTCTACATGTGAATCCTGCTTAAAGTACACAAATCTCAAGAGTCTCTCCGTGTGAATCCCGCTTAAAGATGGCTGATCGTCTTGTGGGCGAGTGGAGACAGACCTCATTCCCTTCTTCTTTCCTAATCGATGGAGAAAACGTGTCAAATCCCGGCGGCCCGAGAGAGAGAGAGAGAGAAGATATACACAATATTACAATGGTTTTGAAATGCATGGTCATATTCTCCGCGCAATGGTAATATCGTATTCATTACCCACCTTTCGACTAATTAAGAGAACAAATCATACATATTTGTATCACTGCGACATTCTGGTACTATTTTCTAGGGAAGAATCCGTCTACGTCCTACCGAGTAGGGTACGGCTTTCTGTATCCTACTCAGCAGCGATCTTTATATTAAGGATATTCCGTATTAGGTAGGTAATAAAAAGAGGGACAGAGAGAGAGCGAGAAAGATGGAAAGAGAAAGAAAGAGTGAGATGACATAGAGAGAGAGTGAGAAAGAGGGAGAGAGAAAGAAAAAGTAAGAGAGTAAGAGAGACAGAGACAGAGAGAGAGCGGGAGAGAGGGAGAGACAGAGAGAAAGAGAAGGGGAAAGGGAGACAGAGACAGAGAAAGAAAGAAAGAAAGAGGCAGAAAGGGAGAGAAAGACAAACAGAGGTACCGAGGGAGTGAGGGACAGACGGAGAGATAGACGAAAAGGGAGAGAGTGAGGGAGAGAGACAAAGAGAGAGAGACAGACAGACACAGAGACACAGAGAGACAGAGAGAGAGAAAAGAGGAGAGAAAGACAATGAGACACAGACACAGAGACAGAGACAGAGACAGAGAGTCCTGTGTCCTGTGCGTATAACACCACGCATATTTCAGTCACACCCACCTCCACCTACACGCGCGCCCTCTGGTGTCAATCACGCGGCGCACCGGGCGCTGAGCGGGGCGCCCTCTCGCGGAGCTTGTCGGCGTTCATCGCGCGTTAAGTCGTCGTGTCTGATGGATCTGTGAATTACAGGTACACTCAGTGCCGTGCCCGCCGCCTGCCGCCCGCCGTACACCGTACGCCGCCCGCCGTACTCCGTACGCCGTACGCCGCCCGCCGCCCGCCGCCCGCCGTACACCGTACGCCGCCCGCCGTACTCCGTACGCCGTACGCTGCCCGCCGCCCGCCGCCCGCCGCCCGCCGCCCGCCGCCTGCCGTACACCGTACACTGTACGCCGTACGCCGCCCGCCGCCCGCCGTACACCGTACGCCGCCCGCCGTACGCCGTGTCTGATTGATCTGTGAATTACAGGTACACTCAGTGCCGTGCCCGCCGCCCGCCGCCCGCCGCCCGCCGCCCGCCGCCCGCCGCCCGCCGCCCGCCGCCCGCCGCCCGCCGCCCGCCGCCCGCCGTACGCCGTACGCCGTACGCCGTATACCGCCTGCCGTACATCGCCCGCCGTACGCCGCCCGCCGCCCGCCGTACGCCGTACAACGCCCGCCATATGCCGTACACCGCCCGCCGTACGCCGCACGCCGCCCGCCGTACGCCGCACGCCGCCCGCCGTACGCCGCACGCCGCACGCCGCACGCCGTACGCCGCCCGCCGTACGCCGTACACCGTACACCGCCCGCCGTACACCGTACACCGGACACCGGACACCACCACCGTACGCTGTGTACTACCCGCCGCACGCCACCTGCCCTAGACCGCCCGCCGCCCGCCGCCCGCCATCCACCACATGCCATACACCGCCCCCGTACGCTGTACGCTGTATACCGTACACCGCCCGCCGTACACCGTACGTCGTACACCGTATGCAGTCCGCCTCGCCCTCTGACAGGAGGTACCCTTCTGAGCTCGTCCCCCGTCCCCCGCCCGGCGCCATCCGTCACCGCCCCGCCCTCTCCAGGCCCCGGTCTCCTGAGTGTCTGTAGCCGCCTCTTAATCCTCTAAGACACCGACCCGACGGCTGTGCCCGATTCTGTGACAATCTGCATCAATCGGGTCGATGTACGCACTTCACCGACCCGATTTTATTACCTTTCCTGACGCGTCGGGCATTACCACCATGTCAGATATGACCGACTCTCCCCGACCTTAAGATTTTTATATATGCACATTCACCGACTGTTCCCGATTCTGAGCAGGCCGTTTAAATAGCAATACTAGCTATCACCCGGTCCGATTTACAAGTGTCTTATACCGATGTGTAGGGGAGACACAAGCGATCATAGATCTGGAAACCGTTTTCTGATATTTCAAAAAGACCAGAAGTTACTAAAATTTGCATTATTGCCTATATGTACTTATCACCCGGCCCGGGGCCCAGCCGGACCCGGCACCCGGCTGCTTCCTTTGACCTTATCCTGGGTAATTTACGAGGTTATAAAAGAGGGAAGTGTGATTGGGAATAGGGTAGATGTCGATGTCTTATAGGTCTTATAATTCTATTCCCGACTCTCACCGAGCCGAAGGTCGGGATGGATCGGGAACAAGTTTTGGTGTCTTATAGGCTTTAGAGCTACAAGCAGCCCCTGAGTCAGTCCCGCTGCTGTCCTATAGTCCTAGCCAAAGTTACACTTCCATAGATAGATATGGCCTGGCCTCAAACAGCCCCATAGTCAGCCCGATAGGTAGCTCCATAGTCAGCCCCATAGTCAGCCCCATAGTCGACCCCATAGGCAGCTCCATAGTCAACCTCAAAGTCTTCACCATAGTCACCTCAGACCCATAGTCAACCCCATAGTTATCCCCATAGTCAGCCCCATGGTCAGCCCCATAGTCGACCCCATAGGCAGCCCCATAGTCTGCTCCGTTGTCAGCCCCACTGTCTGCCCCATAGTCTTCACCATAGTCACCTCAGCCCCATAGTCAACCCCATAGGAAGCCCCATAGTCGACCTCATAGTCAGCCCCATAGTCACCCCCATAGGTAGCCCCATAGTCAGCCCCATAGTCAGTGCAATAGTCAACCCCATAGTCAGTCCTATAGTCACCTCCAGCCCCATAGTGAGCCCCATAGTCTGCCCCATAGTCAGCCCCATAGTCAGCCCTATAGGCAGCCCCATAGGCAGCCCCATAGTCAACCTTATAGTCAGCCCCATAGTCAACCCCATAGCCAGCCCCATAGCCAGCCCCATAGCCAGTCCCATAGCCAGCCCCATAGTCAGCCCCATAGTCAGCCCCATAGCCAGCCCCATAGCCAGCCCCATAGTCAGCCCCATAGTCAGCCCCATAGTCATCTCCAGCCCCATAGTCAGGTGTAAAAGAGGTTCAGTGCTGTACATCAATAGGATTCGATATGTATCATTTTTTACTGCATCCGTACGCAAACAAGTTTACCTTGACTGATCGGACGTAGTATAAATAAAGAACAAAATAAAAAAAGCCAGCCTCAAGCCGTGCTCTGGTAGTAGAATGGTCCCAGCGCCAACATCAATGTTCCTTCCACTTCCACTTCTCGTGTTGTGACCTTGGCCTGCCTGGTGACCTTGGCCCGGCCTGCCTGGTGACCTTGACCCGGCCGGCCTTGTCCTTAGGGGTCAGACAGAGCCCTGACCGAACTCAGACTTGTTTCTGAATTGAACTAGAACTAGAGCGGTCACGTAATTCAATTCATTAGAAAGATACATAAGTTTGATGGTATAAGACTTTAAGGCAACCAAAAGCTATAAAAATTAAAAAGTCTAACAAAAAAAATAACTCCTTGCCATAAGGAAGAAGTATTAAAAACTCAAAGATAGACATGAGACAAACGGATGCTAAATTGACATGCCGATGTACCTCTCAATGTCACGAAACCCGACAAAAAAATTAATTAGTGATATACAAATTCATTATATATACCATACCATTTACATTGTATATTCCATAACATTGTACATACCATTAAAAATAGTACATACAAAATCGGTGGAAAAAAACAAATGATGGCCCTGGAACCTACTGAAAATAGGGTATTTATACCCTAGTATACACATCCAGAATAAATATAACTTTAAAAAAGATCAAGGTTAATGCCTGATATTATAGAGAAAAACCTAGCAAGCGTTCTATTCAACTTGTTAAAATACCTGCCTGTCTAATAGTTTTAAGACAATTTATAGGTTAAGCTCTAGTAAATAAGTACGTTTCCCACGGGACCAGACTGCCTTGAGTTTGGAAGAATTGTAATATTATTATCGAAATAATCAAAATTATTATCCAAGGTTAAAAGAAAAAAAAAACAACGTTCAGTTACCCTGTCAATCACCCCGAATACAGGTCTTTTTTCAGGTCAACCTTATCAACGTTCTTCTATTGTTTATGAATGATTAGACGAAATTACCAATATCGCGGCGAAAAGTAGCTTTTTATCTGAGGACTACTTTGGCACACTCAAATCCAAAGGATGTAAAAAGAAAAAAAATAGAGAGAGTCAATCGTGATCCTTTTGAACAAAATTTGATTTGATTTAAAATAAATGCTATTCTTTCGTCAATAGATGCAAATAAACCTAACAGACTTGTTTCTGTTATTTCTGGAATCTGTGAATCCTAGTTGACCCCATTGGATATCTATCCTAAATATCTAATGGGCGTTGGATACCAGTTGCCAATGTTAAGTCTATGGGGTAAAATACCAGGGGTAAGATAATTATATAGAACTGCATCGAGAATCGTATAACTTCTATTTTATGATTCGTGTGCGGTTCTGGATTTATCTTACCCCTTTCTATCGTTTATATAACATCACAACTTCAGAATAATAAGAATATACTTAGCAAATCCACTATGCCACGGCCGTGGCGTAGTATTGTCACTTTACCAGGGTGATCGTTGAGTATATTTTTCTAATGGAATTCCTATGGCTAGACTTGTACCAGGGGTGAGATAAAACGTGGTTTTACACTACAGGCGGGCGAGGCAGGGGCCCGTTTAATAATCTAGGTTCGTACATGAAGACCCCTTTCTTTATGTCGTACAAGGGCTTTTGTTTAGAGATATTTAAGTCTGTTCGCAAAGATAGTATTAGCCGTCCATAAGGTCGTCCATAAGTGTTGAATAAAGTTGACCCACATCGCCCCTAAGTCTCTATGGCATACAGAAAAGAGTCAACATATATGATCCTAGATTATTAATCAGGCCCCTGGCTTGTTACGTTAACGTCATTTTATTTTAGGCATTATATGAGAAACCTGTGAATGTTTAGGGTCAGAGCTTTTATTATCCATCGTATACAAATCCCCCATTGAAAATGTATGGGGACTCAGTAAACCATAAACCCATTGTATACAACATGTCAGATACCATAACTGTGGTATACGGAATCAAACCTGTGGTATACGGCCTCAAAACCATGGTATACGGGGAAAATAGTCCCTTTGCGCTATAGACCAAAGAAATAGTCCCTATTGTTGTACCTTTTAATATGGCAATAACTGGGTTTAATTCATTGGAGAAGATGGATAATAAATACAATAAACGATGGTTTTGTAGACAGGCGGCTCGGTAAACCACTCGAGGTTGATGTCGTAATACACTCGCTAGCGCTCGTGTATTACTACGCGTCAACCGCTCGTGGTTTACGGCCGCCTGTCCACAAAACCATCGATTATTGTCTATGTATCCCATTAAGTTTAAATCGCGCAGTTCAAGGCGTGTATTAAGTAGAGATTTAAACAAGATGGTCCTTAGGTATCTAGTCTTCATTAAGAGTATGATGGTCAGGAAAGAGTTTATATTTGTCCTCCTAATTCTCTTATAGACTGGTTGATCAGCTTTGTTAATATGTTTGTGTCTATAAAGGACAAGTATATGAAACGACTCATACAATGCAGGCCTAGCCGTGTGAATTACGTAGCGATTCAAACTCGATGGGATACGAGCTCTGACCCTAAACTTGAATAGGTTTCTGAATTTATCTCACCCTTCACATTGACTAATGGCCTAAAATTGTGACATAATCCCCTGTTGGATATTTTTTTTCAAGATATGTCATGGGCGTTGGATACGAGTTCCCTATGTTAAGTCTATGGAGAAAAAATACCAGAGGTGAGATAAAGACTGAAGTAACACAATCTCCTCTGAAGAGAAGAAAACCCGCCCATGGTGGTCACACTACAGCAGGCTGGGGAAGGGGGGGGGGGGGCTGTCATTTACTGCCTGGTCCCTTCAGCAGCAGGTTCCGTGCTAGACTGGCTTCTGTCCTTGCATATTATCCTACCCCTAATAAAAAACTCCATAGGCTTAACATTAGCGGACTGTATTTGGTCTACGGTGCAGGAAAATGAAATTTATTGCTCTAGTGGGATACAGTTGTCAAATGACGTCATTTGAAAAGCGACCAATGATTATCACTGATTATCGGTGAGTTTTATGTTATTTCTTATTTATTGTTAGGGGTAGGATAAATTCTAAACCAAACGAGTTCAAGTTAGTCGAGTTGTTTATTGCACTCTGGCAGTGTCGCGTATCACTGCACTCGGCTTCGCCTCACGCAGTAAACACGACATTGCCGTCGTGCAATAAACAACAACACGACTAACTCTCGTTTGGTTTCTCCTAACTATGGCTACCCTCATCGCTGGGATACAGGGATACTGGCTCCTGTCCCTGTATCCTATGGCTACCCTCCTCGTTGGGATACAGGGATACTGGCTCCAGTCCCTGTATCCTATGGCTACCCTCCTCGCTAGGATACAGGGATACTGGCTCCTGTCCCTGTATCCTATGGCTACCCTCCTCGCTAGGATACAGGGATACTGGCTCCAGTCCCTGCATACTATGTCTACCATCCTCGCTGGGATACAGGGATACAGGCTCCAGTCCCTCATCCTATGGCGACCCTCCTCGCTGGGATACAGGGATACTGGCTCCAGTCCCTGCATCCTATGGCTACCCTCCTCGCTGGGATACAGGGATACTGGCTCCTGTCCCTGCATTCTATGGCTACCCTCCTCGCTGGTATACAGGGATACTGGCTCCGGTCCCAGCATACTATGGCTACCCTCCTCGCTGGGATACAGGGATAGTGACTCCAGTCCCTGCATCCTATGGCTACCCTCCTCACTGGGTTACAGGAGACTGGCTCCAGTCCCTGCATCCTATGTCTACCCTCCTCGCTGGGATACAGGGATACTGGCTCCAGTCCCTGCATCCTATGGCTACCCTCCTCGCTGGGATACAGGGACTGGTACAATCGGTAATGGTGTTGGATTTCTGGTGCTGTTTAGCGCCAGTATTTCCAACACTCTCCATACAGATATCCTGGCTACTGGTCAGATATCTGATGGGAGATTGATACCTTCTCATTTTGATCTTCACAGTCAGAAATAGGCGATATTTATTGCTATGACAACACAGGCGGCCAGGGAACTGGAGGGGTATGAGGAAGTATAGGGTTACAGGGAGTGGCTTGGGGCCATAAACAGGAGATTATGTTCATAGTGGACAAGTCTTTGATTCATGGGCCAGTCAAAGAAGGATACATACTTTAATGAACCTTATTCTTATTGTGTTGAACTATTTGATAAATGTTCCTAATCAAAGACTTGAGCAAGTCTGGGTCCGTGCGAGCAGTGGACACCCCCCCCCCCCCCTCGGCGACCCCCCCCCCCCCCCATGCCGGTCACCACCCCCCCCCCCCCGCCCCGCCCGCTGTCCCGTCACTTAGCGCCGGGCCCGGAGCTGCCGACTCCCGGGGTGAGACAACAATTAGATACACCGCCCGGACCGCCGGCGGAAGATCGGGGAGGAGAGTGAGGGCTGGTGGGTATATAAAGGGCTGAAAACAGAGAGCCCGGGAGGAGAGTGAGAGCTGGTTGGTATATAAAGGGCTGCCAGCAGAGAGTAAGGGAGGAGAGTGAGAGCTGGTTGGTATAAAAGGGCTGAAACAGAGAGTCAGGGAGGAGAGTGAGAGCTGGTTGGTATATAAAGGGCTGCCAGCAGAGAGTCAGGGAGGAGAGTGAGAGATGGTTGGTATATAAAGGGCTGCCAGCAGAGAGTCAGGGAGGAGAGTGAGAGATGGTTGGTATATAAAGGGCTGCCAGCAGTAAGTCAGTGAGGAGAGTGAGAGCTGGTTGGTATATAAAGGGCTGAAAACAGAGAGTCAGGGAGGAGAGTGAGAGCTGGTTGGTTTATAAAGGGCTGAAAATAGAGAGTCAGGGAGGAGAGTGAGAGATGGTTGGTATATAAAGGGCTGCCAGCAGTAAGTCAGGGAGGAGAGTGAAAGCTGGTTGGTATATAAAAGGTAGGTGTTATATAAAGGGCATTTAGACTCTGTAATTGGTGGATAAATACACAATAATGACTGGTTTTGGTTACGAGTGGCCATAATCTCCGAGTAGTTAACGCGTAGTAATATTCGAGTGATTAGCGAGGATATTACATTGCAACTATGAGGAGATTACGGTCATTCGTATGCAGAACCAGTCGTTTTTGTATTTATTACCCACCTACAAGATTGATAACAAACCTATTGCAATTAAAAAGTTTCTGTAAGCCATTTAGTTCCAGACATCACAGCACTATCAAGTGTAGCAGTAATTCGGTGTAGACCAATAATATAGTTCGCCACTAACCTGTACTTTTTGCATGCAAAGTGTGTTATGACAGTGATTTCTGATGGTCAATGAGATTATTATGATTTATTCTAAATAATTAGCATTGAATGAACATTCAAGAAACCTATTTCGAAGTACATGATAATTCAACCTCATTATGGACAGGACTATTTTTCCAGAATCTCCTGATATGCCAGAATCTCCAGTTAGCTAATTCTAGGTGCCCTATACATTTCCTATGGAGTCTCCGTAATCGGTGGGTAATAACAATCTGATTGTGACCATAGTTTGTAAGTCTCCCCTTTATTCTAGTGGTGCCATAAACTGCAAGAACATCAATTCTTCTCAAAAAAGGGCAATATGATCAGAATGGTCAACACCATCCCACAGACAGTGTGCAGTATGTGTCTGTACCACAATACTGTACCTGATACAGGTTACCAGTTTACACACTACTAACACACCATCACACAGACAAGTGTATGTCACAGTGTGCAGTATGTGTCTGTACCACAATACTGTACCTGATACAGGCTACCAGTTTACACACTACTAACACACCATCACACAGACAAGTGTATGTCACAGTGTGCAGTATGTGTCTGTACCACAATACTGTACCTGATACATGTTACCAGTTTACACACTGCTAGCACACCATCACACAGACAAGTGTATGTCACAGTGTGCAGTATGTGTCTGTACCACAATACTGTACCTGATACATGTTACCAGTTCACACACTACTAACACACCATCACACAGACAAGTGTATGTCACAGTGTGCAGTATGTGTCTGTACCACAGTACTGTGCCTGATACATGTTACCAGTTCACAGACTACTAACACACCATCACACAGACAAGTGTATGTCACAGTGTGCAGTATGTGTCTGTACCACAATACTGTACCTGATACATGTTACCAGTTTACACACTGCTAACACACCATCACACAGACAAGTGTATGTCACAGTGTGCAGTATGTGTCTGTACCACAATACTGTACCTGATACATGTTACCAGTTCACAGACTACTAACACACCATCACACAGACAAGTGTATGTCACAGTGTGCAGTATGTGTCTGTACCACAATACTGTACCTGATACATGTTACCAGTTCACAGACTACTAACACACCATCACACAGACAAGTGTATGTCACAGTGTGCAGTATGTGTCTGTACCACAATACTGTACCTGATACATGTTACCAGTTCACACACTACTAACACACCATCACACAGACAAGTGTATGTCACAGTGTGCAGTATGTGTCTGTACCACAATACTGTACCTGATACATGTTACCAGTTCACAGACTACTAACACACCATCACACAGACAAGTGTATGTCACAGTGTGCAGTATGTGTCTGTACCACAATACTGTACCTGATACATGTTACCAGTTCACACACTACTAATACACCATCACACAGACAAGTGTATGTCACAGTGTGCAGTATGTGTCTGTACCACAGTACTGTGCCTGATACATGTTACCAGTTCACAGACTACTAACACACCATCACACAGACAAGTGTATGTCACAGTGTGCAGTATGTGTCTGTACCACAATACTGTACCTGATACATGTTACCAGTTCACAGACTACTAACACACCATCACACAGACAAGTGTATGTCACAGTGTGCAGTATGTGTCTGTACCACAATACTGTACCTGATACATGTTACCAGTTCACACACTACTAACACACCATCACACAGACAAGTGTATGTCACAGTGTGCAGTATGTGTCTGTACCACAATACTGTACATGATACAGGTTACCAGTTTACATACTGCTAACACACCATCACACAGACAAGTGTATGTCACAGTGTGCAGTATGTGTCTGTACCACAATACTGTACCTGATACATGTTACCAGTTCACACACTACTAACACACCATCACACAGACAAGTGTATGTCACAGTGTGCAGTATGTGTCTGTACCACAGTACTGTACATGATACATGTTACCAGTTTACACACTACTAACACACCATCACACAGACAAGTGTATGTCACAGTGTGCAGTATGTGTCTGTACCACAGTACTGTACATGATACATATTACCAGTTCACAAGGTGGGTGTAGGGCGTTTGACTGTTGGTGTGACTGAGGGGTTAGTGATTGATGAGGTGCGTACATTCTTTACAGAGGGCGGGTGTAGGTTCTGTGACTGTTGATGGGACTGAGGTGATGAGTGAATGATGAGGTGCGTACATTCTTTATGCAAGGCGGGTGAAGGTCGTGTGACTGTAGGTGTGTCTGAGGTGCGGAGTGAACGATGAGGTGCGTACATTCTTTATGCAAGGCGGGTGTAGGTCGTGTGACTGTAGGTGTGTCTGAGGTGCGGAGTGAACGATGAGGTGCGTACATTCTTTATGCAAGGCGGGTGTAGGTCGTGTGACTGTAGGTGTGACTGAGGTGAGGAGTGAATGATGAGGTGCGTACATTCTTTACGCAGGGCGGGTATAGGTCATGTGACTGTTGGTGTGACTGAGGTGTGCGATAGTGAATGATGAGGTGCGTACATTCTTTATGCAGGGCGGGTATAGGTCATGTGACTGTTGGTGTGACTGAGGGGTTAGTGAAACATGAGGTGCGTACATCCTTTATGCAGGGTGCGTATAGGTCATGTGACTGTTGGTGTGACTGAGGTGTGGGTTAGTGGATGATGAGGTGCGTACATTCTTTACGCAGGGCGGGTATAGGTCATGTGACTGTTGGTGTGACTGAGGTGTGCGATAGTGAATGATGAGGTGCGTACATTCTTTATGCAGGGCGGGTATAGGTCATGTGACTCTTGGTGTGACTGAGGTGTGGGTTAGTGGATGATGAGGTGCGTACATTCTTTGCGCAGGGCGGGTATAGGTCATGTGACTCTTGGTGTGACTGAGGTGAGGAGTGAATGATGAGGTGCGTACATTCTTTACGCAGGGCAGGTATAGGTCATGTGACTCTTGGTGTGACTGAGGGCTTAGTGAGTGATGGGGGGAGTACATTCTTTACGCAGGGCAGGTATAGGTTGTGTGACACTTGGTGTGACTGAGATGAGGGGTGGAGCTTAGTGAGTGATGGGAGGAGTATATTCGTTACAACAGGCAGGTATAGGTGACAGACGGACGACCATTGACGGCCCACTTTGACACGTCAAAGCCCCGGATGTAACCGAGACGATTGTGCCGTGTAGATTTGTCTCCACTGCGCATGATCAGCAGACAGCGGGCGGAAGTGATACCCAGAGGCTGACCTGACCTAGCTTTACTTCCGGAACACATCACTCACCCCATCACGTGATCTCCTTTACGAGACCTGGTTGGCTCCTTCTCTTTCTCAGTCAATATCTCGCGGTCGGCGAGATCACGCCGAGAGAGGGCGAGAGGTGAGAGTTCCCGCCGTTTCTCGTCGGTGAAGGTCTGGAGATCTCGCGGACTCGCGCCCCGGGCCACGAGATCTGAGGCGCCACTAGTTGGTTGTGATTGAGGGGACTGGCACAAGGGGGCGTTGCAGTCTACGCCTACAGCGCATGCGCGGGCATCAGGGCCGACAGCTTTATTAGAAAACGGACTCAAAGGAGCAGACGACAACCAACCGGAAGTCGGTGGCGCCATCTCGCGGTTTGCATAGTATAGTGAAGCCCAGCGGAACGAGCGATAAAAAACAGCGAGAGTTCAGCGAGGAAACAACGAGCGGCCAACGAGAGGTGAAACCCGCTCTAATCGTGTTGATTAAGTGCGGGTAATTAATCCGGTTATAGTCGTCCGTAATTCACTTTTTGATTCCGGGTGATTGTAAGAGCAATTATCCGTTTAACCTCAGAGAACAGCGGGGGAGGGGTGTGTGTGGGGGGAGGGGGGAGCTCGGATGTGATTAACGTTAGCAGGTGTAGCGTGATGTTACATGCACTATTACGTTAATGTGCTACAAGGGAGGTTAAATCAATGTCACAATACGGCAATTATAGCGTGATGCTGCATAGAGTGTTATGTTAATTTCACATTAAGGCAAGTTTAGCCTGATGCCGCATAGAGTGTTAGTTCATGTTACTTTTACGGCAAGTGTAGCGGGGTGCTACATAAGGCGTTATTTTTATTTCATGTCACGTTAAGGCAAGTTTAGCGTGATGCTACATAAAGCGTTATGTTTATTTCACATTACGGCAGGAGTAGCGTGGTGCTACATATACCGTTACAATAATGACACGTTAAGGCAAGTGAAGTGTGGTGCTACATAAAGCTTTATGTTTATTTCGCATGAAGGCTGTTGTAGCGTGATGATACAACAGCTGTTAAATTAATGTCATGTTAAGGCAGGTGTAGCTACATAGAGTGTTATGCTACATAGAGTGTTATGCTTATTTAAGGTTAAGGCAGGAGTAGCGTGATGCTACATAGAGTGTTATTTTTATTGCAGGCTAAGGCAGATGTAGGGTAATGCTGAACAAGGTGTTATGTTAATGTCACAATACGGCAGTTGTACCATGATGAATCCAACCCTTCACATTGACTAATAAGCTAACATTTGGGACATAACTCCCTATTGAGTATATTAAAAAAAAATACTCCATGGCCATTAGATACGAGTTCCCAATGTTAAGTCTATGGAGAAAAAATATCTGGGGTGAGATAAAGCGTGGTGCTACACTGCAGGTGTGGGCGGTATGTTACATCAACGTCCTGTTGAGGTAGTCATTATATAGGAAACTATGAAAACCTACAGTCAGAGCTTGTATCCCGTCAACTTTGAATCCCATAGTAATTCACAAGGCGAGGCTGCATGAATTACATAGCGACCCAAAGTGATGGGATCGAGCTCTGACTCTTAACTTGAATAGGTTTCTGAATCTACCTCACCTTTCATGTTGACTAATGGGGTAATCTTTGTGACATAATCCCCCATTAAGTATATTTTTTTATACACTCCATTGGCATTGGATACTTAGATGGCTGCGTTTATCAATGCTGCCGGATCTACTTTCGTTACTTCGTCCCTGATTGGTCCGTTTTTTTATTCACCTCGGGGCATAAAAACGCTCAAAGAAATACACTCAATGTTAAACCTATGGCGTTTTTTATTAGGGGTAGGATAAGAGTTCCCAATGTTAAGCCTATGGACGTTTGAATACCTGTTGTTCTTTAGTGCAGTCGGGGGACGAGGGTCGCACGTTATGTTAACTTTACGTTACAGCCTGCCTAACGGCTGACCTCTATAATCCCCCATTGAGCATTTTTCTAAATACTCCATGGGCGTTGGATACGAGTTCCCAATGTTAAATTCTAGAACTGCATCGAGAATTGTATAAATAGACACTACTCCATGCATTGGATGTGCCTGAATCGTCATCGAAGCAAAGCTGAGTGACGATTCGAGTGCCGTTCTGGATTTATCTTACCCCTTTCTAGGACGTTAGATAGTATCAGAATATCAGAATAGTTTGAATATACCTAGCAAATCCATATGACGTCATCTCAAATTCACTACGCCACGCCTGTGGCGTAGAATTGTCCCTTTACGGGGGTGATCATTGAGTA
This sequence comes from Alentia gelatinosa, assembly GCA_950022655.1. Taxonomy (NCBI): domain Eukaryota; kingdom Metazoa; phylum Annelida; class Polychaeta; order Phyllodocida; family Polynoidae; genus Alentia; species Alentia gelatinosa. The sequence goes on along the minus strand of OX465580.1, from coordinate 137,264,359 downwards.
TTTTTTCCTTATGTTATTTCTACTGCGAAGCTTGTACCAGGGGTGAGATAATAAGAAAGAAACTGATGAGTGTTTGGTCTGTGTCCTCGATCGCTATCGAGTTTGGAATTTGCAGTAATATGAACGAGGCGATAGCCGAGTGAATATTCTGAAGCACTCCAAACGAGATGGCGAATGGGGACTCAGACCAAGCACGAATATGTTTCTGATTTTATCTTAGCCAGGAAATATTGATCTGTTTATCACCCGTTGAGAATGAGTTACCTTACTCGCAAGCCTGTTGAGAACGAGTTCCTAACATTAAGCCTATGGACGTTTGTTCCAGGCTAAGATAAAGCGTGGTGGTAATTGTGATGTTTCATGATATTATCCTACCCCTAATATGAGTTCCTAATGTTAAACGTATGGAGAAAAATATCGGGGTGAGATAATATCATGAAACATCACTCAATTTCATATGATTGTCATGGCATGAGTTGTCTTCGCGGCATGATATCACGAAGCTGATATTTGTAGCATAAGACAACGAATGGCATATAAACAATCATATGAAATTGAGTGATGTTTAGATTTTATCCTACCCTGTCACATGTTTTTAACTTCATATGTCACCAGTGGCATAAATATTTTATGCCATAACCGTGGCATACAGTTACACCATGTTAAGTCGATGGAGATTTATATAAGGGGTAGAATAATAACCATGGCATACAGTTACACCATGTTAAGTCTATGGAGATTTATATGAGGGGTAGGATAATAACCATGGCATACAGTCACACCATGTTAAGCCTATGGAGATTTATATGAGGGGTAGGAAAATAACCATGGCATACAGTCACACCATGTTAAGTCTATGGAGATTTATATGAGGGGTAGGATAATAACCGTGGCATACAGTTACACCATGTTAAGTCTATGGAGATTTATATGAGGGGTAGGATAATAACTATGGCATACAGTTACACCATGTTAAGTCTATGGAGATTTATATGAGGGGTAGGATAATAACTATGGCATACAGTCACACCATGTTAAGTCTATGGAGATTTATATGAGGGGTAGGATAATAACTATGGCATACAGTTACACCATGTTAAGTCTATGGAGATTTATATGAGGGGTAGGATAATAACCATGGCATACAGTCACACCATGTTAAGTCTATGGAGATTTATATGAGGGGTAGGATAATAACTATGGCATACAGTTACACCATGTTAAGTCTATGGAGATTTATATGAGGGGTAGGATAATAACCATGGCATACAGTTACACCATGTTAAGTCTATGGAGATTTATATGAGGGGTAGGATAAAGGTGGTTCTCCACAACAGGCGGGCGCGGGGGCGGCACGTTACGTTAACTTTACGTTACGCCCTACGTTACACCACACCTAACGACATTCACGTCCGCTCACATTAACCACATTCAATTCCCAGCTCGTGCCCGGGGCCACATTCACACACGGACCTCTCCGCCGCTAATGGATTTATGTTTGAACCTTGGCGGCGGGCGTAATTAAGTTGGAACAGCGACCAAACAGAGCAATCAGCTCGCCGAGTCTACACGGCAGGTGGAGCGAGCGGGCGATCACCGGCAGATTTAGTAGATTTACAAGACATTGTCTGGAGTCTGCTCACTCTCCCCCCCACAGTCCCCGCACTCTCCAACCACAGACACACACTCTCCAACCACAGCGATCACCGGCAGATTTAGTAGATTTACAAGACGTTGTCTGGAGTCTGCTCACTCTCCCCCCACAGCGATCACCGGCAGATTTAGTAGATTTACAAGACGTTGTCTGGAGTCTGCTCACTCTCCCCCCACAGCGATCACCGGCAGATTTAGTAGATCATTTCGTATGACACAGGTTTTCTTCCGGCAACCAGTGAATTAATCTCATTGCTTTCTCTCGAGATTAGCAGATAAAAAAACTACATTACTAAACTTTGATTTCGGCATGGCTCGAAATAAATCATACAAGAAAAAGTATATGTGCCAATAGATCTACAAAAAAGAAGAACAGATTCTAGTTTTTCCCTGCACGAGATTCTCACTCTCGTGGCTCTTCAGTCTCCAGGCCTAGGTCTGGTTCACTCTGTCTCTATGTGCGGGAGCAACTTCAAGCAGATTCGACCAAATTCTATAACGTTTTATAAGTAGTAGGTAACAAGACATTGTCTGGAGTCTGCTCACTCTCCCCCAACAGTCCCCGCACTCTCCCCCACAGACACACACTCTTCAACCACATTGTTAACCCTTTCCTGTCCAATATGCCCCTTAAGTCAGTGTCAGACCCATTGGCTCTGAGCGCGCCGCGCAAACTAGACTGTTGTATTGGGTACAGTACATTAGTTTTATCAAGTTTTAAACATAAATAGAATATTCATTGCACATTTTATACAGTATTAGGTATTTATGTCTGTACTATGCGATGAACTAAAAGTGAATACTGATTTATATTTTTCTATTGTACCAAATGTACCAAATGCTACCTTTTTTCCCTAAAATACCTGTAACACTACCGAAATTGAAACATGGCCCTGAAGCCTACTGAAAATAGGGTGATCTTGCACTCTAGTAGCCTACTCCAGAATAAAAATCAACTTTAAAAAATGAAAAAAGAAAAAGTGATTTCTGGTTCAGCCATCATCCACAGGAAAAACTGTAATACAGTGCCACTGTAGCTAAGGGACAACCAGTTATTATGGGGCACCTAGCTATAGTGTTCTGGCAGCGGGCATCCTGACGCTAAATAAAACACCAGGTGGCGGATCAAGTTATCAAAGAATTTAATTAAAAATATACTTTGCTCATGATTATCTATAGATTATAACAGCAGAAAATAGTGCTTGTCCCCTGACTACAGTTACAATTTCCTGGTGGATGTTGGTGGAAGTTAAAAAGTAGAAATTTAAAAGCCATTTATAACTGCACCCACCACCACCTGTTGTTTTGTTTGTCATGAACACATGATGGGCGACCCTAGGAAACAGTAGCTATATGCCCTATAAAGCCATTTTCAACTGGCCAACGAAAACGGCACCGATCTATTAAAAGCATATCGGACAATGACTTGAAAATTAAAACCCATTTAATATAATGATCTCCAAGTGTTGTAGAACACATACCTAACTTAAAAATCGGGGGATCACCGTGCTAGTTTTATAGATCAATATGATGAAAATTCTATATAAGAATATATAGAAATTCTAAAAAAAAGAGTCTTTTTTTAACATTGTAAAACCCATGTCATTTTCCTCAAATTTTCACAGAATATAGTACATATCTAGTACAACTCATTCATGTTTTAAGAATCATAGGTCACCGTCCTTGTTTTGGAAAGAATTGAAGAAAACCATATTTTTCAGTAGATTTCCTATGTAAATCAAGCCAATGCAAATTGGCCTATTTTACCTATTAAGGTTTGGATAAACTGGACAAAATGTCAAATTTACCCATGTAGAATTAGAATAAATCACAAGAAACCGGTTTTAACTAACAATTGACATCATTTAGAACTCACCAGGTGGCGCCACTGTGAATTGTGGGATATGCCTTTAAGTTCTCCTAAAAGTCGTTGAGTGGTGGTCAACGACTGCACGTAGCTATAAAAGAAAATCGGTAAGGGTGCAGTGTATGCTTTGTTTCTCCCACATTTAACAGGTCCAATCGACTGTTCCCAAAACACAATTACAATTACGGCGGTAGTCTTATTGCATAATCTATGCACATTTAATTGGTGAACACTTCTCTGCATGTCTGTTTCCATTCACCGATCTGGCATCGGTGGTTCCAGACTGCAGATTGGTGGCAAATTGTCGGCCAGTGGAAGATACAGGGATTAACACTTTAGCTACGCTATGATGCCTGAAGGCATTCCTGGGCATACTACTAGTACGCTATGATGCCTGGAGGCATTCCTGGGCATACTACTAGTACGCTATGATGCCTGGAGGCATTCCTGGGCATAGTATGCTGTGATACCTGAAGGCATTCCCGGGAGTAGTACATTATGGTGCCTGAAGGCATTCCTGGGTCTAGTACACTGTGATGCCTGGAGGCATTCCCGGGTATGGTACGCTGTGATGCCTGGAGGCAATCATGGCATAGTACGCTATGATGCCTTGAGGCATCATTTCCGTATTTAGGTAATTGCAATTGTTAAATAAAAAGATTATTTTGATATTATTATATACCTGTGGTAGTATATCCTATACATACGGCCCGCTCCTCACCATGTCGTATTTATATCCGTACGACACCTAGGTGACGTACGGGGTATGTATGTGGCGTACGGGGCATGTACTCACCCAGAAGCAAGGTTAAAAATTGGATATTTTGAGGAATATAATAATAGAGAAACAGGCTGACTGTCTCCGTACGGATAAAATACTTGGTAAAATTGGCGATCAGATGAACCTTTGCCTCTGGCATCGGTTCATCTGATCGCCGATTTTACCGCGTATTTAAACCGTACGCAGACAGTAAGCCTGTTTCTCTTTAATATTTTTCAAACCTATGTAAAACTATTCCATAGCTAGTGTTATTACTATTTTATGAAATCCTAATGGTTTGGATTAACATGAGAGTACTCTGCGTATTGTGGAATGGGCCAGCGTACTACAGGGGTGACAGTGATACTGCAGCGGCGTATTTCTGGCACCTGTTTCAGTAGTTTCGTGCCATGTCTCGGTCGCGTCTTTGACACCATACGGACAGATCAACACAAGTTGCGGCACTTAGGACAAGACAGACCCCAAACACGGTGTGTCCGGTTTCAAAAGTATTAGACCATTTCACTCACTTCCTCTAGCAATTAAGCAATGGAACTTTGACACAAGTAAGAGATACATATAACCTATAATCGTGCCAAGTATAAAGAAAATTAGCAGCTCCGATGCGCTGATATTTGACATAAATTGTGAATATGCGTTTTGAAACCCAACAACATTTTTTCCGCTGTTGCTTGCACTGTTGGTGCCGCTGTTGATGTCTGTCTAGGCCTAATGTAAAGAAACTACTGAAACAGGTTACAGGGTATGTATTTGGTACTATGCAGCGTAGTGAAAGGATTAAAGACAAATGCGGGTAGGTATCGAAATGCCCCCTGGCTTAACACTGGTGCTGCCATCTGTTGCCATGAAAATATAGCAGTTTCTCAAAGACACCAATAGATAAGCACTTACCTTCTTCAGATGGCCTTCACATAGAAGTTAGCATGGTGACATAGTATTTTTAGCATTTCTCATTTGTACATGTATGTTCCCAACTATCATAACCCAGAATTATTTGAAGATAGCAATAGAACATCAGTGTCATTTAGCAGTGTCAAAATATTGCATTTTCCCATAGACACCAATAATTAAGCACTTACATTTTCAGATGGCCCTCCCATAGAAGTTAACATGATGACATGCCATTTTTTTTGCATTTTCTATTTGCTGATATATAGAACTTATATTATCCTGAGTTATTTGCAGATCTAAATAGAATTTAGAAATCACCCGCATTTGTCTTAAATAGCTGCACCCACCACCTGTTGTTTTGTTTTGCGTCAGTGCAAGATGGCCGTCCCTATAATATAGAGGATATGTGCCCTATAGTCAGAATTAAGCAGTTTGCACCGGTGGTCTTTGTTGTGTTGTATCTGCCGCCGTTCTGACGACGTTATATCCTTGTTAAAGAGCCGAGCCGAGTTATAGGATTCATTTTATGGGAGCATTTGAGTGCTTTGTCATTAAACAGCTTCATTTGATGCAGACACACTTAGTTTACTACATTAGAGATAAATTCCTGCTCATTTAAAAAAGCATCATCGTCCATTTAGCCATCAGCACGGATGTTGACCTAATTTTATCAGTCATTGATAACCGGGTAAGTGGGATTTGTGAGGGGAGCCAGTGAAGAGCTCTTACTGCTATAATCCCTCAGCGATATAAAAAGTGATGATGCCTCAGCAGTTTATGTCAGAGCGGGCAAAACAGGCTTCAACTATATAGATACTGCTATACAATGTATCGTTAATATAGTCACGCGACAGAGTAAGAACAGGTTAAATTGCTAACAGGCTACATCTATAACTCTGTCTTCTGTATCGTTAATATAGTCACACGACAGGGTAAGAACGGGTTATATCGCCAACATGCTTCATCTATAACACTGTATAGTGTACCGTTAATATAGTCACGCGACAGAGTAAGAACAGGTTATATCGCTAACAGGCTTCATCTATAACACTGTATAGTGTATCGTTAATATAGTTACGCGACAGAGTAAGAACGGGTTATATCGCTAACAGGCTACATCTATATAGATACTGCTATACAATGTATCGTTAATATAGACAAGCGACAGAGTAAGAACGGGTTAAATCACTAACAGGCTACATCTACACTGCTGTACAATGTATCCTTAATATAATCACGCGACAGAGTAAGAACAGGTTAAATAGCTAACAGGCTACATCTATAACTCTGTCTTCTGTATCGTTAATAAAGTCACGCAACAGAGTAAGAACGGGTTAAATCGCTAACAGGCTACATCTATAATGCTGTACAATGTATCGTTAATATAGTCACGCGACAGAGTAAGAACGAGTTAAATCGCTAACAGGCTTCATCTATAACGCTGTATAGTGTATCGTTAATATAGTCACGCGACAGAGTAAGAACAGGTTATATCGCTTACAGGCTACATCTATACTTCTGTATCATTAACATGGTCACGCGACGGAGTAAGAACAGGTTAAATCGCTAATAGGCTACATCTATAATGCTGTACAATGTATCGTTAATATAGTCACGCGACAGACTAAGAACAGGTTATATCGCTAACAGGCTACATCTATACTTCTGTATCGTTAATATAGTCACACGACAAAGTAAGAACGGGTTAGATTGCTAACAGGCTACATCTATAACACTGTCTTATGTATCGTTAATATAGTCACGCAACACAGTAAGAACAGGTTAAATAGCTAACAGGCTACATCTATAACTCTGTCTAATGTATCGTTAATAGAGTCATCCGAAAGAGTGAGAACAGGCTATATCGCCAACAGGCTACATCTATATTTCTTTATCGTTAATATAGTCACGCGACAGAGTAAGAACGGGTTAAATTGCTAACAGGCTACATCTATACTTCTGTATCATTAATTTAGTCACTCGACAGAGTAAGAACAAGTTGAATCGCTAACAGGCTACATCTATAACGCTGTCTAATGTATCGTTATTTAGTCACACGACAGAGTAAGAACAGGTTAAATCGCTAAAAGGCTTCAACTATACTGCTGTACAATGTATCATTGATATAGTCACGCGACAGAATAAGAACGGGTTAAATCGCTAACAGGCTACATCTATAACACTGTACAATGTATCGTTAATTTAGTCACTTGACAGAGTAAAAACAATACTGCTGTCTATTGTATTGTTAAACTAGTCAATAGGTGTAGGTTGAACTTATGGAGAGCTACATCTATAGCATTCTTTAATGTATCATTAAACTGGTTGCTCGACATTAAGAGTGGGTAGGATCACCAACAAGCTTCATCTGTAACATCATCTATTGTATCGTTAATCTATTCATGAATCAGTTGATGTAAGATAAGGTCGGGATACTGTGATGCTGCATCTATACTGCTGTTATATGTGTTGTTAACTAAGTCAAGTTACTATTACACTACATCTATACTGCTGTTATATGCATTGTTAACTAAGTCAAGTTACTATTACACTACATCTATACTGCTGTTATATGTGTTGTTAACTAAGTCAAGTTACTATTACACTACATCTATACTGCTGTTATATGCATTGTTAACTAAGTCAAGTTACTATTACACTACATCTATACTGCTGTTATATGTGTTGTTAACTAAGTCAAGTTACTATTACACTACATCTATACTGCTGTTATATGTGTTGTTAACTAAGTCAAGTTACTATTACACTACATCTATATTGGTGTTATATATACTATCAATTAGGTCAAGTTACTGTGACACTGTTTCTATACTGCTGTTATATGCATTGTTAACTAAGTCAAGTTACTATTACACTACATCTATACTGTGTTATATGTGTTGTTAACTAAGTCATATTACTATTACACTACATCTATACTGCTGTTATATGCATTGTTAACTAAGTCAAGTTACTATTACACTACATCTATACTGCTGTTATATGTGTTGTTAACTAAGTCATATTACTATTACACTGCATCTATATTGCTGTTATATGCATTGTTAACTAAGTCAAGTTACTATTACACTACATCTATACTGCTGTTATATGCATTGTTAACTAAGTCAAGTTACTATTACACTACATCTATACTGCTGTTATATGCATTGTTAACTAAGTCAAGTTACTATTACACTACATCTATAATGCAGTTATATGTATTGTTGATTAGGTGAAGTTACCTGGCGTTTACACTAGACGACTAAAACGTGACGACTCTAGACCGTCTAGCCTATAGTCATCAGGTGGTGCTCGATTACATAAAATCGAACACACTAGTCATCAAATCAATAATTTCCTCCAGCATTTACACTTTTTGTATTTACTAGTTTCTAGTCATTCACAGATAAAAGTCATCAGATGGTGCAAAATTAAAGAATCGCCACCTAGTATCTTCTAGTGCAAACGCTGGATTACTGTCACACTACATCTATACTGCTGTTATATGCATTGTAAACTAAGTCAAGTTACTATTACACTACATCTATACTGCTGTTATATGCATTGTTATCGAAGTCAAGTTACTATTACACTACATCTATACTGCTGTTATATGCATTGTTAACTAAGTCACGTTATTATTACACTACATCTATATTGCTGTTATATATACTATCAATTAGGTCAAGTTACTGTGAGACTGCATCTATTCTGCTGTTATATGTATCATTGATTAGGTCAAGTTACTGTGAGACTGCATCTATTCTGCTATTGTATCATAAATCCAACAGTCATAGTGAGAGTGAGTACAAGCACAATTTCCTTTACAATGAACCAATTTAGATCAAAGGGTGCCACTTCCAGCTCGACCAGGATGGGCAGCAGGGAGAGTCCATGCTGGTTATATATCCTGATCCTTATCTCAGCTGGTTAAACATAGATATTCATGTTTTTTTCAGAGATTATGTAAAATGCCTATATAGTGATGATAAATAATTCTAAAGTTATCACCATGGAAACCTTGATAAGACAACTTTGAATACGGTGGATAAGAATTTTTCTCAGCAATTATTGTAACATAGACCTGCACTACAGAGGTGGTCCAGTGTCAGGCATGTTGCATTTAAAGACGTGCACCTGCGACCAGATCCGGTAAGGTAAAGGCTAACCTTTAGACAACGTATATAGATTCTCAAAACACGCTATAATGATGTAAGACTATAAACCAATGTCACTGATTATCGCCCATAAAAAAATGAATCTATCAGATCGCTATATATGCATTTTTAATCTTGCAGGTTTTATCTATACCTCTGTGAATGTAAATCTAGTCCCTCAGAATGTAGAAGCGGGTTGGTCTACTAGCTGGTAACATCTCCTGTGCTGTGGCACTGTATTGTCCTCTGGACAGGGAATGGTGGCCCTTTTGTGTGGCTATCCCCCCAGCGGATATATTTAAATATGTATGGATAGATTCGCTTATGTGGACAAACTGGAAAGCCAGCCTTAGGCAAACCCTCAAGCCCCAGAGGAGCCCCGGACGAGCCCATCCTTCACCTGCCCCTCTACTGTTCATCTGGTAACTGGCCGCTGTGTGACTTTATACAGCGCTAAACACGGACTGGGACATATATTCTGTACTGTGTGTTAACGTCTACGATATAATTATACATCGTGGTATGTGGCTGCCATATGACTTTATACAGCGTTAGACAAGGACTGGGACATATATTCTGTACTGTGTGTTAACGTCTACGATATAATTATACATTGTGGTATGTGGCTGCCATATGACTTTATACAGCGTTAAACAAGGACAAAGACATGTATTCCATACTGTGTGTTAATGTCTATGATATAATTTTGCATCGTGGTATGAGGCCGTTCTGTGACTTTAAACAGCGTTAAACAAGGACTGGGACATCTATTCTATACTGTGTGATAATGTCTATGATATAATTATACATTGTGGTAACTCGCCGATCTGTGACTTTATACAGTGTTAGACAAGGACTGGTAGAGGGTCTCTGTACTGTGTGTTAATGTCTACGATATAATTATACATCGTGGTATGTGGCTGCCATATGACTTTATACAGCGTTAACCCCGGACTGGGACATATATTCTGTACTGTGTGTTAATGTCTACGATATAATCATACATCGTGGTATGTGGCTGTTCTGTGACTTTATACTGCGTTAAACAAGGACAAAGACATGTATTCTGTACTGTGTGTTAACGCCTATTATATGATTATGTGTTAACATCTATGATGTGATTGTACATCGTGGTAATTGGCCGCTCTGTGACTTTATACAGTGTTAAACAAGGACTGGGACATGTATTCTGTACTGTGTGATAACGTCTATGATATAATCATACATCGTGGTATGTGGCCGCTCTGTGACTTTATACTGCGTTAAATAAGGACTGGGACATGTATTCTGTACTGTGTGTTAACGTCTATGATATAATTATACATCGTGGTAACTTGCCTCTCTGTGACCTTATACAGCGTTAAACAAGGACTGGGACATGGTCTTTGTACTGTGTGATAATGTCTATGATAGTATTGTACATTGCTAACTGGCAGTTATACAACTTTTTTATCTTACCGCACATATAAATATCCCTAGACTTAACAAGGTGTGACTGTATGCCATGGTTATGCCATGTATCATTTATATGAAATGGATAACATATGCAAATAAAAACATGTGATGGGATAGGATAAAATCTAAACATCACTCAAATTCATATAATTGCTTGGATGGCGTTCATTTCTTCCGCCACAGATATCACTCAGGCATGCTTTATGATATCATTCTGCAAAGACAATGCACGCCATATAAGCAATCAAATGAGATTTTGTGATGTTTCTTGATGTACAGTATCAAACAAGGGCTAAGACACGGTCTTTATACCGTTTGTTAGCGTCTATGATATTATTGTACATCGTGGTAACTGTTGATATAGAGGAAACCTATGAAAGTTTAGGGTCAGAGCTCATATCCCATCGAGTTTGAATCGCATAGTAATTCATAAGGCAAAGCCGTGTGAATTGCAAAGTGATTCAAACAAGATGGGATTGAGCTCTGACCCTAAACTTGAATGGGTTTCTGAATTCATTTCACCCTTCACATTGACTAATGGGCTAGCATTTGTGACATAATCCCCCATTGGATATTTATCCTAAATATCTCATGGGCGTCGGATACGAATTCCCAAAGTTAAGTCTATGGAGAAAAAACGGCTGAGATAAATCTTGGTAACTGGCTGCTATATGACTTTATACAGTGTTAAACAAGGACTGGGACATGTATTCTGTACTGTGTGTTAACGTCTATGATATAATTATACATCGTGGTAACTGGCCGCTATATGACTTTATACAGTGTTAAACAAGGACTGGGACATGTATTCTGTACTGTGTGTTAACGTCTATGATATAATTATACATCGTGGTATGTGGCTGCTAAATGACTTTATACAGCGTTAAACAAGGACTGGGACATGGTCTCTGTACTGTGTGTTAACGTCTATGATATAATTATACATCGTGGTATGTGGCTGCTAAATGACTTTATACAGTGTTAAACAAGGACTGGGACATGGTCTCTGTACTGTTTGTTAATTAGTTTTCTTTTCCTTTAGGTTTTTGTTCACACTTGTGGATTCAGCTTGGTTACAAAATGTACAAATCCTCCGCTCTCTCCAGATCAAATACTCCGTGAGTATCATTAGCTGTCCAAATATTGGACTTCAGATTCATACCGGTTTCTGTGGGTACGTAGATAGAATATAAAGCGAAGACCATAGAAACTGGTAAAATGTCTAAGATGTTATCATACATTTAACCCTTGAAGGACGCATGATGTTTGGAGACATCACCACACTAAAGATGCATGATGCCTTGAGGCATCATTTTTCCAATATTTACAAAAAATGTTTTATCAAAAAACATAACTGAGCAATATTCATGAAATTTCCATAAGATGTAGATATGATATCATATTCCATGTTTCAGATGTTCCAAAAGAAATATGATATTTAGAATCATGTTTCATATCACATGATCATAAACTCGAATTATATGTTTTGCCGATTATATAGCCGTCCTCGAGCGAGACAAAGTACCACCAGCACCCGTCCTTACGGAAGTAGCTCGGTCACAGGCACCCGTCCTTAAAGGGTTCAGTCATGAAAGCCCGTTTATTCATGATCTGATATTTAAAGTGGGGTGTCCACTGCGTTCCGACACACTACGACACACTACGACAATCCTTCCAACAAGCGTAAAACGGGATTCACACGGTGGGATTCATGTACCTCACAGGCCGTTTGTCTGAGACAAATCCTGTTGAGATTTGGTACTGGAACACAATCTCCTCGTGTGAATGACAGGCTTTCATTTTGCTGAGACAACTTTTTTCTCTTGCAATTGTCGGCGACAATCGCCCCTAACAAGGAACAGAATCTCATGAGATTTTGACTTTAAACAGGTTTAAAATTTAGAGGGACATTTTGGTGAGACAAATGTATTTCACACGTTCTCCCCCAATCTGTGAGTCTCAGCGGTCTCAAATAACACCTATTCACACGGGGAAGTACCCTGAGTCGGCGACTGTGTGCCCTGTGTACCCTGTGTACCCTGTGTAGGGGTGTAGGGTTGAGACTATGTACCTGTTAAATCTTCTCATGTGAATTGAATGCGCCATGTTCCCCTGAGACTGTAGAACACCCCAATCTGTGAAACTTTGTTCCCAGTTGGAAATAGTAGCCGACTGGTGCAAAGGTGTGAAGTACACCAGTCTCAGGTCCATTTGTCCCACCGTGTGAATCCCATTTTACAACACGGAATCGAACGTTTTTGGGTTTTTGTCGTAGCGGTGGACACACCGTTCCGACACGGCTTCCGACACACTACGACACACCCCAACATGGCTACGACACAGCGCCCGTGTCGTAGCCGTGTCGTAGCCCTTCCGACAAAATTAAGAGGTCGGCTTGTGTCGGAGTGTATCGGAGTGTGTTGGTACCATGGCAACCTTTCTTTTCCCGCCAAACCGTTACGACACACTCCGACAAGGCTTTACGACACACTCCGACACACCCCGACAGATCCCTTCCGACAGATTTTCTTTGTCGTAGTGTGTCGTAAGCCTTGTCGGAGTGTGTCGGAAGCAGTGGGTACCCCCCTTTAGAATCCCTACAGACTTATCATCACCAGCTGGGAGTTATAATACATATAATATTTGACTATTATTCATATATAATCCATTAAAATGGTTCAATGTTATAAATGAGATTGCAATCTCTTATCTAAAGTAATATCACATGGAGTACACTTATGTAACAGAAATCACGCTTGTATGTAAGACAGTGGAAGATCTGCCTGTGAGCAGAACTGTTCTTTTTGCTCAATAAAAAAAAAAGAAAAAAAAAAGACACTACCATGGAATTCACTATAATACGAATGGTTGTTGCTATGCCGTAAAAAAGCCATCAACCCTCCAAGGATCTAACATTCTACCAGCTTGATGGACCAAAGCAATGGGGATAGACGCGAATATCACTGCAGTAAGTCCGAGGTTAATGCCTGCAATTGTCCATTCCCATTTCCCTCCTGCAGTGGTAGCAGGCCTACGGTAGTATAGACAATATATACAGATATTGATTGAGGATAAATCGTGGCGATATTAATCTATAGCAGTACGGGATGGATTCACCTCCATTATAGGGTATATATATCGATATAAGTGTCTGTGTTTAAAACGCAACCGGTTTTCATACAGATAATGTTACTTCCACTCCCTGTGGAGAAGTCTAATGATGATGGAGGGGCGCTCAAATCGCAGCCCATTAAACATTAAAGCCCATGACGGCTTTGTAAGGCCTCCTCTGATTGGCCAGCAGGCGGGCGGAGCCACCTGGTGGCAGCGTCTGTAATGAGCTCTGCTGAGTGCCACACGCCTCACTTTCGTCACACTGCGCCGTATTGATTTTAACGACGGGTGCTATATATCATCTCACCCTTTTAAAGGCATATCGGACAATTTACACAGGCGCCACCTGGTGATTTTTTAAATATTTCCAATTATCAGTCAGAACTGGGTTCTTGAGATTTATTCTTATTCTGAATGAGTAAATTTAATGTTTTGTCCGGTTTATCCGATTTTAATAGGTATTATAGGTTAATTTACATTTATTTGATTGATAAAGGTAATGTATTGAAAAATATGACCTATGAATTTTGAAACTCAAATATGTAGTACTAAATTCTGTGAAAGTTTGAAGAGAGTGACATGGATTTTACAATGTGAAAAGCATCTTCTTAGAACTTCTATATATTCTTTCATCAAATTGTCATAATATTGATCTCTAAATCAAAACTAGCACGGTGACACTCAATTTTCAAGCTATATAAGGACGGTGACCTAAACATTTTTAAACTCATATGTGTAGTTCTATACATCTACTATATTCTGTGAAAGTTTGAGGAAAATGACAATATGAAAAACAACTTTTTAGAATCCCAATGTATTTTATTATAAGATTGTCATAATATTGAGCTCTAAGGGGGTGCGTCCACCAACCACGACAGGGCTGCGACAACGGCTTTCCGACAGGGTCCACGACAGATCTACGATTGGAAGCCTTGTCGTAGCCTTGTCGTGGTTGGTGGACCACAGTTCCCGACAAGAGGCTACGACAAGGTCACGACAGGCTGCGACATGAAGCTTGTGGGGGGCCTGTCGGGGGCCTTCCGACAAGGTTATGACAAAATCGAACATGTTGGAGCCGTGTCGTGGCATGTCGTGGCGTGTCGGGAGGTTGTCGCAGAGATCTAGGATAGAATATTTAGGTGGAGCGTGCACTTCCCGACAGGCTGCGACAAGGGGTCACGACAGCCCCCCTTCTCACGACAAGGCTGCGACAAGGCTGCGATTGGAACTTTCTTGTCGGCTTGTGTCGCAGCCCTGTCGTGGTTGGTGGACGTCCCCCCTTAATCAAAAACTATTTAAGATATATATGTGTTCTACAACACTTAAAGATCATCATGTTCAAGTTTCAGGAAAATGGCATGGGTTTTAATTTTCAAGCCAAATTGTCCGATATGCCTTTAAAGAGCAGTCTCATCTGAAAGGTGCTCGCAAATTGTCCTGCGATCATCGGCAAACATTTAAACTGGATTCCGAGTGGTTGCCTGCTCTGTGTACAGCCTGAGGGCAGGCAGAATGCTCGCTTTGTGTGCTTAATGCGGCTCGCTAACACGTCTATTACTGATTTATACCATACGTCCATGGGCTTCACAGTTTGTCAGTTAGACAACTTTATTACTGAGATTGAATCTCACGCTCATTTTGTTTATTGTGTTAGAGGCACCATCATAGATTGCTGTCTTTTTAGTGCCAGTTTTCACTGGTTGTTACATCAGCTTTCCAGTTTTCTATGGCAATGCACGTTTTTATTTTCAGTATGTTTATGGTTGGTATAAATTAGAGATATTATAGATTGAAGCTGATAATCGGGGATGACAGATGGGGTTTACATAGAAGTAGCCTTTGAAAGTTTACGGTCAGAGCTCAAATCCCATCGAGTTTGCATCGCGTAGTAATTCACAAGGCAAAACCACGTGAATTACGTTGAAATGCAAATGAGATGGGATCGAGATCTGACACTAAACTTGAATAGGTTTCTGAATTTATCTCACCCATCACATTGACTAATGGCCTACATTTGTGACATAATCCCCCATTACTCAATGGGCATTGGGTACGGGTTCCAAATGTGAAGTCTATAGGAAAATATACCAAAGGTGAGATAACGGTCTATTACTGATTTATACAATACATGCATGGCCATCACAGTTTGTCAGTTATACAACTCTATTACTGAGATTGAATCTCACGCTCATTTTGTTTATTGTGTTAAAAGCACCATCATAGATTACCGTCCTTTTAGTACAGGTTTTCACTATTCACGTTTAGGGTCAAAGCTTGATCCCATCTCGTTTAAATCACTACATCATTCACATTGACTAGTGGACTAATATTTGTGACATAATCCCGCATTGGATATTTTTCCTAAATACTCCATGGGTGTTGGATACAAGTTTCCAATGTTAAGTATATGGAGAAAAAATACCAGGGGTGGGATAATGATACCATACGTCCATGGGCTTCACAGTTTGTCAGTTAGACAACTTTATTACGGAGATTGAATCTCACGCTCGTTTTGTTTATTGTGTTAAAAGCACCATCATAGATTGTTGTCTTTTTAGTGCTGGTTTTCACTGGTTGTTATATCAGTTTTCAAGTTTTCCATGGCAATGCACGTTTTCATTTTCAGTATGTTTTTGTGAGGTATAAAATAGAGATACTGTGGTGGTCGCTGCCTGTCTAGCAGGTTGGATGACCCCAATCCGGAACGCTAGTTCCAGGCAGGATCCCACCCTACGCACTTACGTAGGTTGGTTCGGTTTTCGGTTAGTTTGCACAGACCTATTCACACATAACACAACAACGTCACTTAATAAACAAGGGTGTTTATTAATCACTTACTTCCCGGAAAGATCTGGAAGATCTTCCCCACAAGTACAGTACCCTACCACATAGGTGCTAGGTAACGCTGGATAGGCCAATCCGGAGGATTAGCCTAACCACCAGGAAGGTTACAAGAACCCGCCTGCAAAGTGAGGGCCCAAGGATCCGTTCCGTAGAAGGGACGCGCGAGGACAGCCTGTCGACCTACTGTGAACGCTGAGTATATATACTAAGCGTTACGTAATCCCGGTCTCCGCCGCGCCACTCTCGTGTGCGGCGTTGTCCGGAATCACTGCACAGTAAGGATCGGCATATCGCGCCACCTTCCGTGAAACAAACGAACACTGCTGGATTCCCGTCCCACTACAATACTATAGATTGAGCCTGATAACCGGGGATGACAGGTGGGGTTTATATAGAAGTAGCCTATAAAAGTTTACAGTCAGAGCTCATATCCCATTGAGTTTGAATCGCGTAGTAATTCACAAGGCAAAGCCATGGGAATTAGGTAGAGATCCAAACGAGATGGGATTGAGATCTGACCGTAAACTTTCATAGGTTTCTGAATTTATCTCATCCATTACATTGACTAATGGCCTACATTTGTGACATAATCCCCCATTACTCAATGGGCATTGGGTAGGGGTTCCAAATGTGAAGTCTATAGGAAAATATACCAAAGGTGAGATAATGGTCTATTACTGATTTATACAATACGTGCATGGCCATCACAGTTTAACGGTTATACAGCTTTATTACTGAGATTGAATCTCACGCTCATTTTGTTTATTGTGTTAATGGCACCATCATAGATTACCGTCCTTTTAGTACTGATTTTCACTATTCATGTTTAGGGTCAAAGCTTGATCCCATCTCGTTTAAATCACTAAATCATTCACATTGACTAGTGGACTAACATTTGTGACATCATCCCGCATTGGATATTTTTCCTGAATACTCCATGGGTGTTGGATACAAGTTTCCAATGTTAAGTATATGGAGAAAAAATACCCGGGGTGGGATAATGATACCATACGTCCATGGGCTTCACAGTTTGTCATTTAGACGACTTTATTACTGAGATTGAATCTCACGCTCGTTTTGTTTATTGTGTTAGAGGCACCATCATAAATTGCTGTCTTTTTAGTGCTGGTTTTCACTGGTTGTTACACCAGCTTCCACTTGTCCATGGCAATGCATGTTTTCATTTCCAGTATGTTTTTGGTTGGTATGAAATAAAGCCCGTTTCATTGGCCGATTATTGTGTAGAGCTCCACAGCCAGGAACCCCTGATGCAAGATCGGTAAATGGAAACGGCCAGGCATTTGAAGTGGTGACCAACTAATTTGGCGAAAATTACGCAATAACACCACCAGCAACTGAATCAGTCGAGGTTCAAGGTATTTCATCAGTATGCACATGTGAAACGCATTGAAAACACGGTATCCACTGTACCCTCATGGATTATGTGTCACCGACGTGGAGTCAATGACTGACTCTACATAGACCTGTTTCCATCGGCCGATTTCCCATCTACAATTAGGAACCACTGCTTACTCAAAATCGGTCGATTGAAACGACCCAGCTCGTGAAATGACCCAAGACCCTTTCTGCCTAGATTATGCAATGTGGCACCACCAACCACTGAGTGAAAGCTTGGTCACTGAGGGAAATCTACCACCCTCACCGATTTTTCTTTACCTATGCACTGTCAGTGGTACCACCGACAGACTTTCTAGGTAACTTTAAAAAATCTACACCCTTTTCGTCGGCCAATGGAAACAGGCCTTAGGGGAAACTCTAAAAATCTCCGCCGTTTTCGTCGGCCAATGGAAACTGGCTTATAGAGATATTATAAATTGAGCCGCATTCACAACAATAAAAGCGTGGTTTGAATATCCCCTGGCCGCCATTCTGGGCAGCTACTTATGTATATACCGTCTGTCTGAGGCAGGCAATTCCACATGACAAATATTACCACTTATTAATCTCACCCCTGATATTTTACAATACGAACTTAATATTGGGAACTTATACTCAACGCCCATGGAGTATTTAGAAAATGGGTGACTATGTCACAAATGTGGCCAATTAGTCAATGTGAGGGGTGAGATAATATCAAGAGACGTCACGAGTTTGAGTCTAGATTTTATCCTACCCCGTTTCCATATTTTTTCAGTAACAGAAAGCAGTGGCATAAACAACACTTTATGTCACACCCGTGAAATAAACAAATCCCATGTTAAGCCTATGGCGTTTTTTATTAGGGGTAGGATAAATTCAGAAACTGTTCAAGTCAGAGCTTGTTCCCATCTCGTTTGCTTTGCTTTGAAATTCACGCGGCTTTGCCTTGTGAATTACTACGCGATTCAAAACGACCTCTAACCGTAACCATTCATAGGTTTCCTCTATTTATTTCACTCAACGATTTTTCTCCATAGGCTTCGGACTAGGAACTCATACTCCACGACCAAGAAGGTAGTGTACCCAATATTCAATGGCTAATTGGGTGCGTTATCTTATTAATTAATAAAGTTATACGGGATGAGATAAAATCAGAAACCAAATCAGTAAAAATAACTTGGTTCCACTCCACCTCGTTTGACTGGTACCGAATTCACTCAGCTTCACTTCGTGAATTACTCCGCAGTCAAACTCAGTGGAGTACGGAACAAGTTATCAACGTTATTATTCAAACGTTTGACTGCTACGAAATTCACACAGCTCCACATGATTACTCTACAATCTAACTCGGTTGAGTACGGACCAAGTTATTCTCATCTCCTTTCAGAGATTTTATCGATGCTTGTAGAAACCTCCCTTGTCTAGAATTTTTCATTTTTCTTTGTAATCCTAATGGTTTACCTGAACCAATGTGTATATATGTTGTGCTGACATGCAACTTGAAAAATCCAGATTAGAAGCATGGTAACACACATAACTTATTATAATGATCTAAACGGAAATAACCATGTGCTATATACTTGACAATCACCATCATTATCTTCCTCCTTTTCTCTTTTGAATGTTTATGTTACTGCGCTACACGACATTGTAATCACATTATAACATTCATGGAAGACCTGCCAACAGCAGAATAAATAAAAATCTTAAAAATATATTCACAATATTACCATGATTTCGATCTGAGTGGCCGTATTCTCCGCATAGTTGACGCGTAGTAATACTCCTCGCTATCGCTCGGAGTATTGCGTAGCGTCAACTACAAGGAGAATACGGCCACACAGATCGAAATCATGGTAATGTTGTATTTATTACTCACTTATTATTAGATTTAAGCAATAAATATGATCGTTAGAAAACTTTTCAACATAGTTAAAAAGTTATGTTTGGGACTATTTTCATCTCAATGGGACTACTTTCATCTCAAAAATCCGTATCCTCCTAGGAGGGTACGGAGCTCCGTATCCTCCTCAGTAGCGATCTGTAATCTCCATACGCTTAGTATGGAGACTCCGTATCAGGTGGGTAATAAATATATATATCATATGTACTAATATCACAGTAAGATTAGATCTGGGCGTGCATGGAAACCAGCCATAAGGCTGAGCATGTTCCCAGTATCCTACCCCTAATAAAAAACTCCATAGGGTTAACATTGGGTCACTGTATTCGGTCTGGAGTTCAGAAAAATGAAAAATATCGCTCTAGTGGTATACACTTGACAAATGACGTCATTTGTTAATGTAGAAGTAATTTAGACGGGCGGGGTAGGATAAATTCTAAACCAAACTCGAGTTAGTCATGTTATTGTTCATCGCACTCCGGCAAGATCGCGTATTACTGCTCTCGGCTTCGCCTCACGCAGTAATACACGATCTTGCCGTTGTGCGATAAACAACATCATGGCTAACTCTTGTTTGGTTTCTCCATAGTATCATTAAACGTTTAAAAAAAAAATCCCGTGAGTTTCCTTCTGAAGACCCCACCTGGCATCCCTGGTTATCACAGAGCAGGTGGGAGAAGAATGGCGGGTTCGATACATGGTGTGTCGAGTGAATGATTAATTACCACACGGTGACCACACCTCGGTGGTAATGAGTCTGTGTAACGCCGTTTGGTAATCTCTGTTTGGTCCGTATACTCACATCGCTCTCTGTATAGAAACCTCTGACGTATACTCCCAACACTCACTCTATAGACTCACACCATTAAAGGCATATCGGACAATTTGGCTTGAAAACTAAGACCCATGTCAATTTTCTGAAAATTTAAGAAGATGATCTCCAAGTGTTGTGGAACACATATCTAACTTAAAAATTGGGGGTCACTATGCTTGTTTTTGATTTATAGATCAATATTATGATAATTTTATATTAGAATATATAGAAATTCTAAAATGTATTTTATCACGTAGTAAAACCCCTGTAATTTTCCTCACATTTTCACTGACTATAGTATATAAATAGTGCTAAATATTTATGTTTTAAAAACCATAGGTCACCATGCTTGTTTTTGAAAGAATTGAAGAAACCCATATTTTTCAGTAGCTTTCCTATGTAAAGCACGCAAATGCAAATTGGCCTAAGTTACCTATTGAGATTGGATAAACTGGACAAAATGTTGAATTTACTAATGTAGAATTAAAATGAATCCAAAGAAACCAGTTTTGACTAATAATTGATATTATTTAGATATCACCAGGTGGCGCCACTGTGAATTGTAGGATATGCCTCTAAAGGCACATCCTACAATTCACGGTGGCGCCACCTGGTGATTTTTTAAATATTGTCAATTATCAGTCAAAACTGGTACATTGTGATTCATTCCAATTCTAAAAGAGCGATTTTTACGTTTTGCCCAGTTTATGCAATAATGATAGGTAAAAGAAGCTAATTTACATTTACTCGCTTTACATAGGAAATTTTCTGAAAATTATGCGTTTTTTTGTTCTCTCAAAAACAAGGATGGTGACCTATGAATCTGAAAGCTTTTAAAATGTGTAGCACTTTATTATGTGAAAGGTTTAAGGATAATGACATGGGTTTTACTATGGGAAAAACAACTATTGCGAATACTAATATATATCATAAAACTATCATAATATTGATCTCTAAATCAAAAACTAGCACGGTGACCCCTGATTTTTAAGTGAGATATGTGTTCCGGAACACTTTGAGTTGATCATATTCGATTATCAGGAGAATGACATGGGTTTTAATTTCCAAGCCAAATTGTCCGATGTGCCTTTAACTGTCCAATCTATAATATCGACTAAACGACACTTCTGACGTAAGTACAGGTAAAAACACTCAGTCAGTCTTACAGCCTTACATAACACTCTATCGTGATGGCTTGGAGGTGTAAGTGACCTCATCTGGTCAATAATCTAAATACCTGATACATATCCGCATCTAGCAAACCTAGGAGCAAATAGAATGTTCATCATTGATGAATTAGCGTGCAATTATAAATGAATGACAACTAACAGGTGTGGGTTACATTCAGTTTATGGGTCGTTTTCTGTGACCACTTGCAACCAGTAAACTTACCATTTCTGTAACTGCGTCTGAGTCTATCTTTAGGAATCAAACATATCAAACACCAGTAGGCCAATGGTGTATTTCGGTCTTGAGTGATTAGCTTGAGACTCTCAGACACTGGCACGCTGCTCCTTATCCAATAGCACAGCAAATAGCACGCAGATAGTGAAGGGATAGATTTTTCTCAGCACGCTGAAAGTGTATGTGTCCACTCTAAACTTTTATAGGCAACGTATATAGGGCGTGCGAGCACACTCTAATAAACACGATACCAAACGTTGGCTAAAGTCTAATGCTCACGAGCAGATTTCGGACTGAACAATTAGATCTCCAATCGTATAGTAGTAAAGGCCAATGCCCATCTACCGATTTCGGAACATTTATGTACATTTGTCGGCCACAAACGGAGTAGATGTAGGACAGCTAGGCAAGGCTACCCAGCGATTAGTGAACCACCTCCTTCAGACGCCCTTTTGTCGCCGACAAGTTGTGGTTTTTGCCCTCCCCCAGCGACCAGTGGACCATACACCGATTTTATAAGTGTGCGTATATATGTCGGTGTAGACTGATTTTCTTAGGACTAATACCCTCCAGCCCCTCTCCTATAGGGCCGCCGGTCGTGCGAGGGGTTACGTAATTTGCCTACGACAAGGTGACCGATTCGTATACAATTTTAGACTCTAGTACAGCCCGTTGTCACCAGGGCCAGGGCGCACAGGCTCTCATACTGGGACTGTTTTGCGCTGCCATTTTAAGGTGGAAATTCCTACCTCTGCTGGTACGAAGCTGCCCTGATTGATTTGCCAGTTACCAGTATGCTACTCTTCAAGCAGAGGTCCTAGAGTAGCTTTTACTGGGCATGTACCAAATAAATCAGCTTGGAGAGTTATAATGATTCCCAGAATAATGCCAGAATCGTGGTATTCTCAGGCTTGGGTTAGCACTAAAATTAGAACAACTAACCAAGAAATCCTTTTCTCCAATCAGTGCCTAAGGAACTGGCAAATCAGAGCTGTGCTCTGTTAGACCCTTACATACTTTAAGCAGACTAAGCGCCTGTTGGTATTCCCCCTTGTCAAACTGATACTATAAATAGGACAGCCAACCACGATATTCCTCTCACTCAAGGTGGCTGGCCAGTCAGAGCCATACTCTGTTAGACCTTCACGTACCGTAACCCGAAGGTGGCACGGTGCGTGAACGGACTAATACAATTTGGGAACTAATCGTTCAACCTTAAATCGGTAGATGGGCATCCGGCTTTAGGGAACATGAAATGTAATATATTCCCAAAACCCAGCATGAACAGGCCAGATTATTTGTCCACGTGCTGGGTTTGAGACCAAAAAGTTGATATGGACTCCACACCAACGTCCAGATTGACGTGTCGTGTGTGACAAGCAAAATTTCCCCATCATTCTGAGATAATGCATGAAGTTTGTTGGTATTCTGTGTGACTTATCTGTGCTCCCTCTCCTACCCCTGACAGTCATAGTTTATGTTGAACGTTATTATGTATTATGTGTTCATTGTCATTTGTGTTGTCTTTGTGCCTAGTGGAACGAGTTTTCCATTACTCTCCCCAAATGGACCAGTGAAAAACCCCATTTATTACATACCTGTAAGAACATCAGTGTTTATATTTTTTGCCCAGATGATGTGTAACAATCACTATGTTTCGTATGGCCTTGTATTATCTCCTTTGTATGACGGATTCGAGTGGAAGATCACGACACTGTATATTGTGAACTCCTTTTTCGTCTAATAAAACTTTAAAAAAAAAAAAAAAGAAGAAGACAAAGACACCCCTCTCATAAAAACTCACACGGGAGGCAGGCCAGTGGATTCTCAAGGCTCTAAGCCTAGTTCGGTAAGAATTATTCTCCCATAGAACGAAGTGAGAGTACAGAATACCACTTAGAGAGTGTGAGATCTTATGAGAGGGGTGGACAAAACAGGGTGAAGAAAGTAGTCCCTTAGGCATATTACTGATATAAAAGATAAGAAGTATAGAGAAGTTTTCTAGTTGAATATTAGGAACAAATGAATATGGAACCAGGGCATCAATAAATAGTCCCCCAAGCACATCACTGATATAAAAGACAAGAAGTATAAAGAAGTTTTCCAGGAGTATATGAGAGACAAATGAATATGAAACCAGGGCATCAATAAGTGATCCCTTAGGCACATTACTCATATAAAAGACAAGAAGTATAGAGAGGTTTTCCAGTTGTATATGAGGGACACATGATTATGAGACCAGGGAGGTGTTTTGAAAACTAAGAATGATACAAAATTTGATCTTATCGTGGTCCTTGTTGCATTCTCGTTACCTAAAGTGATCCGTCTTTATGGAGGATAGTCTTACAAGACTATCATAAAAATATCTTTATTTTGATTCTTTTAAAAGGTCACAGGTCCCACCATGTTTCAGGTCCGTTGCTACGTAAGTTTGATCCTTCATAACAAAACGTCTTCCACTATGATATGTAAAGTAAATGATACAAATTACAAAAGATCTCATGGAATTCTAAAAAGCACATTTAAAAAACGAACTGATGCTCCGATCATAGTCAATATCGCATGACCCCCTATTAATGTCTGTTTTAGCATGGAGACAAAAAACGGCCAATTAAGTACAGTAGAAACCCGATTAACGGACACCCCGCGTAAGCGGACACGCCTTTGCTCGGCATGGATTCCTCTATTAGATGTTTTTTAACCCTGTGGCCGCGGCTACGCCTTAGGCAGTAATTTTTCCAAGCCTTACCTCATAACTTTGACTTATTTCCACTGGTACGTGGTTTCCCTATTCTTATATACCTTCAATTGTCGGCTAATATCGATAAAAACCGAATGTCTCTGAACGTCAACCTGGGCAGTAAACGTCAACCTGGGCAGTAAACGTCAACCTGTTCAGTAAACGTCAACCTGGGCAGTAACTTAAGTCTGGGCAGTAAACAAAAGTTATGCCACCCCCAGCAGCGTTAAGTAACAATAGGTTGTTCGCTCATAGGTATATAGTAATATATCTTAAAGTTCTGAGAGATATTTAACAGAGGGACCAGAACTGCACAACCCGGGCCAGGAATCGTATAACATCAGACCCCAATAAAAGTTCTCAATGGATGATTGATGGGAAAGTTTGGTGCAGCTTACAACTGGCCATCTGTATGATGATCTCTACTTCACGGCAGCAATTACGACGCGGTTTCATCTGGGCTGCATCTTTTTAGCATCAAGGAAGGCCTTTATTATCCTCTGTCTCTAACTGAGTCTCTGACATATGACTGATAGCTCCCACAACAGAGACCTTCTGAGGACGGAAATAACCTCTCTCACCTGACACTCACCTCTCATGATGCGGTTTACCTGCTTATTGTGTCATTCGTCATTTCCTTTCAATCATACACAGACCTGCTATGTATGACATCAATCATGTCTTACCGGTCATATCTTTGATTTACTTACATTCTGTGTCATTCATCATGTCGCATCAGTCATACCTATACTCTACCAGAATGTGTCATGATGCTTCATGTCTTTCCAGTCATACCCTACCTACAGTGTGTGCCATCATGCATCATGTCTTACCATTCATACTCTACCTACAGTGTGTGCCATCATGCATCATGTCTTTCCAATCATACCCTACCTACAGTGTGTGCCATCATGCATCATGTCTTACCAGTCATACTCTACCTACAGTGTGTGCCATCCTGCATCATGTCTTACCAGTCATACTCTACCTACAGTGTAAATTATTATGCAGCATGTCTTACCAGTCATGCAATACTCTACCAGCATTGTCTGTAATCATGCAGCATGTCTTACCAGCCATACACTACTGGCATGCATCACGTCTTACCTACCATACATTACCTGACATGTGTCATCAGGCATCATATCTTACCTGGCTTACCTATACTCTGTCACAGAGTAGCCTTTCACCTGTCTACCTTCACCCTGTCACATGTAGAAGACATTTAGCCTCATATTACTGTAAAGGCGGGCGTCCACCAACCACGACAAAGCTACGACAATGGCTTTCCGACAAGGTCCATGACAGGCCTACGATTGGAAGGCTTGTCGTAACCTTGTCGTGGTTGGTGAACCCCAGTTCACGACAAGAGTCTATGACAAGGCCACGACAGGCTGCGACTGGAAGCTTATTCGCAGCCTTCCAACAAGGTTAAGACAAAATCGAACATGTTCGATTTTTCCTATGACTGGACCTTTGTCATGGAGTGTGATGGTGTGTCGGGAGTGTGTTGCAGAGGTTTACTATAGGACAATTTTGGTGGAGTATGCACTTCCCGACACCCTCCGACAACGCTGTCGTAAAGTCCCCCTTCTTACGACAAGGCCGCAACAAGCCGTGATTGGAACTTTCTTGTCGCCACTTGTCATAGCCTTGTCGTGGTTGGTGGACGCCCCCCTTTAATAATTGGCTAGTCCTATCTATACTCTGTCACGGAGACAGTGGCCTCACCTGCCTACACTCACTTTGTAAGACAGTTCCTTGGCACCCTTTATTACTGTGAGTGATTGGCTAGACTTATCTATACTCTGTCACAGTGGCAGTGGCCTCACCTGCCTACACTCACTTTGTAAGACACTTCCTTGAAACCCTTTATTGCTGTGAGTGATTGGCTGGACTTACCTATACTCTGTCACAGTGGCAGTGGCCTCATCTACCTACACTCACTTTATAAGACACTTCCTTGAAACCCTTTATTGCTGTGAGTGATTGGCTAGACTTGTCTATACTCTGTCACAGTGGCAGTGGCCTCACCTGCCTACACTCACTTTATAAGACACTTCCTTGGAACCCTTTATTACTGTGAGTGATTGGCTAGACTTATCTATACTCTATCACGGAGACAGTGGCCTTACCTGCCTACACTCACTTTATAAGACAGTTCCTTGTAACCCTTTATTACTGTGAGTGATTGGCTAGACTTGTCTATACTCTGTCACAGTGGCAGTGGCCTCAGCTGCCTACACTCACTTTGTAAGACACTTCCGTGTAACCCTTTATTACTGTGAGAGAATGGCTAGACTTACCTATACTTTATCTCAGAGACAGAGGCTCCTTACCTGCCTACTCTCACCCTGCCACATGTAGAGCACCTTCACACAGCCCCATGTATTACTGTGAGAGATTGGCTAGATTTTACCTATACTTTATCTCAGAGACATAGGCTCCTTACCTGCCTACTCTCACCCTGCCACATGTAGAGCACCTTCACACAGCCCCATGTATTACTGTGAGAGATTGGCTAGACTTACCTATACTTTATCTCAGAGACAGAGGCTCCTTACCTGCCTACACTCACCCTGCCACATGTAGAGCACCTTCACACAGCCCCATGTATTACTGTGAGAGATTGGCTAGACTTACCTATACTTTATCTCAGAGACATAGGCTCCTTACCTGCCTACACTCACCCTGCCACATGTAGAGCACCTTTACACAGCCCCATGTATTACTGTGAGAGATTGGCCTGTCATTGCCTCCGCCTGCAGCCTGTCTGCACCTTTCTATGCTCTGTGAAGATGAGTAGCTGTGTGATGCTACGTGAGAATCCTTCATGGCGCTCACTCACAGCTACTAATTACCAGATGAACCAGGTCAGATTCACAGACACTCACCGAGGAACAGGGTGTGGTCGGAATGCGCAATAACTAGGCTTTTGTTTACAGTAATGAGCGATTATTGTTACGATACGTGTTCTGCCACAGGAAGGAGCAATTATTGTTACGATACGTGTTCTGCCACAGTAGTGAGTGATCATTGTTACAATATGTGTTCTGCCACGGTAACTAGCGATTATTGTTATGATATGTGTTCTGCCGCAGGAATGAGCGATTATTGTTACGATACGTGTTCTGGCATAGTAGCGAGTGATTATTTTTACGATACATGTTCTGCCACAGTAGTGAGTGATTACTGTTGCGATAAGTGTTCTGGCGCAGTAGCGAGCAATCATTGTTACGATACATATTCCGCCACAGGAACTAGCATTTATTATTACGATACTTGTTCTGCCACAGGAATGAGTGATCATTATTACGATACATGTTCTGCCACAGGAACGAGCGATCATTGTCACGATACATGTTCTGGCATAGTAGCGAGCGATTATTTTTACAATACATGCTCTGCCGCAGGAATGAGTGATAATTGTCATGATACATGTTCTGCTACAGTATTGAGTAATTACTGTTGCGATACGTTTTCTGGCACAGGAACGAGTGATCATTGTTATGATACATGTCATGCCACAGGAACTTTGCTATTATTGTTATGATACATGTTCTGCCACACTAGTGAGTGATTACTGTTGGGATATGTGTTCTGGCACAGTAGCAAACGATCATTGTTACGATACATGTTCTGCTGAACGATCATTGTTACGATATGTGTTCTGCCACAGTAGTGAGTGACTATTGTTGCAATATGTGTTCTGCCACAGGAACAAGCGATCATTGTCACGATACATGTTCTGCTGCAGGAATGAGCGATTATTGCTACGATACATGTTTTGCCACAGTAGTGAGTGATCATTGTTACGAGATGAGTTCTGCCACAGGAATGAGTGATTATTGTTATGATATGTGTTCTGCCACAGGAACGATCGATCATTGTCACGATACATGTTCGGGCATTGTAGCGAGCGATTATTTTTACAATGCATGTTCTGCCACAGTAGTGAGTGATTACTGTTGCGATAAGTGTTCTGGCACAGTAGCGAGCAATCATTGTTACGATACATATTCCACCGCAGGAACTAGCATTTATTATTACGATACTTGTTCTGCCACAGGAATGAGTGATCATTATTACGATACATGTTCTGCCACAGGAACGAGCGATCATTGTCACGATACATGTTCTGGCATAGTAGCGAGCGATTATTTTTACAATACATGCTCTGCCGCAGGAATGAGTGATAATTGTCATGATACATGTTCTGCTACAGTATTGAGTAATTACTGTTGCGATACGTTTTCTGGCACAGGAACGAGTGATCATTGTTATGATACATGTCATGCCACAGGAACTTTGCGATTATTGTTATGATACATGTTCTGCCACAGTAGTGCATGATTACTGTTGGGATATGTGTTCTGGCACAGTAGTGAACGATCATTGTTACGATACATGTTCTGCTGAACGATCATTGTTACGATATGTGTTCTGCAACAGTAGTGAGTGACTATTGTTGCAATATATGTTCTGCCACAGGAACGAGCGATTATTGTTACAATACATTTTCTGCTGCAGGAAGGAGCGATCATTGTTAAGATACATGTTCTGTCACAGTAACGAGCAGTCATCGTTCCTACGGTCTACGATTTCCAGCCATGTCCACTATTTGAATTATCGGGGACCTCCCGGGGGCTGCGATTTGGGCATTAAAGGGGGGCGTCCACCAACCACAACAAGGTTACGGCAAGTGCCGACATGAAAATTCCAATCGGCACCTTGTTGCAGCCTTGTCGTAAGAAGGGGGGAGGGTCTGCGACAGCGTTGTCGGGTCGTGTCGTAGACGTCACTGGTTCCCGTAAAAAAGACACCTATGGTACCGACACACTACGATAGTGATATGGAGTAAACCACAACACTCTATGACAAGAGTCCAGTCGTGGGAAAAATGGAACATGTTCAATGTTGTCGTAGCCTTGTCGGAAGGCTCTCGTCAAGCTTCCAATCGCAGCCCAATCACGGCCTTGTCGTGGCCTTGTCGTAGACTCTTGTCATTGGGGTCCACCAACCACGACAAGGCCTCCAATCGTAGGCCAGTCGTGGACCTTGTTGGGAACCCATTGTCGTAGCCTTGTCGTGGTTGGTGGACGTCCCCCTTTAAAGTCGTAGCCTATCGGGAAGTATGTCGTAGACCATCGGCGTGGGGCAGGGCTTTAATGTCATATCGTTGCAGTTATCCTCACATTGAGACCCGATGACACAGCGCCACA
Organism: Alentia gelatinosa; assembly: GCA_950022655.1. NCBI lineage: Eukaryota > Metazoa > Annelida > Polychaeta > Phyllodocida > Polynoidae > Alentia > Alentia gelatinosa. The sequence continues at coordinate 137,234,131 of OX465580.1, read as the reverse complement.
GGGGGCAGTAGGCATACGCAGCCTTCATTTCCGTAAAAGGGAATGTCTCCTCATATGGTACTGCCCTGCGGTATATCGCACTGTAATGTCAAGTGGTAAATTGTTTCAGTTGCCATATATATATATATATATATATACACACACATACATATATACATACATACATACATACACACCTGATATGCTGATATATATACATACATACATACACACCTGATATGCTGATATATGTATATACATACATACATACATACATACATGCACACCTGATATATATATATTTTTTTTTATTCAAACTTTATTTAACGACTGAGAACACGTTCACTAGGGCACTACCGATCTTCCACGCGTTAGTCATATGTATAGCGATACATAGTACAAACTATAAACATAATACATAAGACCGAAAAACAGTAACTACAGGACATCACATTCATTTACACATAATCCATACCTATTTACAATTGTCTGGTTTTCAAACCACTTTATAACAAGTCTTTTGACATTTCACATTATGTCTTTATTATGTAGCTCAGCCTTTACCATGTTCTTAAACCCAAATCCATATTCTGTTTTTTGTGTTCCTTCACTTAAACCATTCCAAAATTTTCCACCAATATATACTGGAGAGTGTCTATATTTTTCTAAATTAGGTTTCAATAATTCAAATTTTATTTTTTTAGCTCCTCTAGTTCTCCCATCTTCATCATCAAAGATATGATCCCTGTCCTCCGACCACCACTTCATCAGCGTTAATAAGTGTCCAGCCCTTCTTATAGTTAAGTTTCTCATTTTACACTTGTTATACAATTCATCGATGTGTAGTTCTCTGACTTTTTGAACACCTAAGGCTACCCTCAGGGTCCTATTAAACATTATTTGTACTCTGTCTCTATTTGCTACTGAAGTGCTGTAATATACAAAATCCGAATATTCAATGATAGGTAGAATCATCTGCTTGGCTATTTTAATACTTGCATCTAGATTAGATAAGTATCTAATTTTTCGAAATTTAAATAATCTTCTGTTAACTTCCCTACAGACATGGTCTATATGTACATTAAAATTTAGTTTGTTATCGATAAAGACACCTAGATATTTATACACGTTAACCGCCTTCAGGTTATTGTCACCCATCCGGACTTCTTTTTCCCGTTTTAGATTTTTCTTGTTTCCCACCCACATAACTTTAGTTTTATTATAATTTATTCTTAACTTAAACTTATCTGTCCATATTTTTACTGCCTCTAGGTCATGTTGCATTCGCCTTTTTATCTCTTCCTGATCCGTCCCTGAGACTATAACTACACAGTCATCTGCATACAATATAGCTTTGCCATAGGTTAAAACTTTTCCTAAAGAATTAATAAAAATGATAAATAGCAGAGGACCCAAAACTGATCCCTGGGGTACCCCACATACTATACCATTTTCAACAGAAAGCACTCCATTTATTTTAGTTTTACATGTTCTTTTATTTAAGTAATCTAAGAATAACTCTAAAAGGTTTACATCTAACTTAATGTCTTTCAATTTGTCAATTAATATCTTGTATTAAGATATGCTGATATATATACATACATACATACACACCTGGTATGCTGATATATATATATATATATATATATATATATATATATATATATATATATATATTTATACATACACACATACACACCTGATATGCTGATATATATATATATATATATATATATATATATATATATATATACATACATACATACATACACACCTGATATGCTGATATATATACATACATACATACATACACACCTGATATGCTGATATATATATATACATACATACACACATACCCACCTGATATGCTAATATATATATATATATATATATATATATATATATATATATATACATACACACACACATACACACCTGATATGCTGCTCATACAGTATCATTACACGAGTGTCCGACCTCGGTAAAACCTACACCCTACAGATGGCCGGAGAACTTGTGACAGTCTCTAATTAGTGAACAGTAGAGAGCCTCCAGTAAGATGATTGACATCAGCGCAGCGCCGCCGTGCATGCCGGGAAGGCGGCTAATTGGAGCTGGTCACGTGGTCCTCATTAGACTAATAAGTCGCCCTTTTTAACGGAATACTACCGCTTTTCAGTCTCTCGCAGGTCTGAGTGAAGTATGTGACGTGTGTTCCCTTCTTGTAAAGTCTAGATGGTTTTATGTTCGTCTATCAAAGTAAAGTCTACATGTTTTTTGTGTTCATATATGAATATGAAGTCTATGTCTTTTTTTGTTCGTCTACGGATGTAAAGTCTACATGTTTTTGTGTTCATATATGAATATGAAGTCTATGTGGGTTTTTTTGTTCGTCTACGAATGTAAAGTCTACATGGTTTTGTGTTCATATATGAATATGAAGTCTATGTGGTTTTTTGTTCTTCTACGGATGTAAAGTCTACATGGTTTTGTGTTCATATATGAATATGAAGTCTATGTGGTTTTATGTTCATCTATGAAAGTAAAGTCTATATGTTTTTTGTGTTCATATATGAATATGAAGTCTATGTGGTTTTTTTTGGTTGTCTACGAATGTAAAGTCTACGTGGTTTTGTGTTCATATATGAATATGAAGTCTATGTGGTTTTTTTGTTTGTCTACGGATGTAAAGTCTATGTGTTTTTGTGTTCATATATGAATATGAAGTCTATGTGGTTTTTTTTGTTTGTCTACAAATGTAAAGTCTATGTGTTTTTGTGTTGGTCTTTCAATGTTAGGTTCATCAAGGGATGCAAAATCCAGGGGCCCGTTTCATATTCTAGGATCGTACATGAAGACCCTTTTCTGCACCCTATACAAGGTTTATCATTTAATAATTTTTTTTTTTTTTTTTTTTAAGTTATGTTTATTCTGGAGGGATGTACTAGGGCAAAATTGCCCTATTTTCAGTAGGCTCCAGGGCCAGCACGGGGTTTTTGTTCCGCTGGTTATTTGTTGAACTAACAAATGGTATGTACAATGATATATGTATACATATACAATGAGGTGAACTGATGATAAATACAATGAGATGTGTTTTCATATTTTGGATAAATACCTTTGTCGGGCTAGGTAATCTACGAGAGTTACATTGGTACATTAATGTCAGCTCTAAGCATTTGGTAGTTTCAGCATTATGCTACCTATTAGGTCTATTAGGCCTTTCTACTGGCAATAAGGTGTTTCTTAGTCAATGACTTAAAGTCCTTATATGGGTTAATCAGTTTGGTTTCTATGGGCAGTGTGTTCCACGCCCTTGTTGTCTTATATTGCACACTCCTTCTGTAGGCTTCTATGTTTATCCTTTCTATACACATTACTTTTGCATCCCCTGCTCTTGTATTTCTAATCCTATCGTCTAGGTATATAGACTGTAGGCTTCTTTTGTAGTTTAAATTTAGGATGTGGGCTTCTCTCCGCTCTTCATTTTACATACTATGTGGGTTTCATTGGTGCCCGTTCAAGCATGTGCATTTATACATATTTTCAGCACTTTATTCTGTATTCTCCGTAATCTTTCTAGAAGTTGTTTATTACATGAATGCATGAAGATGTCACCATATTCTAAAAAGGGTAGGACCTATGTTTTGTATATTTGGATAGCCTGTTCACTGGTGATATATTTTTTTATTTGTGATAACATGTAGGTTTTGTATCCTGCTTTACAAATTTGGTTGTTTATATGGTCATCGAATGTCAAGTTAGGGTCAAGCTTTACTCCCAGGTAGTTGAAATTGGTGACCTCCTCAATATCTTAATTTCCAAGCTTTATGGTTTCATTTTGGCATTTGATAAGTTGTTGGCGTGTTCCAAATTTCATGAGTTTAGTTTTGGCTGTATTGATAGTAAGTCTGTTATTATTGCACCAATTGCCTATCTTGTCTAGGTTGTATTGTAGTTTCCTATAAGCCTCACTCCCCTCATGTTCAGTTGAGTATATAACGGCATCATCTGCGTATAGCTTCATTCTACAGTATTCTAAGGGATCACTTATATCGTTTATGTATATTAGAAAGAGGAGAGGACCTAAAGTCGAACCTTGTGGCACTCTATGTGTTATTGTTGTAGTGGAGGATGATATATTGTTGGCTCTAGTATGTTGTTTACGATTTGAGAGATAGTTTTTAATCCAGTTACAGGTTGTGTGATGTAATCCATAGGTCGCTATTTCATCGATGAGTATCTGATGGTCTATTGTGTCAAAAGCTTTAGCATAGTCAATGAAAGTGGCTATTGTTATTTCTTTATTATTCATTCCCTTGAAGATATTGTCTGTGAACTCGGCTATTGTTGATATTGTTGATTTCCCAGGAAGGAACCCCCCGTATTGTTGATTTAACAGGTTGTTTTCTGTAAAATGGTCTAGTATGTGCTTGTGGATGAGTTTTTCTAGCATTTTTCCCGGTAAGGGTAATTCTGTGATGGGGCGTAAATCGGTAACATTAAGGCTATTTGCTTTTTTGGGTATTGGGGTAATTCTCCCTTTCTTCCAGGCATCAGGATAAACTCCACTATCTATTGTCATTTGGAAAATATATACTAGTTGAGCTATTAATACAGGGAAGCTGTCTTTAAGTATTCGGCTTGAGAGATTTTCTATGGCTGATGATTTATTGATATTTATGTCCTTAACTAATTCTTTCACCTCCTCTTCCCTGATTACAATTCGATCTGCAGTTGGTGGGTGTCCTGCTAAAGTGTTTCTCCACTTTTGCTTAAACTTTGACACTAACTTGGGGCCAACTTCAGTGAAGAAGCAATTTATGTGATCAGCAGTTTTCTCAATGGGTACTCTTTCCTTAGTATCATTATGTTCTAGTAATATGGTATCAGACTTACATTTAGTGGGTACTAGTTTGTTCAGTTTTTCCCAAAACTTCTTAGGACATTCCTCTTCTAACCCCTGAATATACGTTCGTTTGGACGATATTATACTTTGCTTATCGTGATTTTGCATAAACTTGTAGTAATCTATGTCCTCCTGTTTCATTGTCTGTTGAGATTTCCTCCAGGCTCTGTCTTTTTCTACTAGGGTTTCAATTACCTCGTTTGTGATCCATGGGTTATTTTGACTTTTAAATTGTAAGTTTTTCAGTGGGCACATTGTATTTGTCTTTTTTGTGATGTTATCTAACAGAATTTCCCAGCATTCATTGGGGCATCTTGCATCGTAAAAATTTTGCCAGTCAATGTTCATTAGTTCTTCTTGCAGCATGTTCTTATTATAGTTCTTATAGGATCTTCCATAGATTTTATTAGTTATATATTTTTCATTGTCAATTCATACCTGTGGGCTAACCCATTTTTGTGTGATTTATGTACATGCTGTACGAGGTAGGGGGTGGAGGCCGATCGCATTGAGTTGAAACAGTTAATAGCGACGGAAGCGTCGAACATGGCCCCATTAACGTACCCCTGCTCCACTATATACGGGTCGCCATTAATGTTGTATTTGCTGTAGCTCAATCCGATTACTTCACACATTATTACCAGCTTGCAGTGCACTTCCAGCATTTCTCTTGACTTTGCCATTTCCCTGGTAATATGTGATATAATTTGGTCAGAACTACTAAACCTTGGAAGGATATTCCTATACCCTATCAGGGTTGACAGGTCGTTCACCCCTGCTTCTACGTATATGAGGTCGTAGGCTCTTCTATATTGGATTATGTCGATTGCTTGTTCAGTGACAGACTGTATGGTCCCACCAGGAAAGAAGAGAAGGTCAAACTGTATGTCTCTCATATTTCTCATAGCAAGTTCGTTAAGTACCATTGTTCTTATACCCCTTGCCCTAGAGTCAGCAATTAGTAGTATGCGAAATTTCATAGTTCAACATATATGCTTCTTAACGCTAGTCACTTAGCTTGTGGTATCCGCTACCCCTGCTGTGCTTCCGTCTGCGTCCTCTCGTAGTGTCTCGGCAATTTCCCTGAGAATCGTAATAATAACTAAGTCTGTTCGCTAAGACAGTATTAGTCATCCATAAGGTCGTACATGCGTGTTGATTAAGACTGATCCACATCGTCCCTGGGTTTCTGTGGCTTCCAGAAAAGGGTCTACATGTACGATCTTAGATTGAGGGACAGGCCCCAGGTATCTTTATGTTCGTCTATGACTTGAAAATATGCATGTTTTTATATTCGTCTATGACTGTAAAGTGTATGTGTCTTTACGTTCGTCTATGAAGGAAAAATAAACATGTTATTTATGTTCATCTATGAATATGAAGTCTATGTATTTTTATGTTTGTCTATGAACATAAATTCAACATGCTTTTATGTTTGTCTATGAATATAAAGTCTACATGTTTTTATATTTGTCTATGAATATAAAGTCTAGAGGGAAACTATGCTCCGGTGAGCAAAAGTTCAAAGTTACAAGGTAAGGCTTGGAAAAATTACTGCCCAAGGTGTCAGCCGCGGGCAGTAATTTTTCCAAACCTTACCAAGTAACTTTGACTTTTGCTTACCGGTACTTGGTTTCCCTATTCCTATATACCTTCAAATACCGATAAAAATGCTTAATTCTTTACCTGAAACACTTTCGATGCAAATGGCTGTATTGTATCACGTGATTAGAGCGGGACGAAAACGTCAGAGCGGGACGAAAACATGAGAGCGGGACGAAAACGTCAACCTTGACAACTCTAGTTAGTTCATTATGGGTATATAGGAATACATGTTTTTATATTTGTCTATGAATATAAAGTCTACATGTTTTTATGTTTGTCTATGAATATAAAGTCTACATATTTTTATATTTGTCTATGAATATAAATTCTACATATTTTTATATTTGTATATGAATATAAAGTCTACATTTTTTATATTAAGTCTTTGTGTTTTATATTCGTTTATGAATTTAAAGTCTATGTGTTTTTATGTTCACCCATGAATGTGAATTCTACATGTTTTTTCTTGGTCTATGAATGTAAAATCTATGTATCTTTGTGTGCGAACAACTGACCGTTTACAGAATCCGGTGTATTCCTTAAGCAGAACTGTCTTTAGAAACGTATTTTGAACCACTACGCCACAAGTTTGGATGCGTAGTAATCGTCACGAATACGTTTCGAAAGCGGTTCTGTTTTTATCTCACCCCCAACATGGACCATACAGTCGATTTTAAGCAATAATATAATCATGTATTGAATTGTTCAAACAATGGCGTCGGAACTATTGTTGCTGCAGCTGCGGTTCAAACAATGGCGCCGGGACTATTTTCTTTTCCGCGATGTTCATTGGTCGCACCATACATAGATTCTCCGCCACTGCAATGGCAGAGAATTGACACTCTACGTAGGTGAGCGTGGCATATTTTATTTCAACGTTAACTCAATGGCACAACCTGTACCAGGGGTGGGATAAAGACCGTTTTGTGGCGGTGAACGATAGTACAGCGTGTATGTGTGAGGTGTGTTGTGTGAGGTGTGAGGTGTGTGGTGTGTGGTGTGTGGTGTGTGGTGTGTGGTGTGTGGTGTGTGGTGTTTGGTGTGGTGTGTGGTGTCTGGTCTGAGGTGTGAGGTGTGAGGCGTGAGTTGTGATGTGTGGTGTGTGATGTGAGGTGTGTGGTGTGTGGTGTGTGGTGTGTGGTGTGAGGTGTGTGGTGTGAGGTGTGTGGTGTGAGGTGTGAGGTGTGTGGTGTGAGGTGTGTGTGTGAGTATGTGCAGTGTGTGGTTTGTGTGCCGTCAGATCTCTGAGCCTGAACAACTGAAAGTGTACAGAATCCGGTGAATTGCGGACCGTCCCTTAGCAGTGAGCGATAATACAGGTTTTCCCAGAACACACAGACCTCGCGACCTCCGGGACGTAATGAAGCTGGTTTCCCAGGCGTCAGATCACGTGATGCATCTCCTCCGTGAGACGCCGCCTCGCCGACCCGCGTATGTAACGAAGCATCTGATTGGTCGTTTTTACTGTTTCCGTAATACGTGCTCTATGTACGGTATGCTGTACATATCAGGTTGGGAAAACCCATGTGTGGCCTTATAATGATGCTAAAAACCCTGTCTGTACTTTCGGGCAGGTAAGTAAACCCCCGCTGACCCCTATGAAGGACGACTGAACAGTGCCAACCCTAGACTTGCTCAAGTCTTTGATTATGAACATTCATTATATGATTAAACACAATAAGAATAAAGTTCATTATGTATTCTTCTCTGACTGGCCCATGAATCAAAGACTTGTCCACTATGAACAGAATCTCCTGTTTATGACCCCAAGTCACTCCCTGTAACCCTACACCTCCTTCTACCCCTACCCCCTCTCCTCCTCCAGTTCCCTGGCCGCCTGTGTTGTCATAGCAATATATTTTGCTAGCTCCTGACTGTGACCCGATTGAGAACAAAGTGAGAGGGTATCAATCTCCCAGCAGATATCCTGACCAGTAGCCAGGATATCTGTTGTTGGGAATACTGGTGCTAATCAGCGCCAGGAATCTAACACCATTACCGATTGTGCCCGTCCCTGTATCCCAGCAAGGAGGGTAGCCATAGGATGCAGGGACTGGAGCCACTATCCCTGTATCCCAGCGAGGAGGGAAGTCATAGGATGCAGGGACTGGAGCCAGTATCCCTGTATCCCAGCAAGGAGGGTAGCCATAGGATGCAGGGACTGGAGCCAGTATCCCTGTATCACAGCGAGGAGGGTAGCCATAGGATGCAGGGACTGGAGCCAGTATCCCTGTATCCCAGCGAGGAGGGTAGACATAGGATGCAGGGACTGGAACCAGTATCCCTGTATCCCAGTGAGGAGGGTAGCCACAGGATGCAGGGACTGGAGCCACTATCCCTGTATCCCAGTGAGGAGGTTAGCCATAGCATGCAGGGACTGGAGCCACTATCCCTGTATCCCAGCGAGGAGGGTAGCCATAGGATGCAGGGTAACCACATAATGGTTTTGTTTATGCCATATATCTTAATAAACATTTGAACGCCCAAACTGTTTCATCTCATATTTATGTATTTAATGTTTCATTATTATAATAGTATCTTATTATTATTACTATTATTATTAGAAATCATTAGAGAGACTAAGAAACATATATATATATATATGTATATAGATATGTATTTTGTATTTTCCACAAATGCCGATTCATTAGTCATCACCGAAAACAGTGCAAGGTATATTGTAAACATAGCACTGGCTGAGCAGTAATACCGGTTTTATAATGGACTGAGCTTAACTAGTATAAAAATAAGATTAAAAAAGATTCAGATTAAGAATATCAAGAGACGTCACGAGTTTGAGTCTGAGCTTATTTATGCCACGCATTTTGTTGGCTCCATAATTTCACGAGTCGAAGACCAGTGACATCACGGAGCCAACAAAATGAGTGGCATAGATAAGCTCAAACTCAAACGAGTGGCGTCTAGATTTTATCCTACCCCGTTTCCATATTTTTTCAGTATCAGAAAGTAGTGGCATAAACAACACTTTATGTTACTACCTGTGACATAAACGAATCCCATGTTAAGCCCATGGCGTTTTTTATTAGGGGTAGGATAATAAAGCAGGATTTACTCAAAGTGAACACGTGTTGTTTGTATCTGAGTTTTATTAAATGCTCGCACATCTGCACCACTATCAGGGCCTGCGGTGAAGACTTCATCAGTGACCAAACTTCTTACACATTCAGTAATAAATGTCCGACCACTCGAGAAACATAAATATATATAATATGTAGTTGTTTATATATATATATAGATTATATATCCGATATAAAAGAGGTAACCACGTAATGGTCAAACAATAGACGATACTATTATACAACAAATAGCCAGGATTTCCGCAAACTGTTCGGGGATTGTTTCCGTATCATAAGATGCCTTAAATTGTGTTTTATATTGTTGAGCACCAACTGGTGGAAACTGATAAAGGGATCATCTGTTGTTGATAAAAATCCGCTAATGAATCTCGTACAAAGCTGATGCAGTCTGGACCTTGTTTTTGTGAGTGGAGTTTTTTCAGTCATTGTTATGTGAACAGTCATAGAAATACCCCTATTATCGCTCATCGTCCATTGCACAGCAACAGGAGAGGAGATCAGTAATTAGGTATTTCACAGGTAATTCACAGGTAATTCACAGGTAATTCACAGGTGAAGCAGTAGCGGACCCGCCTTCCACTTACTTCCCGGTCATTAAGAAATTCTCTAAACTACAGTCGGTGAAAAATATTACAAAGATGGTCCGTAGAACTATAGAACAAACGGCAGTGGGCCGTAAGGGCAGTGGGCCGTATCTGCAGTGGGCCACGGGCCGTTATGACTTAGTGCCATGACAACAGTTTATCATTGATGGACCATGTCTGCAGTGGGGCGGGCGTAACGACAGTTGGATGTAAGGACAATGGGCCGTAACGGCAATGGGCCACGATGGTAGTAGTCCGTGACAGTAGTGGGCCGTAATGACTTTGTGCCGTTACGACAATTCGCTGCACTGACAATGGTCTGTGTCTGGAATGGGCCACAATGGGCCCTAAAAACAGTGGGCCCTTACGGCAATGATCCATAGACAGTAGTGGGCCGTAACGGTAGTGGGCCGTAATGACTTAGTGCGTTACGACAATGGTCCGTGTCTGCATGGGCCATAACAACACTCGGCCCTAACAGCAATGGGCCGTAACGTCCATAGAAGGCGGCTGGCTTTATGTAGAAAGAATCACATATAAAACTGGTTCATGAACATTGGCACCATTTGTTAAACGCTTTTTAAGACGACACTTCAAACAACATCACGTTCACTCTCCATATCATCATCATGCAGGATTGAACACTTCATCATAGAAAACAACGCAGTAGCATAAAAAACATCCTGTTTACAATCTCTGTTAAACACAGGACATGAGGAGGCTATCTACTAAGAGTGCCTTGTGAAGTCTCGAGCTTTTATCTCACCCCTGGTATTCTTCTCCTTCGGCTTAACATTGGGAACTCGTTCTCCATGCCCCTACGAGTATTGCAGTCCGTTCTCCATGGTCGCTATCTTGTGCATCGTCCATTGTATGTTTTTTATAACCACAAACTTTGCCTCGGCAGCTAAAGGTATTATATTTTATCTGTAAACAAATATTATTGTATTATCTCACCCCTGGTGTTTTGTCCCATAGGCTTAACATTGGAAACTCATTCTCCTTGCCTATACGAGTATTGTAGTCCATGCTCCATATACTGTGTGTCATCCATGCTTTAGGTGTGTGCAGGGGTGAGATAAATACAGAAAGCAACTCGTCATCATTTTCCAACTCGTTTGAATGCTACATGATATTCACTCGGCTGTCACCTTGTTCATAACATTCCGCATCAAACTCATGGAGAATGAAGATTTTGACCAAAACTTGTTGGTTTCTTCTTTATCATCTCACCCCAATATTTTTCTCCAAAGGCTTAATGTCAGGAACTCATACGCCACGGCAGTGAAGGTAGTGTGCCCAATACTCAATGGCTAATTGGGTGAGTTCTTTTCATTGATTAATAATGTTTCTGATCGTGTATACAGATAAAATCAGAAACCCACTCATAAAAATAACATGGTCAGCAATCCACCTCGTTTGACTTCTATGTAATTTACTCAGCTTTGCTTTGTGAATTACTGCGCCGTCAAACTTGGTGAAGTATGGAAAAGTTATTTTCATCCAATAAGTTTCCTTCTTATTAATACAGTAGAAAGTAAACATGTCATGGATCTCCTCTGTAGCATACGTCCTTGTGTACGGGGTGTGAAATAGTCCATTATCTCAGCCTGGTATGAACGTTCATAGGCTTAACATTAGGAACACGTTCTCAACGGGCTTGCAAGTACGGTAACTCATACTCAATGACTGATAAACAGATATATATTTCCAGGCTAATAAGTTAAAATCAGAAACATATTCGTGCTTGGTCCGAGTCCCCGTTCGCTATCTCGTGTTGGAGCACTTCAGAATGTTCACCCGGCTATCACCTCGTTCATATCACTGTGCACTCCAAACTCAATGGCGAATAGGCACACAGACCAAAAACTTATCAATATCTTTCTTATTATTTTTCAGGATGACTGCCCCGAGCACAGCGCGACACCTGTGAGTGGTTTGTGTACCACAGTGACACTCCATATAAGACACCCTGACAATCCATGTAAGACTTCCTGACACTCTATGGAGAGACACCCCTGACACTCTCCAAAGACACCCTTGACACTCTCCAAAGACACTCCTGCTCCTCTAGCTTCAGATGTGACAGACATGTATGCAGTATAAGGCCCGTTTCCATCGGCCAACGAAAACGGTGTAATTTTATGAGTTCTCCTAATGGCCCATTTCCATTTGGCGTCAGCAGTGCTAAGGTCCGGCGTCCACCTACTACTATATGGCTCCGATATGGTCTACGATGCACCTCCCCATACAAAATCAGAATCGCGTCGGAAGGTCACCTAATATCGGGGCAGTTGACCACGTTTCTGCGATTAGACACCGATAAAAACCCTATACAATGCATGGTGGATTAGCATGTCTAGACATATGTCTATGATTTTGCACCTTCCCGATATGTCTCTGATATTTGCATTTTGTATCGGTGCCATATTGGTAGGTCTAAATTTCTATCGTAGTAGGTGGACGCCAGGCCTAAAGGTCCGTCGATGGTGCCTGCCTGTAGATCGGTGACGGCCAATGGAAGTGGGCTTTTAGGTCTGACTTTATGTGGAATGTGACTATAAGCTATTTTCCACAGGCCAACGACAAATGGCACCGATTTATTAAGTTTTCCTTAAAGTTGGTCGGTGGCGGCCAACGACTCTATGAGGGTGTCTAAATATCGGTGAGGGTGCAGCATATGCCTTGTTTCTGTTGCATTTGATAGGTCCATACCGATAGAAGTCGTTCGGTGGTGGCCTCATTGCATAATCTATGCACAATTAATCGGTGATCAAATCTCTGCATGTCTGTTTCCATTCACCGATCTGGCGTTGGTGGTTCCCGACTGCAGATCGGTGGCGAATAGTCGGCCAGTGGAAAATGTCTTAGAAATGTATGTAGTATAGAGCCTACAGACACCCCTCACACTCTCCACACACATCCCTCACACTCTCCACAGACACTCCTGCTGTCCTGACACTATGTGGGATGTGACAGAGATATATGTAGTATCTATCCTACACTGTGTCCCTGCCCTCCTTTAGACATTGTTCTCCAGACAGGGCGGAGATAGCACAGGGGCTGCACACTGTATATATGTATAGCACTGCCCTCCCTGGCCCCATTGTGTGCTCCAAACTGCCACTGGTTCTCCCGGGTCTATCCGTGATCAATATCCACGATCTCCTCGCGGTAGGCGCTACAGGCGACGCACGATCACATTGTGTGAACCCTTTAACCTGCGGGCGTGGTCATCTAGAATTCTGTGACATTCGGCGCAGTAAATCATGACCAATGTAGGTCGGCCAGAGAGCGCTTTGATTTCGGATATTTGGGGTTTACAAGAGAGACACAAGGATGGCTTAATGCCAGGGATTGGGTGTGGCAGTAGATATAGGAGTCTGGGCAATCTGTGTTCTATTGAGGCCTGTCAGTGTTCTGTTGTGTCCAGTCTATGTTCTGTTGAGTCCAGTCTATGTTCTGTTGTGTCCAGTCTAAGTTTTGTTGAGTCTAGTCTATGTGCTGTTGTGTCCAGTCTTTGTTTTGTGAGTTGAGTTCAGTCTGTGTTTTGTTGAGGCCAATCTGTGTTCTGTTGTGTCCAGTCTGTGTTCTGTTGTGTCCAGTCTGTGTTCTGTCGAGTGCAGTCTGTGTTCTGTTCTGTCCAGTCTATGTTCTGTTGTATCCAGTCTATGTTCTCTGAGTTAAGTCAAGTCTGTATTCTGCTTGGCCAGTCTGTGTTCTGTTGAGGCCAGTCTAGGTTCTTTTGAGTCCAGTCTATGTTATTGTGTGTCCAGTCTATGTAATTTTGTGTCCAGTCTATGTTCTGGTAAGTCCAGTCTGTATTCTGTTTTGTCCAGTCTATGTTTTGTTGAGGCCAGTCTATGTTCTGTTGAGTCCAGTCTGAGTTCTATTGTGTCCATTCTGTGTTCTATTGAGTGCAGTCTTTGTTCTATTGAGGACAGTCTATGTTCTGTTGAGTCCAGTCTATGTTCTGTTGAGTCCAGTCTGTGTTTTGTTGAGCCCAGTCTATGTTCTGTTAATTTGAGTTTGTGTTCTGTGAGTTAAGTCCAGTTTGTTTTCGACTGTAATGCTCAATGCATGGATGGTGCTTTTGGCCCAAGAAATTCAGGTCAACTATAGACTGTATATGTTAGTCGAAACTAAGTCAAGATTCTGCAATCCTGATATATGAGTCGAGATTTTGTTTCTGTCTTCTGTATAGCTGTGTATGTAGGTGTGTCAGCCAGAACTTGAGCCGAGGTAAATCTTTATCTGGCTGTAATGCTTAGCACTTGAGTGTGTCAGATAAAATTGAATTGATGGCAGTTAGTCCTCAGCTGTAATGCTGTGCATGTGAGCATGTCAGCCAAGTAAAGGGCAGTCTTTCTCCTTTCTTTGGCTGTAATGCTCAGTAGATGAGTACATCAGTCGAAACCTTAGTCAAGGGGTCAGTCTTCAGATTTAATGCTGTACAGGTGTGTGCGTCAGTCGAATCTCAAATCAACGGTAGTCTGTTGTTCCCTGTAGTGGCGGGCGTCCACCAACCACGAGGAGGCTACAACAAGCGGCGACAACAAAGTTCCAATCGCGCTTGTCACAACCTTGTCATAAGAAGGGGGGCTTTACAACAGCATTGTCGGAGGGTGTCAGGAAATGCACGCTCCACCAAAGTTTACTAACGTAGACCTCTGCAACACGCTTCCAACATGCCATGATACTCCACGACAAAGGTCCAGTTGTAGGAAAAAATGTTTGATTTTGTCGTAACCTTGTCGGAATGCTCCCGAAAAGCTTCCAGTCGCAGCCGGTCGTGGCCTTGTCATAGACTCTTGTAAGGAACTGGGGTCCACCAACCACGAAAAGGCTACAACAAGTCCTCCAATCATAGGCCTGTCATGGACCTTGTCGGAAAGCCATTGTCGTAACCTTATCGTGGTTGGTGGACACTCGCCTTTATGCTGACCATGTGAATCAGTCAAAATCTTTAGCATGTGAGTTTCTCAGTCGAAACTCAATCAAGGGAAGTCCTTCTTTGGCTGTAAATCTGTGCATGTGAGTGTCAGTTGACACTCGAGTCAAAGGCAATTGGTCTTTGTCTAAAACACTGAGTGCATAAATAAGTTGGTTGAAATTAGAGCAAAGGGCAGTCCTGCTTTGGATGTAAAGCAGGGCATGAAAGTGTTGTTACAATTGGAGTTAAGGGGCATCTTTGGCTGCAATGCTCAGTACATGTGTGTGTTGGTACAGCTAGAGTCAAGAGCAGACTTTCTTCAGGTATAATGCTGAGTGTATGGGTGTGTCGGTACAACTCTATTCGAGAGCAGTCTTCTGATGTAATGCTGAATGTATGAGTGTATCAGTAAAACTAGAGTCAAGGGCAGTTTTTCTTCAGCTGTAATGTTCTGTGAATGAGAGTGTCGGTAAAACTAGAGATGAGGCCAGCCTTCAGCTCTAATGCTGAGTAGATGAGTGTGTCGGTAAACTGGATTCAAAGATAGTCATTCTTTGGCAGTAACGCAGCACATGAAAGTGTCTACAACTGGAGTTGAGGGGGGTCTATGGCTGTAATGCTCAGTGCATGAGTATGTCATACAATTGGAGTTTAGGGCAGTCTTCAGTTTTAAAGCTTAGTGCATGAGCGTGTCGGTACAACTGAAGTTTGGGGGGCAGTCTTTCTTCGGCTGTAATGCTGAGTGTATGAGTGTGCCGTAAACTGGGGTTAAGGGCAGCCTTTGGTTTTCATGCTCAGTGTTTGAGTGTGTCGTTAAACTTGAGTTAAGGGCAGTCCTCAGTTATAATGCTCAGTGTATGAGTGTGTCGTAAACTGGAGACTTCGGCTGTAATGCTGAGCAGGTTGTCATGGTTATACACAGCTCACCTTCATTGGAGAAAGCCACATGGTAATAATATCACTGTTTAGTAATTATTACTCCGTATGATAACATCACATTTCCATAAATATAATCATACGCAGGTATATCAATATATCTATATATATATGTATTTACACGTTGTCTGAGTGACAGCACAGTATGTAGTAATAATATATCATTCTCCGTTAGAACCAGCGTAGATGAAGCCAACGTGAAATCAGAGCCACCATTGAAGACACGTCGTGAGGGATGAGAATAGAATTAATAATAGTAATAATACAAGGTGCCTTGTGGTGCGGGGATCAGAAGGCGGTGAACTCCACTGGCAGTATGCACAGTGTGAAAGGCATGGGACCTCAGTGATTGACCTCAGGGATCTCACTGATTGACCTCAGTGACGACCTTGGTGATGACCTGAGTGACCTCAGTGATGACCTCAGTGATCTCAATGATCGACCACAGTGACGACCTTGGTGACGACCTCAGTGATGACCTTGGGGATGACCTCAGTGATGACCTTGGTGATGACCTCAGTAATCAACCTCAGTGATGACCTCAGTTATTGACCTCAGCGATCGACCTCAGCGATCGACCTCAGTGATGACCTCAGTGATGACCTCAGTGATGACCACAGTGATCAATCTTAGTGATCCACCTCAGTGATGACCTCAGTGATCCACCTCAGTGATGACCTCAGTGACGACCTCAGTTATTAACCTCAGTGATCACTTCAGTGATAACCTTAGTGATCGGGAGGGCTTCACTCAGCATCACTCAGCGGTGACTCAGTAGGCGAACAGCATGTTGTCTCTGCGGTGGTCGTCGTGGCGGTAAAGCGGGTTGTGTGCCGGTGCGTGGTCACCAGGCGGTGGAGGTGGGTGCCGGTAGGCGGCGCCTACAGTCATGGTGCCCCGCTGGGGGTCTATGCGGGACATGGGCGGCTCGGAGTCGTAGGACATGGCCCGGGACAGAGTGGGCGGCTCCGGGTCGTACGGCATGGTGTAGTACGTCGGCTCGTCGTAAATGTGCTCCGTCGACAATGTGTCCGATGGGAACACGCCTGAGAACGGCTTCGACTTGAGCCTGAAACACAACAATAACCATATATAATACTCGTTATGATAAATGAATAGTAAATGTGTCAGTCTTACTGTTAGCTGTACTCAGTTAATGCAGTTTGTCTCTCTGTACCACATGCTGTCATTCACAGCCGCTATTGATAAAATGGCGTACTATCGTAAAACTGTTGGCCACGACTGGAGTTTGGCATAGTGACTTCATGAAGCGAAGACAAGTGAAATCTGGAGCCAAAACTCCAGGAGTGGAATACGGTGGCCATGATTAAAACAAATCAGGTTTTGATTTTATCCTACCCTGACTCTTTGATTTTGGAATATTACATGATAAAAATTCTGTATGCCAGTAGTGGCATACAAAACTCCATATGCCAGTCAGCGTGGCATACGGAAACTCAATGTTAAGCCTATGGGATTTCATATTAGGGGTAGGATAAAGAGTAGGATTAGCCGAAAGTATTCTATTCCCCTGACTTCATTTGATAAAAGTATTTGAGAATGCCACTTACTGTTACCCACACCTGTCTGTGAAACTTATTCGCGGAGAAATCAGAAAGCTTACAGTATTTATGACGAGGTGATAAAAGACCGATACATGGATCTATGTCACTGTTATCCCTCTGAGACTGTCACTATATACAACTGAGCCTCAACTTAAACTGAAACAAGGGGGGTTTCTTTTCACAGGGTGATTGAATTCTCATTAATATCTAAGTGAAGTGAAAAGATTCGCAATGAAAGGTCGAAACTGAGACCTTTATGATCATCCTTTTGAGCAGTAAATGTGAGGGATACATGAAGACAAGAGTCTCGAGTTTTCAAATATTCCCCAGTAACAAATTTCTTCTTTCTACGTAGGAAAAAGGTAGGTATAAGTTGGGTTCCAACCAGACGTATCTCCAATATTGAAAATAGTTTGTTTTTGTTGATATAGACTGGTTAATTCCCGATGTTTGCGCAACATAGATAATTTACATAGATTTACGAACATAACCCTCGCTAAGGGAATTCTCGGTAAGGGAATGAAAATTCATGTACATAAATTTATGTAAAATCTACGTATATTTAGGTTTATTAACATAAATCCCCTCACCGTGCCACAGACGAAACTATATTCCGGTGAGCAACAGTTCAAAGTTACTCGGTAAGGATTGGAAAAATCACTGCCCAAGGCCTTGGCCGCGGGCAGTAATCTTTCCAAGCCTTACCGAGTAACTTTCACTTTTACTTTACGGTACTTGGTTTCCCTATTCCTCTAATATCGATAAACATGATTATTTCTTTTCCTGCGATAGCCCCAGAAAAATGGCCACCCTTATCGAGTAACTGCATTAGCTAAGTTTTCGTCCCGCTGCTCTTTATGCCACGTGGTCAGCCCGGGACAAAAACGTCAGCCTAGGACGAAAACGTCAGCCCCGCTACATAACTAACAATTACTGCACCCCCAGCAGCGGTATGTAACTATAGAGGTTTTGGAAATGGGTATATAGGAATTGTGTTTACTGGGGATCCTTAAGTTGACCATTTCAGCAGATTAGTGAATGACACATGAGAAGTTTCTGAGAAGTACCTCGTGGACTGAGAGACAAAACTTTGCATGAGAGATTGGTTTAATCTACTAAACTATCAGCAATAATTCATAGAATTAAAATCAAACTATCATTGATAAAACACTTATGCCCTGCCAAGTACTGCAGGGAAATAGACTTCACTGAAGCTCGGTTCTGTGCCAACATTCTACAAGGTTCATGGAGTACTGAGTAATGTTGTTAATCATAGTAATATGATATTCAAATAAATACATTGTGAGATCAGATTGGCACCACAAAGGTTATACAATCCTAAAGGTTATCCACAAAGGACGCACGCAAACACGCAAGTACGCAATAGATTAAGAGGGTACGTCCACCAACCACGACAAGGCTGCGACAACGGCTTTCCGACAAGGTCCACGACAGCTCTACGATTGGAAGGCCTGTCGTAGCCTTGTCGTGGTTTGTGGAACATAGTTCCCGACAAGAGGCTACGACAAGGCCCCGACAGGCTGCGACACGAAGCTTGTCGGGGGACTGTCGGAGGCCCTCCGACAAGGCCACGACAATATCGAACATGTTCGATTTTTGCTACGACTGGACCTTTGTCGTGGAGTGTTGTGGTTTCCTCGATATCACTGTCGTAGTGTGTCGGAACCATGGGCGCCTTTTTTTGCGGAAACCGGCAACGTCTACGACACGCCCCGACACCGCTGTCCCGACAATGCTCTTCTCACGACAAGGCTGCGACAAGGCTGCGATTGGAACTTTCATGTCGGCACTTGTCGTAGCCTTGTCGTGGTCGGTGGACGCACCCTCTTAGCAATGAATCGGTAACTCCTAACTGCGTACGTACTTTATGGATAGCCACTAATGAAACATGCATTTTATCTAACCCATAGTATTTCCCCCCCAAAAAAAATTAACATTGGGGGAAAAAACCCATTGGCCGAATGTTAACCAATGACTCAGTGACAGGGGTGAGATAAAATCTAAACCGCACTCGATCCACAGCCACTGAAAATATCTCTATGTATCGCCACATAATCTCACTCTGCTTTGCCTCGTGTGATTACTCCACAACCGATACTCATGGTGTATTTTCAGCGGTTATGGCTCTCATGCAGCTCCTTATTAAACAATTGACTCACAGGTATGATGCATCATGCAGCAGAAACTACACAATAAAACACTCAGACATTTTTCTAATCACGAAGGTGGGGCTCGTTCAATAATCTAGGCTCGTACATGTAGATCCTTTTCTTTATTATCCATCGTATACAAAGCCCCCATTGAAAATGTATGGGAACTCAGTAAACCACGACCGATTGTATAAAACCTGTCAGATACCATAACTGTGGTATACGGATTCACATCTGTGGTATACAGCCTCAAAACCGTGGTATACGGGGAAATAGTCCCTTTGTGCTATAGAGCAAAGAAATAGTCCCTATTGTTATGCCCTTTGATATGGCAATTACTGTGTTTAATTTGTTCGAAAATATGGATAATAAATACAACAAACGATGGTTATGTGGATTGGCGGCTCTGTAAACCACTCGAGGTTGACGTCGTAATACACTCGCTAGCGCTCGTGTATTACTACGCGTCGACCTCTCGTGGTTTACAGCCGCCTGTCCACAAAACCATCGATTATTGTCTATGTACACCATAGAGACCCAGGGACAATGTGGGTCAACTCAATTCAACACTTATGGACGATCATATGGACGGCTAAGACTGTCTTAGCGAACAAACTTGAATGTTATCAAACGATAACCCATGTGCAAGGTATAGAAAAGGGTCTTGATGTACGATCCTATAATATGAAACGGGCCTTGGATCTAGAGGGAGCCAAAGTGAACCACGGTTACCTGTTTACAAAACACCATTTCCGGATATAGGCGCTCAGTACTTTGACTATGTAGGTTTAAGATATGTGTGATTCTCCAATCTTTTAGATCCGTATTTTTGATAAACTTAACAATTGTCATCGTAGCTTCGAGACAGAATTATTCAGAGAAGATAGTAGTAAACTACACTTCAAAAGAAACAAACGAAACCAAAAACAAAATTCTAGCCTCAAACCCCCATAGGTTTAGCACTAAGCCTCGTTCTTACTGGCCACCGGTATTGGTGTTTTGAACATGGGTATCTGCCGTTTTAGCGGGTTCACTTTGGCTCCCTATGACTTAGGTGAACTGTGTGACAGGTGAGAAAGACAGGGAACCGTTCACAGAGTGTTTTCAGTGTGAAATAAAACAAGGGGACACACGAACTAACAGTCAGGTGCAACACACTGTGCTGGGGTTTGAGGGGAGGTGGGGTGGTGACGCCTTTAAGTATTTATATAGAACTGCATCGAGAATCGTATAAATACACAATACTTTGTATGGGCCGTAATCGTCATCGATTGACAACTACAGCCCATTCAAACGATTTGAGTATTGTGTATTTTGTGACTCGAGTGCGGTTCTGGACTTATCTCATCCCTTTGACTGACATTAAATAGCATCACAATATCAGTATCATTAAAATTACTTCGCAAATCCAGTTGGTTATTAGCGTATGACGCCATCTCATATTCACTCCGCCACAACCGTGGCGTAGTATTGTCACTTTACGATGGGCGATCGTTGAGTATATTTTTTCTAACTTTATTCCTATGGCTAAACTTATACCAGGGGTAAGATAAAGACTGGTACAACACCCTGTGCTGGGGTGTGAGTGGTGAGGGGGGGGGGATCAGGGCTCAGTACACAGGAGCATAACGAGCCTACGCTATGACGCTTAAGCCGGCCCCCCACCTACCACGATTCTGGTCCCGATAGGCCCTACGACGGCCTTCCCGACACCATTCCGATTCTATCGTGAGGTCATCCAAAATCGTGGCATGTGGAACAGGTTTCTGCGATTCACTCTACGATACCCCACAATAGGCTGCGATAGAAAACGCCAATCGTAGAGGTCCCGATAACTTCCAACATGTTGGAAATTTTGTAGCCTGTCATAGGGTAGCGTAGCCTATCGGGAAGATATTGTGGTCAGCGAGTTTCATTCACAGCTCTATGATTTCAAACCATGTCTACGATTTGGAGCTATCGGAAACATCCCGATAGGCCATGATTTGGGCATTTTAAATCGTAGCTATCGGGGAGTGTGTCATAGACCATCGTGGTAGGTGGGTGCCCGGCTTTACACCTCAGGGGAAGAAGGTGATGCCTGAAAGTGTCTACATAGAACTGCATCAAGAATCGTACAAATAGACAATACTCCACGAGTTTGGTTGGGCCGCAATCGTCATCGAGGCGAAGCCGAGTGATGATTATGGCCCATTCAAACGAGTGGCGTATTGTCTATTTTGTGACTCGAGTGCGGTTCTGGATTTATCTCACCACTGTCACTGACATTAAATAGCATAACAATATCAGTATCATTAAAATTACTTCGCAAAGCCAGTTGGTTGAGTTGATGCCATCTCATATTTACTCCACCACCACTGTGGCGTAGTATTGTCACTTTACAGGGGGTGATCGTTGAGTATCTTTTTTCTAACTTTATTCCTATGGCTAAACTTATACCAGGGGTGAGATAAAGACTGGTACAACCCCCTGTGCTGGGGTGTGAGTGGTGAGAGGGGGGGATCAGGGCTCAGTACACAGGAGCATAACGAGCCTATGCTATGACGCTTAAGCCGGGCCCCCACCTACCACGATTCTGGTCCCGATAAGCCCTACGACGGCCTTGCCGACACCATTCCGATTCTATCGTGAGGTCATCCAAAATCGTGGTATGTGGAACAGGTTTCTGCGATTCACTCTACGATACCCCACGATAGGCTGCGATAGAAAACGCCAATCGTAGAGGTCCCGATAACTTCCAACATGTTGGAAATTTGTTAGCCTGTCGTAGGGTAGCGTAGCCTATCGGGAAGATATCGTGGTCAGCGAGTTTGATTCACAGCTCTATGATTTCAAACCATGTCTACGATTTGGAGCTATCGGAAACATCCCGATAGGCCATGATTTGGGCATTTGAAATCGTAGCTATCGGGGAGTGTGTCGTAGACCATCGTGGTAGGTGGGTTCCCGGCTTTACACCTCAGGGGAAGGAAGTGATGCCTGAAAGTGTCTACATAGAACTGCATCAAGAATCGTATAAATAGACAATACTCCAAGAGTTTGGTTGGGCTGCAATCGTCATCGAGGCAAAGCCGAGTGATAATTATGGCCCAGCCAAACGAGTGGAGTATTGTCTATTTTGTGACTCGAGTGCGGTTCTGGATTTATCTTACCCCTTTCTATGACATTAAATGTCATCACAACTTCAGAATAATCAGAATATACTTAGCAAATTCACTATGCCATGGCCGTGGCGTAGTATTGTCACTTTACCAGGGTGATCATTGAGTATATTTTTCTAATGTTATTCCTATGGCTAAACTTGTAACAGGGGTGAGATAAAGTAGGGTACAACACACTGTGCTTGGGTGTAAGAAGGGTGGGGGTGAGGGCTAAGTATCCTAATGCCGGGGACACACCAAGCGAGTAACGGCAGCGATCTCCAGAATCGCCAACAAAAATTTGTGTGTATGTTCGATATAATTTCATAGTAATATCTCCCACCAATAATTTAGCATCTCTGAAGCAATAATCAGGTGAAATATGAAATAATAGCTCACATATACGCCATTTGTGTTGGTGATTCCGGAAATCGCAGCGTTACTCGCTTGGTGTGTCTCCAGCATCAAGAACGTACAGTCACACCACCCTATGCTATGACGCTTAAGTGCCAGATCCACTAAGGCGATATTCCATGCAAATTTTGGTTCGCAGACATTCGCAGACGTTCGAAGACATTCGCATGGACATGCGAATGCCTTGCGACAATATTCAATATATTGAATATCATCACATGGGATTCGCACAGTCGCATGGATCGCAGACGCATTCGCTTGGTCGCCTTAGTGGATCTGGCGCTTCCTGTAAGAACAGACAGGTCCAAGACATCGTACTGGGGTGTGAGGAGGGTGGGGTCAGGGCCAAGTTCACATGGCCCTAAAGAACGTACACTAACACCCCCCGCTCTGACGCTTATACCTCAGGGGAAGGAGGTGACGCCTATAAGTACAGTCAGGTACAAGGCATTGTGCTAGGGTGTGAGAAGGGTGGGGGTGAGGGCTAAGTACACATGGCCCTAAAGAACGTACACTAACACCGCCCAGCAATGACGCTTACAATCTCAGGGGAGGGATGTGACGCCTTTAAGTACAGTCAGGTAAAAGTAGCGTCATCACAAACAGGAAGTGTCCCTATAACCGCGGGGCATGCGCACGGCTCAGTGTCGCTAAAAGGAGGTGGTCTTACAGAATCTGTACACAGAACTGTGACAGGTCTCAGAGCAGCAGGATGAGGCTTTCAAAGATGGCAGCTTTTCTGTCTATCATGGAAATCTACTTTTCATCACCAGTATATGAAATGATCTCAAAACAAAGATGATATCAGTTGAACAGAACTGTGGCAGGACTAGGAGGAGGAGGTGGAGGCTTTTAAGAATGGCAGATTTTCTGTTTTCCATGGGAATCTACTTTTCATCACCAAGATAATTTTACCAGTATATGAAATTATCTTAAAACAGAGATATTATCTATTGAGCCTCATTCACGCCAATAAAACAGTGGTTTGAATTTTCTCACGGACACTCAGCTCCATGCCGTAGTTGACTGTAAGGCCTTGCGTCCACCTACTACGAAAGAAATTAAGACCTCCCGATATGGCACCGATACAAAAAGCAAATATCGGAGACATATCGGGAAGGTGCAAAATCGTAGACGTAAGTGTAGACATGCCAATCCACCACGTTTTGTATGGGTTTTTTATCCATGTCTTATCACAGAAACGTGGTCAACTGCCCCGATATTAGGTGACCTTCCGACGCGATTTTGATTTTTTATCGGGAGGTGCATCGCAGACCATATCGGAGCCATATCGTAGTAGGTGGACGCTGGGCCTAACTAGTTTTTCAATGTCTCTTTGAAGCAGCAATTTCCACATAAATATTACTTCCACAATTTTTTCTGACTCCAACTGACATGCCTGTGTGTCGCAGAGTGTGTACATAGAGCAGCTCAGTGTGACCGTGCTAGGAGCATAGCCTGTAGGGTGAGCATCCCCTGCACTGCTCCTGAATCCTCAGCGAGCCTTGTTTGCATGTTATACAGTGTCATTTAGGTGTTGGGCAGAGTGAAGGGGCAGAGTGGAGGGGCAGAGCTCGCTGCCCGTTGTCATACGAGCAGAGATCAATGTAGAGATGTGAGGATGGAGATTGTATTGTTCTCCACTCAGCGCAAGCATCGACTGGCGACACAAAGGCTCGCGTTGAAAGAGGCAGCGGAGAGCCTGGCAACGAGAGGTACGTTAGGAGAAGGGCGCCCTGTCAACCATCACAGGCCTACTTTACGTGGGGCTGTCTTAAAGTAATGGTATGAGAACGGCTTGTGAAGGGCTTTATTATCCACCTAATACAAAGTGTCAATAGAAAACACATAGGGAGTTTGTATGGACATACCCGGAGCATACAGATATGTTGTATGCTCCGGGTGGCGCATATGGAAAAATAGTGCGTACGAAAACTTAGTGCGTAATTAAAATGAACTAATTTTGACATGCCACTTGCCCAGAAAAGGTGGATGATAAATACAATATAGACTGGTTTCAGATAAAAGCGGTTGTATGCTCCTCGGAGTTGACTCTGCGCAATATCCTCGCATACGCTCGGATATTACTACGCGTCAACTCCTCGGAGCATACGGCAGCTTGTATGTGAAACCAGTCAATATTGTGTATATATCCAGGGTATTGTCATGTCTATTGACTGCTACTCACAAATGATTCCCGCTATTTGACCTTAGTGGCACATGCCAAATGTAATATATATAAAACGTAGAATTTGAGTGTAATATTGTAAAATTCTTTCGTTCCCTCTCTCTCTTGGATAACAGCGTTTGAAAAAAAGGAGAATTTGAGTGTTACTCAACTAATAGGCTATATATATGATAATTATAAATCAATGCTAAAGGTTTACATATATGCTAATAATAGACTAGATAAGATAGTTTTCTGATGTCCTAATTGGATGAACTTGATGGCAATTTGCATTGATTTATAAGAGGATTAACTCAACGCTGTATGAAAGAGGTCTATAGCTGTAACCCCGGAGGGAATATGGCAGGATAAAAAGATGGGCGGGTAAGGTATGGATCGCAGAAGGGCATGCTGTCAATCATCAAACGGCGACTTTAGGTGGGTTGGTCTTAAAGTAATGGTACAAGAGCGTTTAATGTGGTGTAGACGGGGCGTGGTCACATCTTAAGAACTGTGGCTGAAGCAGCCACAGCTTGTTAGGTGCGCGGGCAGGGTGCGCAGTAATCAGATCAACACTGCGATGTCTTCCGGGCCGCAGAGGATGCTGGGTGATAGATGCGCATGCCCGGGGAACATCACGTGACTACGACAACAGGATACGGAGAGAGAGAATCATGCTCCAGGCGTGCACACTCACACACAGTGCCAACCGTCATCTCAAATTCCCCTTATTATTACTATGGCCTCGGTTCGTTTTTACGTCAATTTTACCACGTATTTATTACGTGCAGCCACAGTAACTCTGTTTCTGTATATTATCCCCACCCAAAAAAGAGGAGACTTACACTCAGTGTGAGGTGTGAAGTCCGGGCTGTTTAAACCACTTGTAAACGCCGCCTTAGGGTTTTCCCAATCTCACGACTATTTTCACTATATATATATATATATATATATTTTTTTTTAATTATATTTTTATTGTTTTTTTTTTAAAACTCTGTTAACAACTTGTACTGAAAATATATGAATTTGTCTGTGTGTGGGGGTGGAACTAAGCAGGTTTCTCTCGTCTATGAGTGGTGAAGGTGGAGGTGCGTGTGGTGGTGGTGGTGGTGGTGGTGGTAGTGAGAGGGGACAGTCAGAAGCTGAGGGCCTGGTAACAGGCGTGCTGGTAGCGGCTGTACATGTGTGGGGACGGCTCGGGCACGTGGTCCGCGGGGATCTCGCAGTACACGTTCTCCTCCAGTCCCGCCCCGCCTCCTCCTCCGCCTCCAGGGTCCACGGGACCGTACGGCCCGTAGCGCGGCGCCGCGTACGGGTTGGCCGCCAGGGGGGGCGGCGGCGCCTTGTGCCCCGTCGTCTCGTACGTGTGGCGCCCCCGCCGGCTGCCCGCCGAACTAGGCAGGGACGCGGCGGCTGAGGACGCGGCTTTACGGCGTCTGAAAGATGGTGTTAGTAGAGGTTAGTACAAAGGAGTGGCCCAGTCTATTAAAGTGTTTCTGTAAAGTGGGCTAGGATAGAGGTTAGTAAAAAGAAGTGGCCAAGTCTGTTAAAGTGTTTCTGAAAGACAGGTAAGTAAGTAAGTACGGAGCGGCCCAGTCTGCTAAAGTATGTATGTAAGACAGGTTAGTATACCTGGGAGTGGCCCAGTCTCTTAAAGTCAATCTGAAAGACGAGTTGGTAGAGGTTAGTGAACAGGAGTGGCCAGTCTGTTAATGTCTTACTGAAAGACAGGTTAGTACAAAAGAGTGGCCCAGTTTATTAATGTCTGGCTGAAACATAAGTGAGTAAACAGGATAAAAGCACATTTGGGGACATACCATAAGCGCGAGTCAGTATAGGTCTTTGACTTCAACCAACTGGCCAAAACCAGGGGCCTGATTGATATTCTAGGATCGTACATGTAGATCCTTTCCTATATGCCAGAGAATCCCAGGGATGATGTGGGTCAAATTTATTTAACACTGATGGACGAGGGCTAATACTGTCTTTGTGAACAGACTTAAAGGCATAGCGGACATTTTGGCTTGAAAATTAAAACCCATGTCAATTTCCTTAATATTTGATATGATGATCTCCAAGTGTTGTGGAACACATATCTAACGTAAAAATCGGGGGTCACCATGCTAGTTTTTGATTTAAAGATCAATATTGTGATAATTTTATATTAGAATATATAGAAATCCTAAAAAGTATGTTTTCACATAGTAAAACCTATGTGATCTTCCCCAAACTTTCATAGAATATAGTACATATATAGTACTACTTATTCAGGTTTTAAAAATCATTGGTCACCAGCCTTGTTTTTTGAAAAAAATTGAAGAAAACCATATTTATAATACATTTCCTATGTAAACCAAGCAAATGTAAATTAGTCTATTTTTTCTATTGGAATTGGAAAAGCTGGACACAATTTTAGATTTACTTATGCAGAATCACAATGAATCACAAGAAACCAGTTTTTACTAATATTTGAAATAATTCAAAAATCACTAGGTGGCGCCACTGTGGATTGTAGGATATGCCTTTAAATATCATGAAACGATAACCCTTGTACGAGTTACAGAAAAGGGTCTTCATGTACGATTCTAGATTCTTAAATGGGCCGCAGGCTCCCCTAATGGGCCCTTGGCTGTTCTGCGAAGTGTCAAATAGCAGGTAGATGCTGGCTTCGCAGAACTGTGCATCATCCATTCTTTTAGTGTGTACAGGGGCTCGCTTGAACGCTACGTGATATTCACTCGGCTGTCCCCTTGTTAATATTACTCCACATCAAACTCGTGGAGAAGAACAACTTTGACCAAAACTTATTGGTTTATTTTTTTATATATGACGAGAGGCGAGTATAAATTTACATATGATGGAGTGACTTCATTCCTAGTTTTATATTTTTATTACAGCAGTCATCTTGGCAAGACTGATCTCTGTTATGAGGAGTAATTCGATGAAATCGGAACCCGATTTATAAAAATCGGAGGCCCGATTTTTTCGTGGGAGTTTCCATATTATCAAGAGACATCACGAGTTTGAGTCTGAGTTTATTTATGTCACACATTTTGTTGGCTCCGTAATTTCATGAGTTGAGGACGAGTGACATTACGGAGCCAACAAAATGAGTGGCATAAATAAACTCAGACTCAAACAAGTGGCGTCTAGATTTTATCCTACCCCGCTTCCACATGTTTTCAGTATTAGAAAGTAGTGACATAAACAACACTTTATATATGTTGAACGGGGCCTATCGACGAGCTCTTTCCCCACCACGTAGCGACCACGGAATAGAGAGAAGCGGGAAACGGGCCGCGGACGACGCCGCGGCCTCATTAACATACCCGTTGCGGCGTTTTGATTGGTCGGCGCGTCACGTGAGTATCATGTGACCCGTGTTGTCGTTTGTACGGCCGGCTGCGTTCGATGTGTGCACATCGCCCGATCGTGTCGGCTTCACTTGGGGGTTACTACGTGTATTTCCAGGCATTTCCTATGGAGTTTTTCGGTCAGAACAACTCTAAACATGGGGTTTGTGCAAACCCCACTGCCAAGTTCGATCAGAACAGGGAGGAAACCCAAGGTGAGTGTGGTTCTTCTTACCTTGCTGGGAGTCACCAGCCCGGTGTTGTGTTAGACTTGACAGTCCCACTGTCACGTCCTGTCACTATGTACATTATCTTGTTGAAGCTTCGTCAACCCGATATGTAGACACCGCGTGTTCACACGGTGTGGTGGGGGCGTTGCTATCTCTTGTTGAACCAGTCAACCCGAGTAGCTCGTCTGATGTTTTCGCATCAGAAATCCACCGTAGCGAGTGTGATTACACTCAGTTTTCTCTCGTGGTTTCAACTTTTATCTACTCTCATCAGGCTAAGTGTGGTAGGTACTCTTCTGTGGTCTTTCCCCCCGGAACCAGTCCGGGGAGTGGATATGTTTCCCAACTGTTCGAGGTGTATGAAGTTCTCTCTATTATTTGTAGTACTAACTCTGACAGCTCGCTCGTGTATCCCACCTTGTGACTTGAATGATGTAAGGTTACATCATAAACAACACTTTATGTCACACCCGTGACATAAACAAATCCCATGTTAAGCCTATGGCGTTTTTTATAAGGGGTAGGATAATATCAAGAAATGTCACGAAATTTCATATGATTGTTTATATGGCATGAGTTGTCTACGCGGAAATGATATCACGAAGCGGAGCTGAGTGATATCTGTAGCTGAAGACAACGAGACATATCACAAAGATGTGACTTTATCCTACCCAGTCACATGTTTTTAACCTCATATGTCACCCGTGGCATATGAATAATTTATGGCATAACCGTGGCATACAGTCACACCATGTTAAGCCTATGGAGATTTATATGAGGGGTAGGATAAACTGTGTTATGAGGACTGTAGATAAATGCGGGAAGTTCATAATGCGTTTATCTTAATATTCACTGTGCATTAGGGAAGGTTATCATTCATGTGTGATGAAATACAAGCAAACTCTCACTCCCCGGAGAGACATGTCTGCACATTAAGAGAGTGGAGAGTGGAGAGTCCTGACCTTTACCGTCTACAGTCTCCTAGCATCACTTCTCTTGTCTCGGCAGACGACATTTTACTCAATCATAAATTCCTGATAACTCACTCAAGAGAGGAGCCATTGGGATTTCTAGTTGTTGTAAATGAAAAGTTTACTTCATATCATCAAGTGCATTATTATTACCTGGGAGCGAACATCTATGAAATACTACCCGCTGCTAGGCGTGTAGTATAAATAATGTACGCACCCACTGTGATAGCGGGCTGTAGTGAATGGCATAGGCTTTGTACAGTTGATAAAATGGAGTTTAAAGGATTAGGAGGTATATACTAATAAGAAAACGTAGTGACTGAGCCCGTACTGTGTCCGTTCTTGGTCATTTGATGAAAAAATATGGCCCCCCCACCTGCGGTGTTGGGCCATATTTTGTCATCAATTGACCTTAAACGGCCACCCATGCGTGCTCAGTAACCATGTTTTCACATATTAATGCTAAACAATGTTTTATTCTTACCCCTCATATAAATCTCCATATACTTAACATGGTGTGACTGTATGCCACAGTTATGCCATAAAATATGTATATGCCACGGGTGACATATAAAGTTAAAGACATGTGACAGAGTAGGATAAAATCTAAACGTCACTTAATTTCATATGATTGTCTACATGGCGTTCGTTGTCTTCAGCTACAGATATCACTCAGCTCCACTTTGTGATATGATTCCACGAAGACAACTCATGCCATATAAACAATCATATGAAATTTCGTGACATTTCTTGATATTATCCGATAAGTGTTCTTGACAGACGTTGAAGTGAATAAGGCTAAAGAAGAAACCAACAAGTTCTGGTCATAGTCATCATTCTCCGCGAGTTAGATGCGACGGGATATGAACGAGGCGACAGCCAAGTGAATATTACACAGCATTCAAAGAGCTGGAGAATAATGAATTTGATAAAAAAGAATTGCTTTCTGTATTTATCTCACCACTGTACACACTAAAGGAATGATTGACACATAGGATATAAACCATGGAGAACGGACTGCAATACTCGTAGGGGCATAGAGAACGAGTTCTCAGTGTTAAGCCTATGGGACAAAAATACCAGGGGTGAATAAATCAATGTCTTACACGCTGAATAGGGAACTTAATACCACAAACAGTATTTGGATATGATCAATGTGTCGGAAGCATGCCGGAAATCAGATGAACTCGAAGCTGAAGTGTATTAG
Source organism: Alentia gelatinosa (assembly GCA_950022655.1). Lineage (NCBI taxonomy): Eukaryota > Metazoa > Annelida > Polychaeta > Phyllodocida > Polynoidae > Alentia > Alentia gelatinosa. Next base: position 137,202,869 of record OX465580.1, on the reverse strand, counting down.
GTGTTTTTTGTAAATAAAAACGAGATCCCAGAGGGAAGAAGAAGGTCGCCTGCACCAGTGGAACTCTTTCAGGGTCCGTCTTGATGTTCAAAGTGACACAGAGTGTGAATAAAGCGGGCGATAATTGATGAAGACACGCGATAATGTCGTTAATTATTACCAAAGAGCAGTCGCACAGTTCCGCGGGCAACGGAGAGAGTTCTCTGTGTTATCAGCACTGTCCCCGGGAAAGCTCGGCAAACATCGGCAAGGTTCGGGAGACATCGGTAAACCTCGACAAAGATCGGGAAAGCTCGGGAAAACTCGGTAAACATCGGCAAGGTTCGGGAGACATCAGTAAACCTCGGCAAAGATCGACAAAGATCGGCAAAGATCGGCAAGGTTTGGCAGACATCGGTAAACCTCGGCAAAGATCGATAAAGATCGGCAAAGCTGGGGAAACAGCGGCAAGGTTCGGGAGACATCGGTAAACCTCGGCAAAGATCAGCAAAGCTCGGTAAAGCAAGTAAACATTGGTAGACATCTGCAAACATCTGCAAACATTGATAAGCTTGGCAAACATTGGCAACAATTAATTAACATCAGCAAAGCTCGGTAAAGCAAAGTAAACATTGGCAATCATCGGGGAATATTGGTAAAGCTAAGTAAACATTGGCAATCATCGGGGAATATTGGTAAAGCTAAGTAAACATTGGCAATCATCGGGGAATATCGGTCAAGGTATGTAAACATTGGCAATCATCGGGGAATATCGGTAAAGCTTGGTAAACATTGGTAAACATCAGTAAATATCAGCAAAGCATGGTAAAGCTCTTCAAAAGCTCAGTAAACATAGGAAAACATTGGCAAATATCAGTAAAGCTTGGTAAAGCTGAGTAAAGCTGGGCAGAGCTCGTCCCTAGACGCCGTGTCGTAACTCGGTGGTCGGGCGCCCGTTTAAACAGCGGGAAGCTAACGACAGTCACCGGACGTCTCTGACAATAAATCCCGCAGCCATTTCAGCCGCCATGTACGAGAGATAAAACCCCGAGTGAATTATATTCACAGCAGAGACTAAAAGGATTTCCCCGCTTCATATGTTGACCAAATCTCCGTCTTATGCCGATCCTATTTGTTCTGACTGTATGCATACATGGATTAAGAACAATCTTTCAATATCTATATATACATCTATATATATATCTATACTTATATTTATATATAAACGTAGGGAAGTATCGAGGAATAAATTCATATAAAGATGTACGTATAAAGATTGATATATATATATAAATATATATTTATATATATATACATATTTATATATACACGCAGGGAAGTATCGAGAAATAAGTTCATATAAAGATGTACATATAAAGATTGATATATGTATATATATATGTATGTATATATATATATATATATATATATTTATATATACACGCAGGGAAGTATCGAGGAATAAGTTCATATAAAGATGTAAGAGTATATATATATACTCGCGGGGAAATATCGCTGAATAAGTTCATATAAAGATGTACGTATAAAGATTGATATATATATATATATATATATATATATATATATATATATATATATATACTCGCGGGGAAATATCGCTGAATAAGTTCATATTACTTATAAAGATATGTATATCTGAACGCATATAGAGAGGAATAACCCCCGGGCCATTACAGCAGCCTGCCCTGTGAGCGCTATAATTGAATTGCATACGCTGCATTTTTGAAGGATTGATTTTGACGTTCCATTAGAAGGAGTGCTCTTGACCTTTGGTTGGATGCGGCATTGCGGGGGTTTTGCAGTGAAAGGCAGTGCAGCTGTAGCCGTCTCATTCAAATGCTGCTGCCTCTGTCCCATGCTGCTGCCGCTACTGCTGCTGTGGCTCTTGTTGTGTTTCTGGTGGCGGGTGACAGGATGGTGAGAGGACGGGGAGACAGTGACATTGTCAGTCCAGCGACACAATGCGCCCCGCATGACAAATGAACTGTCAGGTCACCCCCCTCATACCCGCTATCTCACACCCCCACCGCCCCTCACAGCCGCAGCCCCCCACTCTCTCACACCCCCACCCACAGTCCCAGGTCCCACCAGCCCCTGCCACACACAAAGCAGCTGGTCAGTAACTGAAGGTGTTTCCCAACAGGCAGAGTCAAGTGTCCCGCAATGTAGAGTGCTAAAGGGACACCCCGCGATGTATCTTCAACTCACCAGGTATCATGCTGAAGAGACAACCAACCATGTACCATGCAAAATATACATAAACCATATTCTGTGCCAAAGACACATGTAATATGCCAACCCACATGTAGTATGCCAAAGGGACACCCCATGATGTATCTTGCTAAAGGGACACCCCACCACCCACCATGCTGAAGGGACACCCAGCTGCATCATGTACCATGCTGAAGAGACACCCCACCCACTGTGTGCCTTGCTAAGGGGACACCCCATCCAGTATGTAGTGCGCAGAAGAGACACCTGGCTGCATTATGTATTGCACTGAAGGGACACCCCACCAATGTACCTTGCTAAAGAGACACCCCACCCATTATTTACCATGCCAAAAACAACCCACTATGTACTATCTAAAATACACCTCACCATGAAATGTGCTAAAGTGACACCCCAATATACCATGTATCATGCCGAAGGGACACCCTAGTCCATCATGTACCAAGCCAAAGAGACACCCCGTTATGTTACACACCCTGCCTGATCATGCACAGTGCCAAAGAAAAACCTTCAACCCACCACGTATCATGCTGCAGAGACACCCAACCATGTACCATGCAAAATATACCTATACCATATTCTGTGCCAAAGACACATCCCAACCCACATGTAATATGCCAAAGGGACACCGTACTCCAGTATGAACCATGCCAAAGAGACACTTCAACAAGTATCATGCCAAAGACACACCCTAGCCCATCATGTCATATGCCATAGGGACATTCCACACCACCATGAAGTGTGCAAAAGAGCCACTCCAACAAGTACTGTGCCAAAGAGCCACCTCAGCATGTCCCATTCCAAAGAGAGACAATACAGCGAGCGATAAGTTTAACGAGCTGCCTAGAACAGCGAGACATTAGCGGGTGTTAAAATACAGCCACTTAAAACCTACAAGAAGGGAAGGAATTAATTACTCCGAACCACTTGTGATTCACACTCACAATCATCAATCACTTTTAATTGCAAAAAGTCGGCGGGTGGCGGTGTGCAGGCGATGAGGCGCTGAGATATGTCTTATTAAGAAGTGTGAGGAATCTCAGTGGGAACTATGTATGTGGAGTTTGGGGTGTTTTTGTGAGTTTGAGCCTGCTGGGTGCTACAGCTGTATGTAGCGGAGATAAATCAGGCAGATTAGTGTGAGGCGGGGGAGGGGAATCCAGGCCTCGGGGATTAATGCTGGGTAACTGTAAATCTCCACCCACAGGCGTCAGGCAGAGAGGAGGCGGAGAGGGTGAGGGAGGAAGTGACCAGCCAAGGGGTAAAAGTGATCAGCCAAGGGATAAAAGTGACCAGCCAAGGGGTAAACTGACCAGCCAAGGGATAAAACTGACCAGCCAAGGGATAAAACTGACCAGCCAAGAGGTAAAGTGACCAGCCAAGGGATAAAAATAACCAGCCAAGGGGTAAAAGTGACCAGCCAAGGGATAAAAGTGACCAGCCAAGGGAAAAAAGTGACCAGCCAAGGGATAAAAGTGGCCAGCCAAGGGGTAAAAGTGACCAGCCAAGGGATAAAAGTGACCAGCCAAGGGAAAAAAGTGACCGGATAAGGGATAAAAGTGACCAGCCAAGGGATAAAACTGACCATCCAAGGGATAAAAGTGGCCAGCCAAGGGGTAAAAGTGACCAGCCAAGGAATAAAACTGACCAACCATGGGATAAAAGTGACCAGCCAAGGGATAAAACTGACCAGCCAAGGGATAAAAGTGACCAGCCAAGGGATAAAAGTGATCAGCCAAGGGAATAAAAGTGATCAGCCAAGGGGTAAAAGTGACCATCCAAGGGATAAAAGTGACCATCCAAGGGATAAAAGTGACCATCTAAGGGATGGACCGGCCAAGGGCCAAGACTAACTGGCCAAGTTCTGAGACGCCCAGTTAACAGCTATGACTGAATGGCTAAGGGCTTAAACTGACCGGACAAGGGCTTAAACTGATCGGCCAAATCCTGGGACTGATCGACCAAGGCCTGGGACTGATTGGCCAAATCCTGGGACTGATCGGTAAAGGCCTCGGACTGATCAGCCAAGGCCTGGGACTGATCGGCCAAATCCTGGGACTGATTGGCCAAGGTCTGGGACTGATTGGCCAAGGGTTGGAACTGACCAGACAAGGGTCAAAACTGACCGGCCGAGGGCTGAGACTAAACAGCCAAGGACCAAGACCAACTGGCCAAGGGCTGCAACTGACTGGGAAAGGGCTGAGGCTGACTGGCGATCCTAGTCTCAGACTGAGCTGCCAAGGCTTAGGCCAGCCCAACATTAGCTGCTACTGGCAGTGGCCAAGTCGGAGGCTAGCGAGCCTTTAGAAGCCTGGACTTGCACTGCACGAAAACTATCCTTTTACATATGAATGCGCCCGGCGTATATAAGTAGGTATTTTGCGTCTACAAGGTCGTCCTAGTCCCCATGTGTATACACCTCATCTGTCGGCGTATATATTTATAAGCGTCCAGTGAAGAGGGCTTCACTGGGAGCGGGCGGGGGGAGGTGGCGGGGGTTGGGGGTGGGGGGTCGAGGGGAGGGCTTCCTACTGAGGACACCTGTACTTCTACCAACACAAACGGCGGGAGGTGGCGGGGGCAGAGGATATTTCCTCTCATATACACCGGGTGTGAAATACAGCCAAGACGCGTCTGTCGTATATAAGGCATGGGCGTATATATATGAAAATAAGTCAATATTCAGCCAAGACATGCACTTCCGTGATGGCGTATATATGAATAAAACGGTGGTTTTCGTGCAGTGTTGGCTGAAAGTCAAAGGCTTAGGATTACTAGAGATGTGCTGAGACTGGTCAGAAATGGGGCTGCTTCTGACAAGACATTGTCCGACCGGTGTGACTGTATGCCATGGTTATGCCATTAAATATTTATATGCCACTGCTGACATATGCAATTAAAAACATTTGACGGGGTAGGATAAAATCCAAACGTTACTCCAATTCATATATAATTGTTTATATGGCGTTCCTTGTCTTCTGCTTTGTGATATCATCCTGTAAAGACAACTCATGCCATATAAACAATCTTATGAAATATCGTGACGTTTCTTGATACCATTTGATTAGTGTTCTTAATGGACGTTTCTTGATATCATTTGATTAGTGTTCTTAATGGATGTTAACGCGTGTAAGACATCGATGTCGTACAGGCTGGACAGGGAAGTGCCTTCTGCAAATCATACTTTCCCTCTACTACTCACCACCACACACTGTACATTACCTGCTGCGAATACTACTTTCTGTGTACTACTCACTCCACACTGCCCACTGCTCCATGGTCACGTATAGCCTGCACTAAACCTCCTCCTCCCTACTACTCACTATAGACGGCACTGCGGCAGCACCCTTCTCATAAGATCTCACACTCTCTAAGTGGGAGAAGAATTCTTAACGAACTAGGCTTAGAGCCGTGAGAATTCTTTGGCCTGCCTCCGGTGATTAAGACGTACATCAATGCAAACCAAAGATTCCTATAATCTCAATGATGCCACCTAGTGGGAATACTGTGTGACAGTTGATTCTCAAGGCTCTAAGCCTAGTTCGTAAAGAATTCTTCTCCCATAGAGCGTGGTGAGAACCTTGTACAGAATATGACTTAGAGACTGTGGGATCTTATTAGAGATGGTGCCGGCAACAACCACAGCAATAAAATGCACGCTTATCCCACCCCTAATAAAAGACGCCATAGGTTTAACATTGACTCATTGTATTTGACAGAGCGTTAAAGTGTCATTTATGCACCGAGGTGAATAAAAAAACGGACCAATCAGGGATGAGATAACGAAAGTAGATCCAGCAGTATTGATAAACGCGGCCATCCTCCGATGAGTGTCAAAATGCTACTAACTTGGATAATTAGAAAATGTTCTGTGTATATCGGTGAGATGGGGTAGGATAAATACGAAACCGAACTCAAATTAGCCTTCTCAATGTTTATACCACTCTGGTCAGGTCTGCTAATCACTACACTCAGTTAACGCTTCGCGTAGTAATACACGACCTGCCCATCGTGGCATAAACATTGAAAAGGCTAAGGCCCAGCGTCCACCTACTAGATAGAAATTTAGACCTCCCGATATGGCACCGATACAAAAAGCAAATATCGGAGACATATCTGGAAGGTGCAAATCGTAGCCATTTGCTTAGACATGCCAATCCACCATGCATTGTATGGGGTTTTTATCGGTGTCTAATCACAGAAACGTGGTCAACTGCCCCGATATTAGGTGACCCGCTGACACTATTTTGACTTTTTATCGGGAGGTGCATCGTAGACCATATCGGAGCCATATCGTAGTAGGTGGACGCAGGGACTAACTCTCGTTTCGTTTCTACTGCATATCCTGCTCCAAACCTCTCTTCTCCTCCCCACACCCTGCCTGCCTGCCCACACACTTATATCTAATGTTCTCGTCATACATTGCACCTACATTCTACTTACTACAACACCTGCAGCCAACCCCATCACATCCCCGCTCGGCATATCAGTGGGACGTCTCCTGTATACGGGCTCCCACAGGGGGAAATACGGACGGGCGGGCGGGGGTGGGGGACGGGCGGCGGGGGTGGGGGACGGGCGGCGGGGGTGGGGGACGGCGGGCGGGGGTGGGGGACGGCCGGCGGGGGTGGGGGACGGGCGGGCGGGGGTGGGGGACGGGCGGGCGGGGGTGGGGGACGGGCGGGCGGGTGGTTGGTAGAGGCAGGCGGGCGGGTGTGTTTTGGACGGGCGGGCGACGGGCGGGGGACGAGCGGGGGACGGGCGGAGGACGGGCGGAGGACGGGCGGAGGACGGGCGGGGGACGGGCGGAGGACGGGCGGAGGACGGGCGGGTGGAGGACGGGCGGAGGACGGGCGGAGGACGGGCGGAGGACGGGCGGAGGACGGGCGGGTGGAGGACGGGCGGAGGACGGGCGGGTGGAGGACGGGCGGAGGACGGGCGGGTGGAGGACGGGCGGAGGACGGGCGGGTGGAGGACGGGCGGAGGACGGGCGGAGGACGGGCGGGTGGAGGACGGGGGATGGCGGGGGACGGGCGGGGGACCGGTGGAGGGCGGCAGGTGGGAGCGGGTGGAGGGCGGCGGGTGGGAGCGGGTGGAGGGCAGCGGGCGGCGTGCAGCGGGTAGAGGGCGGTGGGTGGAGGGCGGGGAACGGGCGGGGGACGGGCGGGTGTATTTTGGACGGGCAGGGGACGGGCGGTGAGCGGGCGGACGGAGGGTGGGTTGCCGGGCGGGCGGAGGGTTGGTCGCCGGGCGGGTAGCGGGGGGCGGTGACGGGCGGGCGTGGCGTGGAGGGGCTGCCGGGCGGGTAGCGGGGGAGTTGTCATCTTCTCGCTCACTGCTGCGTCAGATTAAAGACTCGGGCAATATTTCAGTGTGACGACGTGTTATCACGTGGTGCGCGCCCATGTCGCCAATGAGTCGTATTGTCGTCACTGTGAGTGTCACTTCCCGTCCCCCACTGCCTGCTACAGGTCTACTGCCTACCCACTGTAAGTGCCTCCCTCCCTATACCTGTATGTCTGCCTCCCTCCCACCGCCCGCCACCCACTGCCTGCTACAGGTCTACTGTAAGTGTGCCTCTCTGTCCCTACCTCCCGCCACCCACTGACACCTACAGGCTTATTGTTATCACTGTAAGTGTGACTTTCTGTCCCTCCTTCCCGCCACCCACTGACAGCTACAGGCTTATTGTTATCACTGTAAGTGTGACTTTCTGTCCCTCCTTCCCGCCACCCACTGACACCTACAGGCTTATTGTTATCACTGTAAGTGTGCCTCTCTGTCCCTCCTTCCCGCCACCCACTGACACCTACAGGCTTATTGTTATCACTGTAAGTGTGACTTTCTGTCCCTCCTTCCCGCCACCCACTGACAGCTACAGGCTTATTATTATTACTGTAAGTGTGCCTCTCTGTCCCTCCTTCCCGCCACCCACTGACAGTTACAGGCTTATTGTTATCACTGTAAGTGTGACTTTCTGTCCCTCCTTCCCGCCACCCACTGCCTGCTACAGGTCTACTGTAAGTGTGCCTCTCTGTCCCTCCTTCCCGCCACCCACTGACACCTACAGGCTTATTGTTATCACTGTAAGTGTGCCTCTCTGTCCCTCCTTCCCGCCACCCACTGACAGTTACAGGCTTATTGTTATCACTGTAAGTGTGACTTTCTGTCCCTCCTTCCCGCCACCCACTGACAGCTACAGGCTTATTATTATTACTGTAATTGTGCCTCTCTGTCCCTCCTTCCCGCCACCCACTGACAGTTACAGGCTTATTGTTATCACTGTAAGTGTGACTTTCTGTCCCTCCTTCCCGCCACCCACTGACAGCTACAGGCTTATTGTTATCACTGTAAATGTGCCTCTCTGTCCCTCCTTCCCGCCACCCACTGACAGCTACAGGCTTATTGTTATCACTGTAAATGTCTCCAACCCCCCCCCCCTGCCTGCCACCCACTGCCTGCCACCCCCTGCCTGCCACCCCCTGCCTGCCACCCCCTGCCTTCCACCCCCTGCCTGCCACCCACTGCCTGCCGCCCACTGCCTGCCGCCCACTGCCTGCCGCCCACTGCCTGCCGCCCACTGCCTGCTGCCCACTGCCTGTTACAGGTGTTGTGCCCTCACCCTCTTGCTGTCCACAGGCATATTGCTGCCCACTATCTGCCAGTCGCTGCTCAGCGCAGCTATATTGGTCCTCTCTAGCCCCGTTTCCACTGGCCAACGTAAAACGGTGTAGATTATTTGACTTCTCCTAGTAGCCAATTTCCATTGGCCATCACCGATACATATAGTCAGGAGCCACCCACGGGCCTTTAGCACTGCTGACGCCAAATGTAAATGGGCTATTAGGAGACCTCAAATAATCTGTTTTCGGTTTCCAATGGAAATGGGCCTTATACAGGCCTACGCTGTTTTACAGGCCTGCACTGTTTTCGTTTTCCAATGGAAACGAGCCTTATACAGGCCTACGCTGTTTATCGTTTTCCAATGGAAACGGGCCTTTTACAGGCCTGCACTGTTTTCGTTTTCCAATGGAAACGGGCCTTATACAGGCCTGCACTGTTTTCGGTTTCCAATGGAAACGGGCCTTTTACAGGCCTACACTGTTTTCGTGTTCCAATGGAAACGGGCCTTCTGCAGGCCTACACTGTTTTCATTTTCCAATGGAAACGGGGCTTCGGAAGGCATACACTGTTTTCGTTTTCCAATGGAAACGGACCCTATCTGGGCCTACACTGTTTGTGTTTTCCAGTGGAAACGGGCCTTATACAGGCCTGCACTATTTTCGTTTTCCAGTGGAAACTGACCCTATCCAAGCCTGTAACACGCTACAGGTCCGTTGCAGGGCCCAGTTGGCGACCATCACAGCTGTACGCTGTAAATCACCCCCCCCCCCTCCCCGCCCCCCCCCCTCCCCGTACCTAATCTGACAGCGCTGAATGCACGTCTCGTTCCCCGCAGTTGGATTAATGGTCGCTCCTTCCTTCCCGCGAGACGCCAGGAGACTGCACGAGACTGGGCGAGACTTGGCTGAGCGTCATTAAGCGCGTCACAGCGTTTCCCCCTACACACATGAGCTGTCAGAGCGAGCTGTCACAGGGAGCTGTCACAGCTGTCAGGTCCGGCTGTCACATGAAGCCGTGGCTTTAATCTGTAACGTTTAGATCTGTCAGTCATAAGTTAGAGAGATGTGTCTTTATCTTAGCCTGGAATAATATCGTAAAACTGGATGGGTTTTTATCTTGGCCACCGTATGCCACGACTGGATTTTGGCATAATGACTTTATGAGGCGAAGCCGAGTGAAGTCCAGGGCCAAAACTCAGGAGTGGCATGCGGTGGCCAAGTTCAATGATCACCCCCGTAAAGTGACAATACTACGCCATGGTCGTGGCGTAGTGAATGCAAGATGACGTCATAGGCAAATGACGAAGCAGCGGCCAGGATTTCAGAGAGAAGACAAGACAAGACAAGAGATTTAAACATTCCTAAGAGTGAGATAAATCCAGAACCGCACTCGAATAGTAAAATGATAATATCGGTACAGTTTGCTATCACAATGTGACTTGTGTTTCACATTCTCTATTCCCTTAATATCGGTACATTTTGATATCACCATGTGACTCACATTTCACATTCCCCATTCCCTTAATATCAGTACAGTTTGATATCACAATGTGACTTGCATTTCACATTCCCCATTCCCTTAATATTGGTACAGTTTGATATCACAATGTGACCTGCATTTCACATTCCCCATTCCCTTAATATCGGTACAGTTTGCTATAACAATGTGACCTGCATTTCACATTCCCCATTCCCTTAATATCGGTACAGTTTGACATCACCATGTGACTTGCATTTCACATTCCCCATTCCCTTAATATCGGTACAGTTTGATATCACAATGTGACTTGCATTTCACATTCCCCATTCCCTCAATATCGGTACAGTTTGCTATCACAATTTAACTTGTGTTTCACATTCCCCATTCCCTTAAGATTAGTACAGTTTGATATCACAATTTAACATTATGTTGATGTACATACTGTTTGATGTCACAATTCAACTTGTGTTTCACATTCCCCATTCCCTTAATATCGGTACAGTTTGATATCACCATGTGACCTGCATTTCACATTCCCTATACAGTATGCTACACTCTGACCATTCACCTGAGAAGGGACTGTAATAGATACTCATATTTTTTGTGCCTCATATGAACAGCCGTGAGTTAATATCCTCACCCTCTCAGAGATCTCACATGTCCTTACTCTGCTTTATTCATCTTCCACGTCTACTATTTCTACTATCATCGTGAACTTTTCTGATTATCAATTCCTCGCCCGACCATGACCTTTCCTATATACCTTTCAATCTGCTCTGAAATGAGAAAAGGAGTGATGATATGTTTGTGTAAAGCGGCGTTCATGGAGGTGCAGTGTGGAGCTCCGGCGATACAGAGACACAGCTTTAAGCGTGGTGCTATTCCAGTCTCAAAGCACGGAGGTGTTTATGCATACGGCAGAATGAGAAAAACACACGATGTGAGATTTGAATAAAATTCATGAATTTGCAAGACTGGATGCTCAGTTTAGACGAGGCGTTTTGGAGCACCAAGTGATGTGTGAGAGCCATCTGTGGGAATCAACAGAACCAGGATGGACTGGGGTCACTCTCCAAGCAGCGTCACTCAACAAACAGCCTCACTCTCCATACAGCGTCACTCAATATACAGTGTCACTCTCCATACAACATCAGTCTCCATACAGCGTCATTCTCCATACAGCGTCACTCAACATACAGCGTCACTCTCCATACAGCGTCATTCTCCATACAGCATCACTCTCCATACAGCATCAGTCTCCATACAGCCTCACTCTCCATACAATGTCACTCTCCATACAGCCTCATTCTCCATACAGCGTCAGTCTCCATACAGCGTCAGTCTCCATACAGCGTCATTCTCCAAACAGCGTCACTCTCCATACAGCGTCACTCTCCATACAGCGTCATTCTCCATACAGCGTCACTCAATATACAGCCTCACTCTCCATACAGCCTCACTCTCCATACAGTATAACTCATCATACAGCGTCACTCTCCATACAGCCTCACTCTCCATACAGCATCACTCAACATACAGCGTCACTCAATATACAGTGTCACTCTCCATACAGCCTCACTCTTCATACAGCATTACTCTCCATACAGCATCACTCTCCATACAATATCACTCTCCATACAGCGTTATTCTCCATACAGCGCCACTCAATATGCAGCGTCACTCTCCATACAGAGTCATCCTCCATACATCACTCTCCATACAATATCACTCTCCATACAGCATTACTCTCCATACAGCGTAAGTCTCCATACAGCGTCAGTCTCCATACAGCGTCAGTCTCCATACAGCGTCAGTCTCCATACAGCGTCATTCTCCATACAGCGTCACTCAACATACAGCGTCACTCTCCATACAGCGTCATTCTCCATACAGCATCACTCCCCATACAGCATCAGTCTCCATACAGCGTCATTCTCCATACAGCGTCAGTCTCCATACAGCGTCATTCTCCATACAGCGTCACTCAATATACAGCCTCACTCTCCATACAGCCTCACTCTCCATACAGTATAACTCATCATACAGCGTCACTCTCCATACAGCCTCACTCTCCATACAGCATCACTCAACATACAGCGTCACTCAATATACAGTGTCACTCTCCATACAGCCTCACTCTCCATACAGCATCACTCTCCATACAGCATCACTCTCCATACAATATCACTCTCCATACAGCGTCATTCTCCATACAGCGCCACTCAATATGCAGCGTCACTCTCCATACAGAGTCATCCTCCATACATCACTCTCCATACAATATCACTCTCCATACAGCATTACTCTCCATACAGCGTAAGTCTCCATACAGCGTCAGTCTCCATACAGCGTCAGTCTCCATACAGCGTCAGTCTCCATACAGCGTCATTCTCCATACAGCGTCACTCAACATACAGCGTCACTCTCCATACAGCGTCATTCTCCATACAGCATCACTCTCCATACAATGTCACTCTCCATACAGCGTCATTCTCCATACAGCGTCAGTCTCCATACAGCGTCAGTCTCCATACAGCGTCATTCTCCATACAGCGTCACTCTCCATACAGCGTCACTCTCCATACAGCGTCACTCTCCATACAGCGTCACTCTCCATACAGCGTCACTCTCCATACAGCATCACTCTCCATACAGCATCACTCTCCATATAGCATCACTCTCAATACAGCATCACTCTCCAAACAGTGTCATCCTTCATACAGCCTCACTCTCCATGCAGCGGCATTGACTTCACTCACTCCGCCCTTAAAAACTCACGTTCTCTTTATTGAAATACTTGTCGTCGAGGGAGGAGCTTTTTGTGGTCTTTTTCACGATTTGCATTCATTATTTATATAAAAGTTGGACATGCTGACGTGTGTGTTTTAGGCGTGCTTTAGGCGGACTTTAGGCGGGGAGCTGGTAATTAGCTTTCACAAAGCAGTGCTAATCACGTGATCAAAAAGTGACTGGCTGGTGCCGCACGTGCCCGACGTGAGGCTTCGGTTACCGCCGGGTACCCTCCCTTATTCAGAGTTATAGAAAGCAGCTGTGTGGTGGAGATGGTGAGGTGTGTGGTGGAGATGACGAGGTATGTGGTGGAGATGGTGAGGTGTGTGGTGGAGATGGTGAGGTGTGTGGTGGAGATGGTGAGGTGTGTGGTGGAGATGACGAGGTATGTGGTGGAGATAGGGAGGTGTGTGGTGGAGATGGTGAGGTGTGTGGTGGAGATGACGAGGTATGTGGTGGAGATGGTGAGGTGTGTGGTGGAGATGGTGAGGTGTGTGGTGGAGATGGTGAGGTGTGTGGTGGAGATGGTGGTGAGGTGTGTGGTGGAGATGGTGAGGTGTGTGGTGGAGATGGTGAGGTATGTGGTGGAGATGGTGAGGTTTGTGGTGGAGATGGTGGTGAGGTGTGTGGTGGAGATGGTGAGGTATGTGGTGGAGATGGTGAGGTGTGTGGTGGAGATGGTGAGGTGTGTGGTGGAGATGGTGGTGAGGTGTGTGGTGGAGATGGTGAGGTTTGTGGTGGAGATGGTGAGGTGTGTGGTGGAGATGGTGAGGTGTGTGGTGGAGATGGTGAGGTGTGTGGTGGAGATGGTGGTGAGGTGTGTGGTGGAGATGGTGAGGTATGTGGTGGAGATGGTGAGGTGTGTGGTGGAGATGGTGAGGTATGTGGTGGAGATGGTGAGGTATGTGGTGGAGATGGTGAGGTTTGTGGTGGAGATGGTGAGGTGTGTGGTGGAGATGGTGAGGTGTGTGGTGGAGATGGTGAGGTGTGTGGTGGAGATGGTGGTGAGGTGTGTGGTGGAGATGGTGAGGTTTGTGGTGGAGATGGTGAGGTGTGTGGTGGAGATGGTGAGGTGTGTGGTGGAGATGGTGAGGTATGTGGTGGAGATGGTGAGGTGTGTGGTGGAGATGATGAGGTGTGTGGTGGAGATGGTGGTGAGGTATGTGGTGGAGATGGTGAGGTATGTGGTGGAGATGGTGAGGTGTGTGGTGGAGATAGTGAGGTGTGTGGTGGAGATGGTGAGGTATGTGGTGGAGATGGTGGTGAGGTATGTGGTGGAGATGGTGAGGTATGTGGTGGAGATGGTGAGGTGGGTGGTGGAGATGGTGAGGTGTGTGGTGGAGATGGTGAGGTGTGTGGTGGAGATGATGAGGTGTGTGGTGGAGATGGTGGTGAGGTATGTGGTGGAGATGGTGAGGTATGTGGTGGAGATGGTGAGGTATGTGGTGGAGATGGTGAGGTGTGTGGTGGAGATGGTGAGGTGTGTGGTGGAGATGATGAGGTGTGTGGTGGAGATGATGAGGTGTGTGGTGGAGATGGTGTTGGGTTGTGTGGTGGAGATGGTGAGGTGTGTGGTGGAGATGGTGAGGTATGTGGTGGAGATGGTGAGGTGTGTGGTGGAGATGGTGAGGTATGTGGTGGAGATGGTGAGGTGTGTGGTGGAGATGGTGAGGTATGTGGTGGAGATGGTGAGGTGTGTGGTGGAGATGGTGAGGTATGTGGTGGAGATGGTGAGGTAAGTGGTGGAGATGGTGAGGTATGTGGTGGAGATGGTGAGGTATGTGGTGGAGATGGTGAGGTGTGTGGTGGAGATGGTGAGGTATGTGGTGGAGATGGTGAGGTGTGTGGTGGAGATGGTGAGGTGTGTGGTGGAGATGACGAGGTGTGTGGTGGAGATGGTGAGGTGTGTGGTGGAGATGGTGAGGTGTGTGGTGGAGATGGTGAGGTGTGTGGTGGAGATGGTGAGGTATGTAGTGGAGATGGTGATGAGGTATGTGGTAGAGATGGTGGAGGGTTATTTTGTACTCTGTTAAGCTATGAATATTTCCTATTGATGTATTTCTACTTTTAGAAACTACATAGAACAAAATAACTTTATTTGAACCGCACACCTGCTGATTGAAACACACCAACCTCTAAGTGGAAACAGAGTGGAAAATAGGACTAATTACTAATATGAATAAAGGGGGGCGTCCACCAACCAAGACAAGGCTACGACAATGGCTTTCTGACAAGGTCCACGACAGCTCTATGATTGGAAGCCTTGTCGTAGCCTTGTCGTGGTTGGTGGACCCTAGGTCCAGACAAGAGGCTAAGACAATGGTAGATTGACGGGGCTTAGCTTGTATCAAACACTCCTACACCCACCGCTTGCGACCACGGAATAGAGAGAATAGGGGAGGCCGCCGGCAGAAGAAGGCGTGACCTCATCTGCATACCCTGTTCGGCTGATTTCATTGGCTTAGAGAACTGTGGCATGTTTTCAGGTCTCACGTCGGTGAATAGAACCGTGCGGTGTCCTGGTCTTCGACCAGTCCGTCGCTGGTTGGTTCTATGGGGATCCATGATTTTCACACATGGGAAAAGAACAAATATTCAAATGCTAAGACAAGGCCACAACAGGCTGCGACATGAAGCTTGTCGGGGGCCTGTTGGGGGCCTTCCGACAAGGCTACTACAATATCGAACATGTTCGATTTTTGCTATGACTGGACTTTTGTCGTGGAGTGTTGTGGTTTCCTCGATATCACTGTCGTAGTGTGTCGGAACCATGGGCGCCTTTTTACGGCAACCAGCAACGTCTACGACACGCCCCGACACCGCTGTCCCGACACTGCTCTTCTCACAACAAGGCTGCGACAAGACTGCGATTGGAACTTTCATGTCGGCACTTGTCGTAGCCTTGTCGTGGTTGGTGGACGCCCCCCTTAATAGGACGAATAGAGGGATGTTCTAACCAACCATAAACTATGCAAAATAAGCCTTTCCTTTGACAAGATCCCCCTAATAACTCATTAACATTAGTTTAAAATGATTGGCAATACTAAATAAACTAATGATAACCTTAGAAAAGGTTAAAGATAATCTATTAAAATGTTTCCCTAAAAACTGACAGTAGACAGTATTATCACTACTTTTGACTAAGTGGCATACAAGTATTCTGTGCGCAATTTTAAGTGAAATTTAATTTAATTTCAGTCAATTATGCGTTTCTGTCCATCTTATACAATTGTCGCCATTGAACAAGAAAACATAATATCTGCTTTATTGTTTAATACCTAAGCCAACTGCATTGGCTGAGTGGAAAAGGGCATCTTGCCTTTTGAATTGGTAATGATAAAACCCATGGAGACTTTTTTTCTGTAGCCCAAGAAGACCCAGGACAATGTGGACTTAATTCAACACTTATGGACGACCTTTTGAACGGCTAAGACTCTCTTAACGAACTTAAATATCATCTAACGATAACCTTTGTATGAGATACTATAGAGGAAACCTATGAGAGTTTAGGATCTGAGCTCGTATCTCATCGAGTTTGAATCACATAGTAATTCACAAGGCGAAGCCGAGTGAATTATGTAGAGATTCAAACAAGATGGGATCGAGCTCTGACCGTAAACTTTAATGGGTTTCTGAATTTATCTCAACCTTCACATTGACTAATGGGCTAACATTTGTGACATAATCCCCCATTGGATATTTTTCCTAAATATCTAATCCTATACCGGGGTGAGATAAAGAAAAGGGTCTTCATGTACTATCTTGATTATTAAATGGGCCCCAGAGACAGGAGATAGAGGTGGGTGTCAATTTACCCTGCGTTTACACTAGACAATAATGGTCAGCGATTCTGGCATTTTGCACCTCCTGCCGACTTTCAGCAGTAAGATGATAGAATTTGTCTAGTCTAAACACCAAGTGTGTGGCCACTGATTATGTCAGATCATGCAATATAGCACCACCTCATGACTATAGGACATCCTCTGCTGCTTGCAAGTATTTCTAGCCAGCTTGAATTAGCCATCTAGACAGGTGGCGAGTCTGTGAAAACTTAGGCATCAGTGTAAATGCTTAGGTCCATTCTAAGGTCGTTGACTCTTGCAGTGGTCATTGCCACCACTACAGGCTTGATATCTACAGTTGGCACAGATTTAGCCGTCTTGTGTGAGCCCCGGGTTAGAGCACCACTTGACGACTATTGGCCTGATGATCTACAGTTGGCACATATCTAGTCGTTTTGTGTGAATAGAGGGTTAGGGCACCACCTGACGACTATTGGCCTGACGATCTACAGTCGCCACATATTTAGTTGTCTAGTGTAAACAAAGGGTTATAGCACCACCTCACGACTATTTGCCTGACGATCTACAGTCGCCACATATTTAGTTGTCTAGTGTAAACAAAGGGTTAGAGAACCACCTGACGACTATTGGCCTGACGATCTACAGTCACCACATCTTTCGTCGTCTAGTGTAAACACAGGGTTAGAGCACCACCCGACGACTATTGGCCTGACGATCTACAGTCACCACATCTTTCGTCATCTAGTGTAAACACCGGGCTAGAGCACCACCTGATGACTATTGGCCTGACTATCTACAGTCGCCACATCTTTCGTCGTCTAGTGTAAACACAGGGCTAGAGCACCAGCTGACGACTATTGGCCTGACGATCTACAGTCGCCACATCTTTCGTCATCTAGTGCTAACAACGGGCTAGAGCACCACCTGGTGACTATTGGCCTGACGATCTACAGTCGCCACATCTTTCGTAGTCTAGTGTAAACACGGGGCTAGAGCACCAACTAACGACTATTGGCCTGACGATCTACAGTCACCACATCTTTCGTCATCTAGTGTAAACACCGGGCTAGAGCACCACCTGATGACTATTGGCCTGACGATCTACAGTTGCCACATCTTTCGTCGTCTAGTGTAAACACGGGGCTAGAGCACCAGCTGACAACTATTGGCCTGACGATCTACAGTCGTCACATCTTTCTTCATCTAGTACAAACACCGGGTTAGAGCACCACCTGACTACTATTGGCCTGACGATCTACAGTCGCCACATCTTTCGTCTTCTAGTGTAAACACTGGGCTAGAGCACCAACTGACGACTATTGGCCTGACGATCTACAGTCGTCACATCTTTCGTCGTCTAGTGTAAACACAGGGTTAGAGCACCACCTGACTACTATTGGCCTGACGATCTACAGTCGCCACATTTTTCGTCATCTAGTGTAAACACCGGGCTAGAGCACCACCTGACGACTATTGGCCTGACGATCTACAGTCGACACATATTTAATCGTCTGGTGTAAACGCCCAGTTAGTCTCACGCCGCTCACATTTGTCGAGATCATTTCTCACCGCGCGCTTCTCGCTCAATCCACCAGGTGGTGCTGCCGTCTCTTCCCCCTCACGTGGCTCCCCTAGCGGGCATATACACGGAAGTACTTCCCGTCAAGATGCGGGGGCAGTAAACGCGTCGTTACGGCTCGGCGTAGTCCTCGTCTAAGTAAAGAGCTAATGGAGCCGCCCGCTGCTTTTTTCACGTCCTTTGGGAGCCCAGTCTCCGGCGCGGTATTTTTTTTTTTTTTTTTACCATTTTTTTTTTCTCTATGAGTATTATTTCTGTGGTTTGCGCGTGCGCAGTGGTAACGGAGACGGATTGGTGAAGAGACTACTTCCGCCGTCATCTCCCAGCCGCCATAACTCACTCCCACACGCATGCGCACCGCCAATTTAGCGAGACTTGTCTCAAACGGCGCCCGGTCTGAAGGCTTCACACTCCAGCCGATGATTTCTCTGAGGATTGCGGGACGAGTGTGGGTAGACGGGCCTCAGCCACTGTGTCTGTGTCACTCTCCTCATAGACGGGTCTCAGTCACTGTGTCTGTCCCACTCCCCTCATAGACGGGCCTCAGTCACTGTGTCTGTGTCACTCCCCTCATAGACTGGTCTCAGTCACTGTGCCCTGTTACTCCCCTCATAGACTGGTCTCAGTCACTGTGCCCTGTTACTCCCCTCATAGACGGGCCTCAGTCACTGTGTCTGTGCCACTCCCCTCATAGACGGGCCTCAGTCCCTGTGTCCTGCTACTCCCCTCATAGACGGGCCTCAGTCACTGTGTCTGTGCTACTCCCCTCATAGACGGGCCTCAGTCACTGTGTCTGTGTCACTCTCCTCATAGACGGGCCTCAGTCACTGTGTCTGTGTCACTCCCCTCATAGACGGGCCTCAGTCACTGTGTCTGTGTCACTCCCCTTATAGACTGGCCTCAGTCACTGTGCCCTGTTACTCCCCTCATAGACGGGCCTCAGTCACTGTGTCTGTGTCACTCTCCTCATAGACGGGCCTCAGTCCCTGTGTCTGCCACTCCCCTCATAGACGGGCCTCCGTCACTGTGTCTATGTCACTCTCCCTGTAGACGGGCCTCAGTCCCTGTGTATGTGACACTCCCCTCATAGACTGGTCTCAGTCCCTGTGTCTGTGCCACTCCCCTCATAGACGGGCCTCAGTCTCTGTGTATGTGTCACTCCCCTTATAGACGGGCCTCAGTCACTGTGCCCTGTTACTCCCCTCATAGACGGGCCTCAGTCCCTGTGTATGTGACACTCCCCTCATAGACTGGTCTCAGTCCCTGTGTCTGTGCCACTACCCTCATAGACGGGCCTCAGTCTCTGTGTCTGCCACTCCCCTCATAGACGGGCCTCAGTCACTGTGTCTGTGCTACTCCCCTCATAGACGGGCCCCTCCCCCTGTAGACTGGTCTCAGTCCCTGTGTCTTACCCCTCCCCCTGTAGACTGGCCTCAGTCCCTGTGCCCTCCCTCTCCCCCTGTAGACTAGCCTCAGTCCCTGTGTCCTACCCCTCCCCCTGTAGACTGGCCTCAGTCCCTGTGCCCTCCCTCTCCCCCTGTAGACTAGCCTCAGTCCCTGTGTCCTACCCCATCCCCTGTAGACAGGCCTCAGTCACTGTGTCCTACCCCTCCCCCCGTAGACTGGTCTCAGTCCCTGTGTCCTCCCCCTCCCCTGTAGACTGGCCTCAGTCCCTGTGCCCTCCCTCTCCCCCTGTACACGGGCCTCAGTCACTGTGTCCCACCCCTCCTCCTGTAGACTGGTCTCAGTTCCTGTGTCCTGCACCTACACTCTACCTCAGTCACTGAGTCCTACCCCTCTACCTTTCTACCTCCCTGCATGCCTCGCTTACCCCTCCCCTACACTCCACCACAGTCACTGTGTCCCACCCCTCTACCTCTATTTCCCTGTCTGCCTCCCTTACCCCTCATCTACATGTTACAAAGTAGTTTTATTTCTTAATAACATCCCTAATCAAGGCTTGGGCAGGTCTAGAGCCTGGTGTGTGGTGTGAGGTGTGTGGCAGTTGGCAGCAGTCCCCCTCCAGTCCCTCACTCTCCTACCACTTATCACCAGACTCTCCACTCTCCACCTTGACATGTGAGCTGTCGCCATTCTCCTAACACAAGTCTGGTTACCCTTATCTCTGTACAAACATATGCGCTATTGCGTGACTGTGACTGTGTATGGAGAGTGAGTTGCTCAGTAACAATGGCTGAGGTCTCCTACTGATCGCTGGAGAACCTAGAGACACGAATCGATGGGTATTGTGGAAAGACTGTCTTAAACCATGAGAGTATGCCGTGTAGTAATATAGGACTGTACGTAGTAAATACGCAGTAAAATTGACAATAAAACGAACCGATACCGCAGGCAGAGATTTGTTTTATCGTCAATTTTTCCAAGTATTTATCACGTACAGACACAGTATTCCTGTTTTCGTATTATCGTATACCTTAGAATATCCAATTTTTTTAACTTTGCTTCCGGACAAATTTTTGGATAACGCTGCCGTACATGCCCCGTATGCTACATAAAAATCTGCACGTCACATAGGTGTCGAATGGATATAAATACGACATGAGTTGGAGCGGGCCATATGTGTAGGATATACTACTACAGGTATGTAATAATTGACGGTGTGGATGGGTTCACAGAGGCAGCTGGCCACAAAAGCAGCTGTCACTGTCAGGGTAGCTGTCACTGTTAGGGCAGCTGTCAATGTCAGGGCAGCTGTCACTGTCAGGGCAGCTGTCACTGTCAGGGCAGCTGTCACTGACAGGGCAACTGTCACTGTCAGGGCAGCTGTCACTGACAGGGCAACTGTCACTGTCAGGGCAGCTGTCACTGACAGGGCAACTGTCACTGTTAGGGCAGCTGTCACTGTCAGGGCAGCTGTCACTGACAGGGCAGTTCTCACTGACAGTACAGCTCACAGTACAGCTCACAGTACAGCTAACAGTACAGCTACAAGTACAGCTCGCAGTACAGCTCACAGAACAGCTCACAGAACAGCTCACAGTACAGCTCACAGTACAGCTAACAGTACAGCTACAAGTACAGCTCACAGTACAGCTCACAGAACAGCTAACAGTACAGCTCACAGTACAGCTCACAGAGCAGCTCACAGTACAGCTCACAGTACAGCTCACAGTACAGCTAACAGTACAGCTACAAGTACAGCTCACAGTACAGCTCACAGAACAGCTCACAGTACAGCTCACAGTACAGCTCACAGAGCAGCTCACAGTACAGCTCAAGTACAGTTCACAGTACAGCTCACAGAGCAGCTCACAGAGCAGCTCACAGAGCAGCTCACAGTACAGCTCACAGTACAGCTCACAGTACAGCTCACAGTACAGCTCACAGTACAGCTAACAGTACAGCTAACAGTACAGCTCACAGTACACCTCACAGTTCACCTTACAGTACAGCTCACAGTACAGATCACAGTACACCTCACAGTACAGCTCTAACTGACAGAGCACCTCTCTGAGAGTGTCTCTTACAGCTGCCCCCCCCCCCCCCCCTCACGCCGCCCCACACGCTCGTCCTCGCCGCTCTAAGTACCGCTTAACCTCTGACTAAGGGTGCACGAGGCACTAAACTACCGGGCCTCAGTCAGCACTTTATGAGGCCTCCCCATGTCATACAGTCACAGAACGAGACGTCGACACACCGCCCCCCTCCCCTTTACCGACTACTGAGTGCCTGTAGACACGAGTTGACGGTATTGTGGACGGGCTGTCTTAAACCACGAGAACTGCGACGTAGTAATACACGAGCCTTGAGTGGTAAACGAAGCCAACTGCTTCGTGTCGGACTCTCACAGGTTAGGAATAGGCACAACTTAAGCTT